>JBAMHW010000022.1:17287809-17298921 GCA_037177495.1 Rhadinocentrus ornatus
TATATAGTTGTAAGCATGATCTTCAAGTGTTACAAGTTAAGCGCTTTTTAAATTAAACATTAAATGTTTCAGTTAATTTTAACAAATTTTTAGTCCTAGTTTCAAAGTTAACCCTAACCCTGAAGCTAACACAATCCAACCCTCAGTTTCAGGGTAACTGACCTCATGCATATGATAAAACATGCCCCTCCACCTGGAGGCTGTGGGTAAGTGGTACTTACCCCCTGATGTTGCACTTGCTCTCAGAAGGTCCATTGTGTGACTTCCAAGGACACACATGAGGAGAACAACAGTGGAACACAAACCGCCAAACATCCCAGCTATAAGTGCTAGAGAGGAGGACTTAACACAAAGTTTATCTAAGTATCTTTATAAATGTAGCAGCACACCCTCACTTGTACAGGTCGGAGACTCTCTGCTGTTCCTCTATTCTTTGCCTTCTTTCTTAGTTAAGGTCTATTTCATTCGACGAGTCAAAGTTCAGAGATAACAAAGTGTAAATTAGCCTCGTGAAAGCTCCTCTCTGCCTGAGTCGCAGCTCATCAGTGCTTTAAAGAGCACTGTGTCAAATGAAAGAGGAACTACCTAAACCTCCTTCAGAAATCACCTCACCACTCATGTGTCACAGTCCTTAATGTCAATAACAAAAAGTTTGTGTTTTACTTGCTTTATTTGGTAAATGAAGAATTTAGGTTTTTCTTTAGAGAACTCACATGGTACATGGATTTGTTTGCTGCCATAAAGAAATTCCTCAGTGATGAATAAATAAAATGGTAAACAAGCTAGAAAAACATGACGTGCATGACATCACCTGTACGTTCTCTTTTGTAAAGCAGCTGCAGTTTTAATTTACTTACATATGTAAAAGAGAGTTAAAACTTGGGTTCAACAACGTTGAAAAATCCTAGTCTTTCAGAGATTTTCTCGATTGTCTCTGTATGGCCACGATAGCTTTATGGATCTCCGTCCAGAGAGGGAGGCGCTGTGGAGGTTCCAACCCACAGCTGGAGCCCCATCTTTGTGTATGTTCATACTGTGAATTCCCCCACTGGAGGTCCGCAGGGAGGTGAAAGCCTTGCTGATCCAGCTGTTCTTTGTTTCCTGGAGATCATTAGCTAGGAGTCCCTTCTGATGCTCCAACTCCTGCGGGAGCATAACAGTATAATAGTAATTATTAACTGTAATGCAATACAAGTCTTTTTCCTTTTTTTTTCTTGAAGTATACTTGCTTTAAAAATGGTTTTAAATATTTCATACTACTACTTAATATGGTATTATTTTGCTGCATACCTAGGAGGTAAAACAATAATGTTTACTTTAAAAAGCATTGCTTTTAGACACTTTGCAGGCTGTCCTTTTACCTACATAAGGTGCACAAATGTACTTTAATTTAGCACCAACTGTAAAAAATAAACTTACTTTATGTACGTAGTATTATATTTAAGTGATTCACACTGATGTGTACTCATATGAAGTATTGTAGTTCTTTATAGTTAGATCAAAAGTAATTTTTTTTGCAAAGGGACAGTAAGAAATAGTTTCCTCTCAGTTTGCTGTTTCTCCATTGAAAGTGCATTTCTGCTGTTTCTTCCCAAATGTAGTTTCTTCATCACTTCTGCTTTTTAGTGCTGACAAACATGCATCAATCAAACGTACTTGTCATCTCTGTATTCACATGATTTTGCGTAATGAGAATGCTTCACATCAACATAAAAGAGGCGATTTGGGGAATTAAGGTTGCTGCCAGGAAATTAGTAATGTGTCCTCTAATGTTTATTTTTACTTTGTGAGGTCCCTCTGGTAGAAAAACTAAATGTTTGGGACACTACTACCAGAACCTCCTCAGATCAGTTTTGTTATGAAGTGGTTGACAATGCACAGACAGCATTTGGTAAAACAGTAGAAACTTTCCCACCTTGTTTGTCTTATAGAAATCAAAGTATACTTTTAAGACAGAACACTGATACATTTATTTGACCAGCATTTACAGATGCTCTGATCTTCAGGCCTCACCTGGATCTTGCACTTGGCCTCCACCATTTGCAGTTTGGTCTGGGCCAGCTCCTGTTCCAGCTCCTTGATCTGAACCCTGAGGGACTCCTTCTCCTGGTCCTCCCTCCTCTGATCTTCATGTGAGAAACCTCCTTTGTTCTCTTCCCTGCATGGCTGAGGCACCTCTAGTCCTTCTGTTTGCACCACTGTTTCAGTGTTGGAACATGAAGTGATTGGTTCTGTAATGTGTTGGCAGTGAGAACAAGCCTTCATTGCACTCTGCAAGATGAAAAGAGCGTAAGAGGAAGAAAAATTAAGGCGATGATCAGCTAATGATGCACCATACTTTATAAATACCATCACTATTTCAACACTTTCTAAAATCCTATTTTACCTTGAGTGAATCTAACTCCTCTGTATGGGTGGCCTGCTGCCTCTCCAGGCGCAGAGTCAGCTGAGAGCAGATCTTAAAGGAAGAGTATCTGATTTGCAAAACATTCTCATATCATTACAATATTGTATTCAAATTTCTGATAATGTTGGAAAAAAGCTTTTAAATTCCTGTTGCCATCTTATCACTGTACCTGTTTGTAGTCTGCAGTGACACCAGATGACCTTTTGATCTCATGCTCAGCTTTCTCAAGTTCTCTCCGAAACACTTCCTTCAGCTGTAAGACGTGGAAATTGCTTTACTCGCACACGTTTGCCATTTAATATCAACGGCCGGAATTTCTGGCAGGTGCTGATATAAGGGTCTTGTTTGTTACCATGGCAGCTTCTTCTTCTTTGCCCCTTTTCTCGTCTTCTGTGGCCTGCAGTCGATGCTGGGTCTGTAGAAGATCTTTGGTCAGCTCGTCCACTCTGTCTTCCGTCTGCAAAAATCCAGTAAGTTTGCTTAGAAAATAATTCTTTCTTTCTGCTTGTGTGATGCCTAAAAATATGCACAGTCTGGAGCACACAATACCAGAAGCTGATTTAATCTTTTTTCAATTGTAATAAAATGTAAATGAATCGCTGAAATAAAAAGATCTGATTAGGGTTATAGTTTGGTCATCTCGTTCATGCTTCTTTCTTTTTTTTGAAGCACAGTTATTAATAGTACCTTGTCCAGAGCATTCCTCAGAGCGATCTTGCTGGTGATCAGTCTGCGGGCCAGGTTGTCATTTTCCTGCTCCAGGCGGAGGCTGGTTTGCTGAAGACGATGGTTTTCCCTCTGCAAACCACAAAAATATATATTGGTTCTGTAGCTAAAGAATGGAAATCCCTTGAAAAAAGAGAAAAATGAGTGATTTCTGACCAGGTATTTATCTAAAGGGTCTTCTTCATCTGTCATTATTTGAAGCCGGCTTTCCCTAAATTTAGCCTTCTTTGTCGGAACCTGAGGGAAGAGAGACAAGGCTTTTTGAATCACTTATTATTATGGAAAAACTGTTATATTTGACAAAGCTGAAGCGTGCTATCTCCTCTGAACAGATGTGTAGGATGTAAGATAAGCTTGACAAATCAAGAACAAGCCTCAGAAACAGATCCAGATAGAGATAAATCAAAGATAATATAAAGCTGAGAGCACTTGGAAATGTAAATATACAACACATAAATAAAAGAGGGAAGGAATTTAAAATAAAAAAAGCATGACATGGATTACCATATCTTTAATATCTGAAATGAATAATCAGAATTTGTTTCTCCATATCTCAAATCCAAAATCTGTTTTGTAAAAGAATGTTATGCATTAGTGTGTACTTGCATTGCCAGTCAGCACTAGATCTCGCAAAGAATGTAAAAGAAAGGCGTGAGTGAACTGAATAAATGTGGATTTTTTTCTATTCAAGCACTGAAGATGGTCCTTTATAGGAAGTGTATGGTACTTATAGGCCCACCTTTAAATTTGTGAAATAGTTTTGGTCTAGTCAAGATTAATAAACTGAGCATCTGCAATATGTGCTCAAAATACCAAAGAAAGATCTGCTTTAGTGGTACAATAAGTACAAAGTAGGATAAAGTGGGAAAAAAAGATAATGCAAAACTACAAATATACACAAATTTATGTTTTGCAAGTTCTTACAATGTAAGGTTAGCAAGTGATAATAAAAGTGTGATGTTCTTTAGCCATGATGTGATGTGGTTTTAGATGTATGAATCCATGCAACAGTGTGCCTTACTGTGAATGTAGGTCCCGTTTCAGCTACCAGACAGGCAAAGACCTCCTCCTCACTCATTTGGTCAATAACATGGCCATTGTAGGCCATCGTCATGGACACCTCTTCCATCATTTTGCCCAGATATTTAGCCACAAGGGATGCTCCCACCCACACATACACAAGTAATCACAGTGTTTTGATATTAAACCTTCAAATCCAACCAGGAAAAATCCACATGTGGACACAAAAGCCACTCCTGAGGGAGTTTAGAGAAGAAGTTGCCTTGTTTGTAACGGGCAGTGACAAAAGGTTGGTCCAACATGTGAGCGTAAACAAGAAATATCAGGATAAAGTCCAGGTTGCCCAGAAATAAGGAAACTGCTTATAGTCCAAAGGTGAGTACATGAGTCCTATAACTCGACAATGTACACACAGTGACACCAAACAACAAGAAGCCACTCACACAATGTCAGATAAAGTACAGCAGAGTCATGTGTGTGTGTCCCAGGTGCTTTAACACTAACAGGTTCAGCAGGGTTTATGTGATCTGGGAGAGTGTGAAAGAAATACATCTGTGAACACACCCACAATTTTTCTTACGTTTCAAATCACCTCACCTGTTTCTTTCCTAAAACACGTGTTTAAGACCCACCCATTCCAAATGAGACAGCTGCCTGATTGTGATTTATGTGGTGATAATGAGCTAATATGCTAATTTCTTTCCTACCATTTTTTAATTTTCAACTTTTCCTCTAATTTTCTTTGATTCACACTCACACAGATGCTTTTAACCTTCCAGACTTGTCAGCTTAATACTGCATATGCGTGTAAGGCGTAAATCATGTGGCATTTGTGATATTTCACCCCAGGGTGTTGGTGCTGCAGCTCTATTATTGTCATGTGCAATGCAGCCTGACAGAGAAGCAAACGAGTCCAGCAGGTAAAGCAATGAATAACAAAACAAGGCAGAATAACAAGGATTCTCTACCTCCGCCCATGATGGATGCCTACATTTTCACACATATTTCCAGTATCACGTTCATGTGATGATGCAGTTTCTCCTAATTTCTCCCTTAGCTGTGAAATCTGTCATCTCATTTTTCCTATACTAAATGACAAATCAGTTTCATGTCTTTTACTAAGTTTCACTTCACTTCTTTAAACTCCAGTTGCATTGGTTTTCACTTCTCTTTGATTTTCCGAAAGTTTTTATGGAACTCCATTCTGTGCTTTTTGTTAAACACCCCCCCACCACAAACAGACTGTAACTCTGCTTTACTTCTAACATAGAAACTGCAATTTCAACATCCAATACATGTTTTGTCTGAGTCACTGTAAGAAAACACACAAAGGAGAATCCCAGGCAGATATACAAACATTTATTCCTCCTCAAAAAAGGGAACATTTTGTGAAATATTGTGGATATTCTTTCTGTATCAGGGTGTACCAGATCCTATTCTATCAATACAGTTAACGCTACAAAAAAAAATAAATGGTAGCATAAAAATAAAAAGTGTACAGTTCTGTTATAGCGGTGATGCACAAAAATAGGTGAACACAAAAGCTAAGCCTAGTTAGTTGATATTAGCTGAGTGAATATATTAGCTATGTAGCAGTGAACACTGATGCTGAGTGAATCTCTAAATCAACAAGTTTTTTACATGTATGGTTTAACATGTACTCCTGAGTATGTGATGCAAATAAAGTTAGATGTGATGAAGCTCAGTGAAAACGATGTGTTGCAATAATATAGTGAATAAATTTCTTAAATATTTGACTTTAATTGACAATAACAGCATTGCACTTTTACACTCTCACATTTGGCATGACTTTTAGATGTTTTAAATGTGAATGTTCTTCTAAAAAATCCCAATGTCTTTCTCATTTCAACTAGGATAGAAGACAATTAGGGGGGATCACTCACTAAATTACATCTAAACCCTGTCAACCCTAACAAAAACCTACAATACTCATTATAAATATATATATATATATATATTGAGGGATATACTGTGTAATATCACTGCATTATGTTACTTTAGCAGATAGGATGGCTTTTAAATCAGTATAATATAGTATGATCTTCCTCTTGCATCTTTAAAATCCAAGTTTCTCTCTTTTCATCCATCTGAATCAGTAAACAAGACAAACCCATCTGCCGTCTTCCTCTTACGGAAGAGACCAGAGAACTAATGTCCTTTTAGTGGTTTGATAAGTTATCAGAGAAAAGAGCAATGGCAATGCAACACTGTGTAGCTGACTGTAACTTGACTCTTTCAGATATCATAAAATCCTTTAAAAACATCCCTTCGGTCTTTTTGTATCACCTCTGAATAAAGCTCTGTTACCAGTTTCTATAGCTGGCAAACATTTACTCCTGATAGAAAACTGTTAGCCCTCATGTACTGTAAACTGGAGGGTGAATTGGGGTGGGTGGGGGTGGGTTTAACAATTGCATTTGACCAGGTAACATGAGAGGGGAAAAGGGAAGAACAGAAAGTACAAAAATGGTGACATAAGGGGAAGTCCTTTGTAAATTTTGTGTGTCAAAACAAACTCCTCTCTGTGATCAGACTGGTTGCCCCAATTTGCATGTAAAAAGTCTGAAAAACAAATCAGAGTAAAAACGAAAGAGAAGAGTTTCTGTGGCTGCCCACGAAATTATCCGAGTCGACTGGAAAAAATTACTTCAAACTTATCTGAATATATTATCAGAAGAATGCCATACAGTTGCTTGTTGATCTGTTGGCCAGTGAGGCCCATTTTCATGGTATAGCTCCATGGCGGCATTTGCAGGTTGTAGCTTTCCTCCAGATACTTAGCTCACCTTAAACATTTAGTTTACATGTCAAATCACATATAATCAAGTTCCTGAAACTCTTGTAGAATTTCTGCATCTTAACATTTTAATTTTTGGATTTAGATTTACAATATCAAGAGGTGAAGCATATCCAGATAAATATGTCAATTGTCCATTTTATAAATATAATACTTTTCCAAAAAGTTTACTAAAAGATGTCTGTTATTTGGTCTCAATACAGGGAAACAGTTACATGACCTACACAATAAATACTTTGAAAAGAAATAACCTATATCAGGGAATTTACATTAATACCATGTGTGTGATTTAGCTGTGTGTGGCACAAATTACAGCTCTAGTTGAGTTGTGTGTATTGTCTCCCTGCTGTTCCAATGCTGTCCATGATGCAGATATTGTGGACTGCTGCTGGAACTGCTGCCCACGCAGAGGGTCTGTGAGTGGGTTGCCTTTGTGGGTCACTTCCTTGTATAAATGATTTTTGGAAAATTCTTGAAGGCAGCATGTATAGTAAAGTGTGTGTAATTTTGCGTCATAATAAATTACCTAAATGAAATTCTAAACCAAAAGTTTGTGGGCAAGATGTGTTAGATGTGTACGTCTTTGTGTGCTGTGAAAAAAAAGTCAGACGTCGGTGCTGTAGGGCCGTGGTGGGGGAGGAAACTCATCTGTAGGGTTGTAATAAGTCACAGGGGAGGAACTCTGAGGGTTGACTGACAGAGGGAGAGAGACAGAGGGGTTCTCGTAGTAGGTATGGAAGCCCAGGCGCTCCCCTCCATTGTGCATGTTGTCTGTGAGTCTAGATCGGAGGGGGTACGGCGAACAGGTGGGGCAGTGGTTGTGGTGAGAAGTTGTTTCAAGCTGATCCAGAGAGACCGGGGTGATGGCTGTGCCATCCATGGCAAGGGCGTTGCAAGCATTGCAGGGGAAGTGAGAGAGAGGATCAGCTCCCGCCACAGAGCCCACATCCGCCTCAGAATCATTTTTCTTACAGCAGTAATACTGCAAGAGGTCGACAGGGAGAGAGCAGGAGGGAGTTGAGTTAGTCATATTTCATGTTAGATGAGCAGGAATACATATAGACTGATGATTTCTTGTATAATCAACTCAACATTACAAAGTTACATGTGTGAAAGGCAACAAGGAGACCCTTAGTTTTAGCGCTAGCCCTGACTCTGCATTTTTTTTATTTTGTGAATAATTTTAACAAACATGATTTTAAAAAAAAAGTTAATTAGGGATTTAAAGCTTTGTTTTGAGTTCAAACTTTTAAGACTTTGAAATGAAAGTACTGCACTTGTCTTTGGGGGTAGCAGATTTATGACCCTATGAGACTTTCATTTTCTGTGTTCTATGAAAAAAACTCTGAAGCTCAGAAAGTTTAGTTTTTTTTCTTGTTCAGATCAGAAAAGTAAAAAATGTTTTAAGAATTTAAATATCATCTCTCCTTCCAATGACTGCGAAAAATGTGTGTAAACACAGTGTTACCTGGAGTCTACAGTAACAGAGGACTGCTACGATGCACAGCAGTATCACTCCAGCGAGAATTCCTCCGGTTATGACAATAGTTCCTGCGGACATTCGACCAGCTCTCCATCAAACCCTTCAGAGATGACAATACACAGAGAGACATACAAATATGATTCTTTTCCCCCCTGAAAATATCATCATACTACAATGCTGCAATCTTCCAGCACTTCTACTATTCTTCTGTTTGAAGTTGTCCCTTGATACCCCACCTAATGAACCCACTCTGCTCTGATTGGTTGGTCAGTGACTGACCTATAATAAAGAACCTCTTAAATATATTTAAAAACATATATAGTTCAATCCATTGATGCAACTATTTCTGCATTACAATACTTTTATTTTTCATATCTGTACACCAGGGAATGCTGGCCAATAGCCAGCTGGGATTATAATGCATTTTCACAAAAAAAAAAAAAAAATCAACAACAACAAAAGGAAAACAGTAAACCGTGTCTTGTTTATTGGTTCAGTAAAGCATCATAACATTTCTTCTACCACTGACAAATGAAGGCATTTTCTCATGAGAGTGACCTCACTGTCTTAGGCTTTTACTGTCTGTTTAATGACTTTATGTACAGTCTAAGGAAAAAATGGTTTTCTTACATGAAATAAAAACATGCAAGAGTCCATTTGTACCTTTTTTAAATCGTGATTTTTAATTTTTAATCTTTATTTTAAAAATCTTTGTCACTTTTACTTTATCTATTTAAATCAATGAGTCATTAATGCAAATGGACTTGTGTCATAGACAATGTCTGGAAAAATGGATGTTGTTTCCTGGTTTGAAATATTCAGTAGCTGCACAAATGTCATAAAATCGATTGTCTCTCTAATAACAGCAACAGGAAACACCTGTCAATGAAGGCGGAGATAAAGACCTTTTCTCTTACCTTTCTTTTCTTTCAGTAAACATTTTTCTAATGAAATTAGTCCATTATGTTAATTTAGCTAAATTATCTATTGGTGTCAGTTAGTCAACAAACAATAAAGCAGAGCATGTTTATCGGACTTCTATGAAACTACCCATCAACAGTACATAGAAGCACTGTTTTCTAGTAGTGTTTAGTCTTAGCTCACTAATTACTGTGGCTATGTCCACATTTCATAGACAAGCTATGTTCATAGCTTAGAGGAAAACTAATTTTGTCTGTTTGAAAGAAATGGACACTTACATTAGAAGACAGTGGGAGATGCAGGGATGGTGGAATAAGAGAGGGCGGGAAACCATGACAGGCCTGTGGAGTATTACTCTCAAAGCCACCTCTCACCTAAACTCCTGCAGAAGGAAAAGGTTGAGAATGGCATAAGAATTGTATTATACAGGGCTACACTTGAAAATTGCATTCATTATTTTAATCAAGTAATTGCGTAGCCTAAAAATTGAGCTACAATTTAATGAAACTCTCTTACAATGATTACAGCAAAAATACCCTTATATTTGAGAAGAATCCATAAATATAAGCATACTTAGCAGATCAGTAGCTCATACCCATTTCTGAATATCTAAGAGCAGCAATTGTGAGATAAGCTGAATTCTTGAACAGCTTGGGTTAGAAACACTGGTATTGAGAATGGATTAGCATGCTGAATGCTGCACCCACCTACAGGACAAACGAGCTATGGGGCACTATATGCTATATGCATATGTGTGGTACATTTTCAGCATACTAAATCTGACAAGTACCACCACTGAACCACTGTTGCCTTTTTTAGCTCTACTGTGACTGATTCAGAACCCCAATCAAAGCTGCCTGGATAATTGCAGTTGTAAAATCTCCTGAACAGTATTTGCTGCACACAAACATAAAGATGCATTTACTATAACATCAAGAAAGAATATGGATGCATTTACAACTGTTTTATAATAGCACTGCTGGGATTTAAAGCAGCTGCTGGCTTTCCTATCTTTGCAGGTAAATAATCTTGAACAAATTGCTCTGATTGGTGTGAAGTCATGTGGGAGCAAAAGTGGTGCAAGTAAAAAAGAAATCAACACTTCCACACACACACACAGACAGTGATTATCTCCCATACACACAGCAAATGCACACTAAGCTAAAAGAAACTCTCTAATTATGTTACAGCTGGCATTAAACAAGCCGAGTACAAGACTTATAGACTATGAATATTGATGAATAAATCTCTTTTTACAGTCACCTCTAAGCAAATAAACACCAAATTACAAACCAGTACACCCGCATGAATGCACCCTGAGAGAATGACCCATGCTTCATTTTAAGCGCTGCCATCCCAGTAATTACAACACCGAACAACTTAATCTACTGTTCAAGCTGATTAACTAAAACATGCTGATATTTCTCAGCAGAGAAACATTTAATTACACCAATTAATTTTTTTTTCTCAATGCTGCTGGTATTAATGTAGATTTCTATATTTAAGTGCTATAAACCCCCTAAAGCAGTCTTTTGTAGTTCAATGAAGTTATTGACTAATGTAAATAATTAAATGCTTGCTTATTTGATCTGTTGACATTCCTAGCAAATCTTAGCCAGAGGGTCAAAAGAAATAGTAGTGTGTGTGTGTGTGTGTGTGTGGGGGGGGGGGGGGGGGGTTATGTTTCTTTAGCACTTTCCTTGTCCTTAGACACAAACTGAACTAAACTCCTACAGC
>JBAMHW010000022.1:17307266-17332515 GCA_037177495.1 Rhadinocentrus ornatus
GACAGCCCTACAGCATCCAGAGCCTTAAGGAACTCTGGGTGGATCTCATCCACCCCCGGGGCCCTGCCACCGAGGAGTTTTTCAACCATGTCAGCGACCTCAGCCCCAGAGATGGGAGAGTCAGCACCAGCTACCCCAGACTCTGCTTTCTCATTGGAAGACATCTTGGTTGGATTGAGAAGGTCTTCAAAGTATTCCCTCCACCGCCTCACAACGTCCCGACTCGAGGTCAGCAGCCCCCCATCCCCACTGTACACAGTGTTGACGGAGCACTGCTTTCTCCTCCTGAGCCGCCAGATGGTGGACCAGAATCTTCTCCAAGCCATGCATTGAGGTGAGTCCAACCATATCTAGCCAGAACTGCTCAACCTAGCAAACAAGCTCAGGCTCCTTCCCCGCCAGATAAGGTGACATTCTACGTCCCTAGAGCTAGCTTCTGCAGGGTCCCCGCCTTTGGCCGCCGCCTAGCTCACACTCCACCCAACCCCTCTAGCTCCTCCTGCAGGTGGTTAGCCCACGGGAGCGGGGGCCCATGGGGCCCGGTCGGGCTCAGCTCCAAAGGGTGACATGGGCCCGGGCCCCAAGTGCTCACCTCCATGCCCCACCTAAAAGGTGCCTGGCTCCAGAGGGGGGCCCCGGTGATCCAAGGGAAACCCGGGTCTATGGTTTGTCATCTTCATAGGGGTGCAAAATTATGTAGCCCAAAATAAATGATTTCTTCCCAACGTAGAGTCTACACAAACTTGGTTCCTTTTGGATTGTGCCATAAAGAGTGGAAGACTACGAGTGCAAGAAATTTTCCTGATGAAAATCAAATCTCTCTCGTGTCTTTTATATACCTATGTTACGGTAATAATCGATATTAGTCAGGAAATGCTTTCAACAGGAAAAGGAGGGTAAAGCATTTTTAACATTGCACAATTGTCACATATGGTTGTTGTTACATCTTTCATACAATGTAAACAGTTTGGACAGACAAATATCATCACCTAGCCAGTTGGTGAGATGATGCTGTATAAATGTTGCATTACGGTCAAGAACATGGTGTTTATGTAGAGCAACAAATCACAAAAAGAAGTTCAGACCTCACAAATCAACTATTACCAAAATATTTCAAAGCTGAAGTTATAAATAAAAATAATAATAAAAAAAAGATTAGAAACGTTTCAGTCTTTAAATGAAGGTATACATTGAAGGTTACATTCAAATTGGGGGAAATGTTGACATATCAAAGCTTTGCATCAGCATTCATTTTATTTATTTATTAGTCTTCCTTTAAATACATTCTGAAACAATCGATTGTGAAAAGTGATCATGATGTTTATCCTGCCTCAGAAAAACACTGATAGGTCAGCAAAAAACACTTGAAAGATATTTATTCTACAATCCTTTATCTATATCCATCTACACTACACTACTCTACCTTATTCCAGTGCAAGGTTTCAGGGGGGCTGGGGCCTTTCCCTGGTGAGAAGCATGGTGCAACCTGGACAGGTTGCTAGTGAGAGGCTTTTAGTTATTAATCACTACGGCGCAACCTAAAAGCTGTGAATGTAATCAATATATTTGATGTCAGAGACTCCTACTAAAACGCCACATGAGAACATGCATACAGAAAATATACTGAATTTCCAGTACACTGTATTAGGAAAACAATGTGGGACACTGAAATCTCAAATTAAACGGAGGCCTGTGTTTCAGAGACATTTCTGGTCACTAACCTTTAGAAAAGTGCAGTAATATCTCAAAAGAGGAGGAGGAGATTTGGGCAAATGAATGCTGCTGTCTTTTGTGCTTAGGTTCACAATGTAAAAAGGCAAACACAAGGGCAATAATCACTTTGTAGCTACATGTAGCTAGTACTTTATCTCTTTAATTCCACTTTAAACTGCTCATGCAAACAGGGTCCATTCCTGACCATAATAATACCCGTATAATGAGGAGATTTAGCCTGCATGGATACACTTATTTAAGTATAATCTTGATTCAGTAAATGACTCATCTCTTTAACATTTCTCTGCCTCTGTGCTTTTCTGTGGCTAAGTCAAGCTAGCTTTATAGCAGGGGGCTGATGAAGGTAGTGCCAGTGGGGAGCTCTAAGATTACTGCTCAAATTGAATAAAGGAGTCGACACATTACACCAGCTTAGATTATACACCCCACAGCACTGATTAATTTCAAACCACCCACAATGGCATTTGGAGATGCATGCAACTCACACAGGCAAGTTACGCTACCATCCTGTCTTTTAACACTATCCTCACCTCCCATTTCCATTTTTCTTTCTGCTCCATACACACAAGCTCATAACCACTCACTGTGGCCTCTGCCTCACAACTTGAGTTCATTACTGCCTTGGCAGGGTTCCTTAGATGAAATTAGAAAGACAACAGGAATGACACAGAGTGTAGTAGTGGAAAGTTTACCCGGGGTGAAATCAAGAGCATGTGTGTGTGTGTGTGCCCACGCTGAACAAATCCAGTCTAATCTAATCTACGCTAATTCATGGGCAAGCTTGTCTGCATGCATTTGTGATACACTTCCTCTTAGCGTATGTATTCAGTCTAAAGGATGGAGACGGAGGAGCGAAAGAGACAGAACACTCTCTGACAGGGGGACACAGCATGAGCACGACTCTCTGGGACACAGTCACAATGCCTGTCTTGGCAGGACCATCAGTTTCTATCAACAGTGCAGCCTGAGTTAATTTGCAGGTGCTGCTTGTGAAGCAGTTACATACTGTAGCTCAAAATCTGGATTCTGACTTTCTCATCCAAAGTGCTGAGACACTGCTGTTTTTGGAAGCCAGACACAGACAACAAGCAAATCTTGAAGGAAATTGTCAAACACATGTAGCAAGACAAATACTCCATGCACATTAGACATTTAAACAAACAGAAAGTTAAGGTTTTGCAAAGGTCAAAACGACATTGTGACCATGATCCAATAGAAATAACATAAAAGGAAGCAGTTCAGGAGAGGAAATCCACAAATGGCCAGATTTGAAGGTATTCTATTTGGAAAAACTGTCTTAAAAAGTCATGTGCAGAACTGATCAACAGTTATTAAAATGCTTATCTGCTGTCAGTGTTGTGCAACAGCTCACACAAGATACTGAAAGCAAAGACTAACTTGCTTTGACTTCTAACAAACATGCAAAATTTGGCTATTTTACTCAAAAGACCAGGTTTAATGATTTTGTTTAATTTATTTTGGGTTTACATGTTTTAAATCAGTGGTCCCCAACCTGGGGTCCCTGAACCCCCCCAATTTTAATTAGTCAAAAAAAAATTACTTTCAGGATCCAATTATTTTTGGTTGATGTCTTGCCTGGTTTAGTGTGATTAAAAAGCTACTGGAGCTACAGCCGTGGAGTGCCTTATGTCTATAACCTTGATTTTTCCTGACACTATTTAAAGGATAGAGATATATTGATAAAGCATGAAGGAGGTCAGGGTGTCCATGGCTTATTGCTAGTAGCATGAAGGGGCTTTTCAAGGAAAATGGGTTGGGAAGCACTTTTCTAAATCATATCCATGCATGAATGAAGAAAACTATATAAGGGTTACCAAACTTAAAAACACCACTGCCACAAGAATTCAGCCACAGTAAATCAAGTTATTGTTTTGAAAGCAGAAACTGATTATCAATGGTTTTTAATAAAAACAGTCAAACTTAAACAAATGGAATTATCACGTACAAAAGAACCCCCCAAAAAAACCCAAACAAACTGTGAAGCAATCAAAGTAAATATATCCTGACTGCTTGGGCCTATTGCACCAAGTTTAAATGAATATTCACTCTTTCAAAAGCCAAAAACAATCTTTGTGTTTTTGCTATGAAAAACAAAATCAAGTGCTTTCACTGAGCCTTTGTGTGAAATCCTCAGGGACGAGAGAGTTGAGAACACAATTAGATTTTCAGGTCTTCCAAACTCACTGATGTTTTTGGATGATAAAGTACATCCAATTCTAGGAAAATCTAGCAGCTGTAGAAGAAAAACTGAAGCGTTCCTGAAGCTGAAGATGTTTCTTTGGTTGTGTTCATGACTACAATGCAATTCTTCATTTTGTCACAATCAGGCTTCAGTATCTCAGGTCTAGTGTTATGTAGTACAAGTGGCCCATGCTTAATATCCTGTATTCTCCACAGAGGAGATGACTGCGGCTTATCCACCAGGGAGGCATGATTTAGATCACAATAAGTTGAAAGCTAATTAGATCTGTTTGTCATCACTCGGATCCTCTGTGGGGCTGTGCGCACGTTGCAACCATACACCCAGACTGTCAAATGAATTCCACACTGCATCAGTAAATGAAGCAGCAGCAATATCTTTCCCATAGCTACACTGATTCCATTTTAACTGGACCTTTCTTTTCTGCTTTTTTTGGACTGGTATTATAAAGGGAGATGTGGGGAAATCAGTTCATTTCGCGAACATACTCTGTTGGGCTGGAGTCTTCTTTGATAGTGCGGTGTCCTACAGTGAGCTGCACACAATCGGTTCCAGTTTAAGAATAAAGTAATAGGAACAGGAACTGATGCAAAGCTTTGACCACCCTGGTCAGTAGTGGCAACACCCCTTTTTGGCAATCTTTTTGTTCTTTTTGTTCAGACTTCTGCACATTTTTCCCCAAAAGAGTCACCAAATACCCTCCACCCATGTCAAAGAATTCCTTAAATAACTTGAGAGACCTTTCAGTGAATCTAAGGTATCTCAAATATTTTTAAGGGAAATATGTTGAAATACTCTTATTTAATCATTTTTGGTTAAACTTGATTTTTATTGTTACTTTACAGTGACTATAATTGTACATTTAGTTGTTTTTTTTTTTAAATGTAAAAAATCAGTGCAGACATTACAGAGTAAAAGACCATTTTTAAAAACGCTCCACTAAGAGGGATAAACTCAATATCTTGGCATCTTGAGTCTGGCTCAATCAGAACACCACAAAGTCATTTGGTTCAAAGTATTTTAGGCCATGTGGTGTTGAGACAGTCGATTTAGCTTTGTAAGAGTCTGAAAGTTTTGCGAAGTTTAAAGAGTCAGTATTTAGAACAAATAGAAGATGCATCATCTGGCCTTACCCAATGATGACGAACCATTGTCCTAACTTGAGATCAAATCTCCTAATTGCCCAAAATTCTGTGTGGTGCTGCTTTTCTTTTAATCTCTCTGAAAACGCACAAAGCAAAACCTAAAAACTGATCAAAAGTTGAAGACTAATCCGTCTTAATCTTGAGGCTTTATTTATAATATACTTACTTGACTATTCAATGTAACATCAATAAATAGTATTACCTTTGATTACTTGATTAACCAGTGGAAATTAATTTACCATAGCATTTCACTGATTTAATCAAACTTTACAATGAATTTGTCTTAAACTGCTTCATTCCTTTACTCACTGATTTATTTTTTTGCACAGCTTCATACCACAGCATGTTAACAGCAATGAACGCCAGAGCTTGAAATCCAGCATGCAATCACTCAAACTCACACATGTGGAGTTCAAAGGACTGACAAATGCGGCTTTAACATTTTACTTGTTTTTTTAAATGGAATTTAAGTCCGACTGGGCTCCAACATAGAACCAAGTAATACAGTTTGGTTCATAGATTTTCAGTCAGTTTAGGATTAAAAGGGTAACAGAGAGAAGTCAGAGAATATTATTTAGTTAAAATAAAAGTTCATTATCACTCTCAGTCCTCTTGCTTATGGACATTGTTTGGGTAAAAACAGCAGGATTCAGAACTTGAGAGCAGCTGATGCTCATGTTAAATGCCTGCACTTCTAAACAAGCAGAGTCCCTGAGCGAAGCTCAGTATGAGGCAGGGCTTGGCCATCTGTCTCGCAGTAGGAGAGCAAGTCTATTTGAGTATCTTGTGGTAGGGGAAGAGGGACAGGTCTTTGGTGAAGGTAGGAATGTCCATGATGCTGATGGCACCAGTCATCTTGGGTGATGCAGGAAGGAAGGTAAGCTTCGACACCTCGCCATAGGTGGAGCCACTTAAAACCTCCTCTTTGTCTTCTTCGCCTTGTTTTTTACCACCAGCCTCGTCATCACTCTCTTCAGCACCAAATCCAACCACCTTAAAGAGACAGAAGGACTTCATATATGTGCATCTGAAAACAATAAAAGTAAACTAACCAGACAAACATAAACGTGGTGATGCCGCTTACATGCACACTGAGTTTGCAGCTGCTTTGTTCACGATGTTCTTGAAACCAAAAAACAAGCTCATCTCTGGTCATCTGCTTCAGAGCCTCAATCTGATGAAAGTCAAGAAAACATAAAATAGCAGGTTCTGTTTTTTTCTTTTCTTAAAATTTAAAATGTAACAGTGATTTAAACTGCAGTAAAAAACAAAAACAAACTGTGGTAGCTTTTTTAAAACACAACCAGGGTTAAATTTTGACAATATTTGTAGTTAGTTTTTAATAGATTATTTAATAATGTTCTCTATTCTGTAGGACCAGCTGCTCTATTTGGGTCAATCTGCAGAACCAGATCTAGAAAAGCTAAACTTTTCTGAATATGGTTATTGTTCTTCTTTTGTTTTTATTTGAAGTGCGGGAAATACAAATATTGCCAGATGTGCCGTGGTTATAATGATTTTCAAAGTCATCTAACACAGAGTTATAATAGACTGAACTAATGTGGATCATCAGGAATGTAATCTAATTGGATTTTGCAATATAGTTACATATTTGACTGGATTTTTTTTTATTACTAAACTAAAAGAAGTCAGGAGAGCAATTTTTGATTTCTATCTGAATAATTAGCCACATAAGCTAAGCCTAAATCACTCAGTAAAGTGAAATCTTTTTTATTAGTCTCACTTGACTTTATTTATAGCTATTTTACATAAATATAAGACAGGTTCTCTTCTTTTTGCACCAAATTGACCAAAAATAAACTTCAGCTGTTGATCCCCAGCTGAGTGAAGAGTGGTAATATGAGTGGGGGGTGTCATATTTGATGGGTTGGACAGATGAAAGCGTGCATGAAGCCCTGAGTTATTGATGCAGATGTGATTACAACGAAGTGGTGAAATTCTGGGTTGGTTCACTAGATGGCACCAAAGTCTAAAAATGAATGAAACCAGTAAAAGAAACAAACCCAGGTTGATTTAACAAGGGAACCAAGATGGTCCAAGCCGGTCAAATTAGTGTTAAGTTTTAACATCACTACATAATTCATAGTCTTTCAAAACCAAATACAAAGTTGAGTGTTACTATATAAATCCAGGTTTTCTCTTTTTCTTTCTTAGATTCAATTTCAATTAAATTATATTCACAAATAAAAATAATTCAATTAATTGGAATTCAGTTACGATCCAGTGGGAAAAGAAAATCTAATTCATAGTTATCTGCATTAGTTCAGTGCATTTTTACTGTGTCCTTATAACGTGAATCATACATGATTTTGGTGAAAGTTATGCAAGTCATTGCACATCTAACAATATTTGTGTTACTTGAGTTATCAATGAATTAGTTGGAGAATCAAAGTGTGCTGTCCTGTTTGAGTTTTCCTTCCATGACAACCAGGGTTGGGAATTGAAACTCAATTCTAAATATGGAATTATTAAGAAAAAAAAACCCTGTACTGGGTTTTAAAATCTCCACACTTCTCACCAGGTCCTGAGCACACTTATAACTCCTGTAAGAGAGCTGCGTTGGTTCTATAATCCAAGTAAAAGATGCCTCTGTTTCAGGACCTGTGTGTGAATACATTGGATCGACCTGCTTTATTCAATTGTGCAACCATACAAATAATATAAAAAAGTAATTATTTACCCCAACAATCCTAACGAATTTAACCAAAAATAAACCAAAGTATCACTTAAATTATAGTGATTTATTTTTTTATTTAATTCTTCATATTTGTATAAAGTAAAACAACTTTACAAGTCAAAACTTCATGCAGAAGACAGGAAAGGGATGGCTATGGAAATAAAGACGAAATGTGTACGCACATTGTGTGTGTGTTCTCCTCACCTCTCTGTTGAGCCTGTCGAACACATACTGCTGCGTAACCACCTCTGTCCAGTTCCTATCCACCTCCTCACCGAGGTGTGTGTCCTCACACTCCTTCAGCTTCACCAAAGCGGTCACCTGCATAAAAAAAAACACACATAAAATTCCCACAGCCCCTAAACACCATTTATATAAAGTTATTTTAAAAATGCAGAATATGCAACTGAATCTTAAATCATTAGGATTTCTTTTATATACCGAGTAAGTTTTGACATTTCTAACAACTTCATACTGAAAGTTGGAGATTCACAAATACACAAAAAGATCCACACACAGACCTGAGTATTGAAGGCCTCGTCAGTCAGCTCATTGAGCTTCTCCCCGAATGAAACCAAGAACTCCTCAATCTTTAACTCCACCAACTCAGTACTGAGAGATGAGAAGAAAGAGATATATTACAGCTGTGGGTTGAATTGGATCCTTTTAAGTCATTTATCAGTTGCTCTCCCTTCATCTTCCAGGGCTACATATAAATTGTAGCTTGGGAATGAATGAACATTAAGATATATCATACCTTAGTTTTGGGAATTACGGTTAAGAATTACGGTATCTTGCTGTGGGAAAATTAAGGGTTTATGACTACTTTGCAGACTCACTTAAACTTGGTGGCCTGCGTTTCCACGGTGACAGAAAAACCCAGAACCCCTGAGGTGTTCCTGCAGGTGGGGTAGACATGGTATCTGCAGAAAGAGACATGAAAGATGGCAGCCAGGATCAGAGAAAGAGCAGGCTCAAAAAATATGGGGAAATTTCTACAATCCAATAATACATTTATAACTTCAGAAAAGTATTATTCCAGTGTTACTGGAGCTTCCACATTTCAGACACTGGCTTTTCTATTCAAGAGCAAAATAATATGTAAATAGGAAGAAGTAGAACAGTTCATTTCCACCCATGTCCAGCAGTATCAGAAACTACAGACTCACCCCAGAGTCTCTTTAGTCCTGAGGAAATTAAAGCAGGGCTCCTCCATGTGCATCTGTAAAACAGCAACACAATCAGACGTGGAGGGACGACAAGGTGGGCCGACAATATGTAAGGACAAGTGCGTCAGGAATAAAATAAACACTCACAATTAACAGTTCCATCAGTGTGTGCTCTCTTAAAGCTTTGGGCCCAGACTAGAACAGAGGAGTACAAGGAAATAAGAGTGAATGATCTAGTATACTACTTCTGATCTAGTATACGTGTGTATATGTTTACCTGGTAGTAAACAGTGACCTCAGAGTTGGCGTCGCCCTTATTAAGCGATTTGACTTTACAGATGTGGTGCTTCGGAGGAAGCTCCACCACTCTGAACATCACCGGCACCTCAGCTGGCAGCTTGGAGAACTGCAACTTACTGCAAGAAACGGAAGAAAGGAGGAAAATGCAGAGACAGGGAATAAGTAAGGAGGTATGGCAGAAAAAAAAAACAAACAAAAAAATTAGTTTAAAAGAATCAAATGAAAAAGACATATTCAAGACGTTGAAGGGGCTGCATGTGGCTGCAACAAATTTATTTGATTGTTTAGCATTGGTATTCTCATTAGAATTAGTATTAGTCGACTTACTCTCTGACATACTGCAGAAACTGCACAGATTCCTGTGGACAAAATACAATAAAGGGTAATGAATAGGCAGAGATAAGAAACTAACGAGAGGGAATCAGCATGCGGGTAATGTCAAATACACTCGGCATTAACTGAAGTGCAGACATAAACATCTGCAGATTTGCTCTAATCAGCCGATATTGTTGTCAATCAGTCAACTTGTGTGTGTCCTGACTGCTGTGCACTCACAGCATTGCAGAAGTTCCCCTGCACCAGTCCCTCTGCATACAGTTCTGCCCTGAAGCTCCGACTGAACTCCATCAGCTCTTCGGTGGTCGGCCCAGCTGTCAGAGCCTCATACTTCTCCACCATGGACCAGCGAGAGTGCTCCAAGATCAACAGACGCACATCTCTGAGAGAAAATGATGTGAGCATTAGTGAAGATAAAAAGGGATGGCATGTGTAGGAGGTTTTTCAGTTCAGGGATGACACAATATTCACCACTAGAAGGCAATACATACTTGGTTATGAGTCATGAGATGGAAAAAGTCAGGGGAGGAAGGAAAAAAGACAACAGGTATGCAACGTACTTGCCGAGTTTCTCGGGTTTAATGAGGATGTTGAAGTAGGTTTTTTTTAACTGCTCTGCGAACATGCTGAAAACATCAGGGGAGGCAGAAAAATCAGCCAGGTGGTCAATAATCAGGTGGAACAGCAACTGCAGAGAGAAACGTGGTCAACAAGTGAGACAAGATTCTGCATTAATCAGTGTGTGGTTTAATGCTTGTGGATTTATTACACAATATATCTGTATGCTAATATGTGTGCACAGAAAGGATGGACGAGTTTACTTACAGGCAGCTTGTGGTTGAATCCTTTCACCTTGATGATTAGGCCGTGCTCGCCGGCCACCAGTTTATACTCCAGCTGCGCCACTTCGGCCTCATAGGCTGGCTCTGCCAGGTTGTGGCTCAGGATGTTGACCAGCAGGTCAAACAAAACCACACTGGAGGTCAACAGGAGGGAAAAATTTGAAAATGAGAAAGTAAAGATTAATGTAAAATGAAGTAAAAAAAAAAAGAGAGAGGGTAAGTTGAGGCAAAAAGGAGAAACAAGGCAGCAAAAAAGGTAAAGGAGACAGATTGAGGCAGAAGAGAGGAAGCAATGAAATGAGAAAGAGACGCACATAATTGGAGGTAAGGGGGAGGGAGAAGAAATAAAGAGTGAGAAATGGCAGATGTTGACAAAGGTCAAAACAGAATATGAGCCTGAACTTACTTCTTAGCAGATTGTTGGATTACTGGAGAGATCAAGTGGAATCTGATGTAGGCTGCAGCAGAAGAGAGGCCATATCAGGTCAGTACTTCACTATTGATATCAAATGTCTTAATGGAAGCAACTTTAATGCTTAATAGACCAAACAAAACAAGTATACACACTCACACACCTTTTGGGATTTTAAATTTGTTGTCCTTCTTGTACCACAGGCAGCCCTTGTCGCTGTCGGCTATTCGCACTGGGAAGTTTGTATCTGGGCAGTCAGATGGCTTCAGGGTAAAGTCGGTGGCTAAAAAAGAAGAAGAAGAAAAAAAAAAAGCACATCAGCAATATCTCATCATGACTCCACTCTGTACAATGTCATAAATAATGGGTGAGTATCAGCAAGTCAGTGGAGCCAGTTTGGGCATAAACATGTAACACAGAAAAAGATGATGCCTTTCAGGAACTGATTCAGAATATTAGGGCTCATAAAGTTATGAAACAATTTAATAAAAAAATGGTTAAAAAGCACAACTGAGCCAAAGTTGTTTAATTCATAATAAAAACTCTGCTCAGTCGATGCAATCTGTAAAATTAACTGTTGCATTTGTTTGCATAAGTTTGTATTTTTAGCAGCATCTTAGCCACTGGCATATTAGAGGGGTTGGTTCTGTTGTTGCATGCTGTGTGACAACCATCACCAGCAGCTTTTATTTGTTTAACTTTGAAGAGAAAATGTGCTCATTTTACCTGTTAAAATGTGGTTACAGCACTGAAAAAGTTCAACTCATTTGTGGCCCTGGAGGAGGCTTGACAAAATCTGATGAAAGACCTGCAACCAATGCTGCTTCAGTCCCTGAAAACAGCTTAGTCCAAGTCATTCCTGATATTTATTTAAAAAAAAAATCAATTATAAGCAGTTCCCAACAATGCTACTATTCTAATTTGAAAAGATAGAAATGTTTGTTTAGTTCCTCACATCTTAAATAACCTCCAATGACTTTTTATCTGGGCAAGAAAGTCAAAAGCTGTCATGGAAAAATATTGTTTTAAACTGAAATTATTCTGATAAAAGATAAATATAAATGTTTACGCAGATGCCAAAGATCCAATAAGCTGACTGTTGCATGCTTACAAAAAACGTTATTCAAAATAAAACTCAACATATTAATAGTGGGCCTGCCCACTAATCAGCTGGAAATACAGTGGTCCCTCCCTATAACGCGCCTCACCTTTTGCGACCTGGAAGTTTCGCAGATTTTTTTGTGCAATTTTGCAGGTTTTTTTTTTTTTTAACAGCGCATTGTGTTTTGCGTCCCGATTAGCACATTGTATAATACTGGACTTATTTTGAACTTTGAGGGTGTTTAAACAAAGAGTGAAAAGTGTGTAGTGAGGGGTTTTACAGCCTTAAAACATTTATTACACTTGTAACAAATAAAGCTGACTACTTCGCAGATTTCGCCTATTGCGGGTTATTTTTAGAACATAACTTCCACGATTAACGAGGGACCACTGTATAGCAAAAGAAAGCCATTTTTCTCCCCAACTTTAACTGATAAAATTAAACTGATTCGACAGCAGAATTTGAGCCCAATTGAGCCTATTTTTGTGATTATACTGCTCCTCTTAATGAAGCAACAGGCTCAATAGCACATATCCCACTGCTTCTGCTGTTGATAAATGGGAATAGGGAAAGTGGATCTTGTTTAGCTCACAAAGTGCCCAACTCATAAGCAGTCCAAACTGGATTTATTAATAAAGAACGAAGCATTGTCAACAGTGCTTAATTCATTTCAAGTCTCCAACAAAAGGTGTCCTTCATCTACTAGTATACTGCTGCTAAAATGTTTTGTCCTCTCAGAAACTCATGTCACCTTCCCCCACATGGCTAGATGAGAGGCAGAAAAAACGGATTTTTTTTTAATCCACAGAGAAATGATAAGATTAAGTCTACACATCAAAAACATTTTCCTGTTGATCAGACTATCAAAAGGTTAACACCACCCTTATCTATCTAAATAAAAAAAATAAATAAAAAAATCACTCTCAGCCAGATTGGGTCAGTCTGATCTGAATGAGATGTTTGGATGATGTTTTTTTTTTTATTCTGGTTGAATTATTAATCCGTTTAAAAGTCATCCGTCTAAACATAGCTAATGTCTGAATATCAGCTGGGGTTTTGACAAGAAAAGGATGCAATTGAATGCTTTATAAATCAATCGATAAATAAAAAACTACAAGGCATGTCAAGTCACATTAATCAGTTTAGTAGCATCTTCCCTACTTTCTGTCGCCATGCTGCAGCTGGCTGAGCTGTTAAAACTCAGAAAATTAAAAAATACTTAATGCACCGCAGCTCTCCGCTGGGCTAAAATTAAGAGATAATTAGAAAATTTGTTGAAAAATGTAATTATGGCTTTACTTACTACGGAGGCGGTTTTAGAAATACACTGTTTGTTTTCTTAATGGGTTTAAAATCACTTGTTTTTTTCTGTTGAGAGTTCACAAATCTGAGCTTTGGTAACTATAACTAAAGACTGAACACACTGTCCATCCTCAAAGAGTGATGAGTGTCTTTTTAGGACAATTTAAGCACAAAAACAATAAGTGCTGTACTTTATTATCCCTTTTTGTTTTTCAGATATCTGAAACAGTTTTGTCGCACAACAAGCAACGTTTACAGTTGTGCACCTACCGATGAACTTGTTCTCTGCAGGAAGGTGGAGGTCGCTGCTCAGCTCCAGGTTTCCTGTCCACCGCTCCATCCACTCCTGCTGGATGTCTGTGTGAATTTTCATACTTATCAGACATAAACTATTTGCTTTTGATTTATTATCTAAATTAAGCTGTTCATCCATTTGAAAATCAGTTACTTCTTTGTACTTTCTCTTTATTCAAATATCATTACTATCACCACCCCAAAAAAAAAAAAAAAATATTTGAAGGTACCAACAGACTAACAGTCAACAAGTTCCTCAAGGTTCTGGACTTGGACAAATACTTTTCATATTATATATGCTTCCCTTAGGTAATACTATCAGACGGCATGGTATTAATATGCAGATGATACTCAGATTTACTTATCAATGAAGCCTGATGAAACCAATCAGTTTGTTAAATCACAAAGATGTCTTGAAGACACAAAAACCTGGATGACTAAATATTCTTCTTCTAAATTGAGAGAAGACCGAGGTTGTTGCTCTAGACCTGAAAATGACTGTGGATGGCGTTAATTTGGCTTCTAGTACCATAGTGAGAAATCTTGGAGTTATTTTTGACCAGAATTTGTCCTTCTTCCACTTACGTAATATGTGACATCCTGTCACAATGTGATGCAGAAAAACTAATAACTAAGCTATAATTTATTATGAATTGGCTTGTATGAACACTGATTGGTTGACAATGGATTGGCTCAAATTGACTGTGTGTAAAGTGTCCTGAGATGATCTTGTTGCAAATTGGCGCTATCCAAAGAAAGCTGAATTAAATTAAACATAGACACACACCCTCAACACTGTATTGTGTGCCAAACCACTTCTCCCTGAGGGGACACTGGCCCTCGTGTTCTGGTGACAGCAGCATCAAGTTAGCTTTCTGTGGGGTGAGGAGGGACAGAGCTGCACCGATCACCTACACACACACACACACACACACAAACAAAGGGAGGCAAACAAAAAAAGTCACTTTGCAAACAGCAGCAGTTTTTCCTCAAGTTTTCTAAATTACTTGTTTATGTGAGAAGAATTTAAGCTGCCAATCACAATAAGATGCAGAAAACTAAGCAGAGGTTATTGTCATCACAGAAAATATGCAAAGCCAGGTTTAGTCTGTAGCTTTTCATGCAAACTAACACCCACTATAAGTCGTGAAACTTGAGCACATTTCTTCCAGAAAAAGATGTTAGCTATAAAAATATTATATAAAAAAAAAAGAATACATATTTTTCACATCCGAGGGTCCCGTTTCATGAACACCTTTTTTCATTAAAAAAAAGAAAAAAAAGACCTTTCAGAACAATACATTGAAAGTAGTTTAACTACTGAACTACTTACTTCTGGATTGTACTCAAACATAAGCTGATCTCCTGTCAGGAGGTCCTTCTTAGGGAACAGTTGCATGTTTTCACAAATGTCCTCAACATACTCTATGGGGTCAATCTGACAAAGAAAAATATATGTTACACCCATACACCATTACTGATTAGAACTCAAAATTTCTTTGCTATTTGTTCAAAACACATCACAAACAGCAACTTGTGGGTGATTGCACTCATACCTGCTCCTGATAGTGAAATTCATTTGCCTCAATTCTCTGCAGCTCTTCATATATTCTGCATGCAAACAGGTAGAGAGGCAAAGTTAGAGCTTTTATTTATCCCTGACGGAATATCAGCCATCATACCACTGAGACTGATCATAGAAGGTAACAACAGGAAAAATAAAACAATATATAGAGGAACAACAGGCCAACCAGACATATTAAATGTCACTATCCTATAAAATGCTTAATTTACTATGTCCTGCTCCACAATGTGCCACACAGACTAAAAACATTTTATTTGGCTGAAAATTACTCTCTTAATCTGCCTCTGAGTGTTATTTAGAATTCTGTGAGCGTGTGTTTGTGACAATGCCTTTGCTGTGGTCCGAGTGTCTGCAACATCTTCAGATACTGGAACACCAGATGAGTCACCTGTTCAAAAGCAGATAAAAAAATATATATATATATATATATATTTAAAATAAAAAATAAAATAAAAATATATATATATTTTTAAGAAGCCTATTATCTATATATGGATTAAGTTTTCATATTTCATGGATATTCAGCTTTACAACTTTGCTGTTTTATTGAGATGCATTGAGAGAAATGTGTTTTAGTTAGAGTGGACGGATACCGCGCTCATGTCAGCATGCTAAATATAAACAGGACTGCAAGCAGCAGATTAGCTTAGCTTGTTAAAGGACTGGAAACACTCCAATTTAACTAATTCACACATTATATATCTTGATTACAACAGGGTTATGTACCATGCTATATCTTGGCCAGGATCAGTTGCCAAGCAACCAGCTGAGAACACAGAAAGGTCACTGGTCTTAACCTTGTTGTAAGCGAGAGCGTGAATGACAAGAAAGACCACATTCTCAGTAGGGAAATGGTTTTATAAAAAGCAGCTTAAACTTAAAAAAAGATTTAAAGACAAGAAATTATGGCTGCATTGCCACTGGAATGGAGAACTTTCTGTAATGGTCTGGGAAGTCTCCACAAAGTCAGAGCCCTGTAAAGTTTGGATAGATCCATTAGATGCATGCAAGACAGCACTAAAGTGGTTGTCTGATTAAGACCAGCCTTTTTCCCCCTGTCCGTCCTAAAAAGGCGATTCATGCTCAAACCCTCCAATGTGACTGAATTACAACAATTCTGCAAAGATGAGTGGGACAAAATTCCTCCACAGCGCTGTAAAAGACTCATTGCAAGTTATCGCAAATGCTTGATTGCAGTTGTTGCTGCTAAGGGTGGCCCAATCAGTTTTTAGGATTGGCGGGCAATTACTTTTTCACATAGGGGCATGTAAGTTTGGATTTTTTTCCCTCCCTTATAAATAAAAACCTTAATTTAAAAACTGCAATTAGTGTTGTCTTTGACCAACGTTTAAATTTGTTTGATGATCTGAAACATTTATGAGTGACAAAAAATGCAAAAAAATAAATCAGGAAAGGGGCAAACATTTTTTCCACACCACTGTATTTATAGCCTCCAAAAATCTCCAACAACACCAGAGAAGGTCAGCCTTTCTTCTGATAGGGAGCATCTTTTGAACTGCTGTGAGTTATTTAGTTGCCTACAGCATTATCTTGCAGAACACTGACATTTTGATGATTAGACTGACAGTTTTTAGAGCATCTGTCCCCTGACTCTAGTCCAATTATTTAAAAACTTATGAAAATAAATAAAAGAAGGTTGACTCAAAAAGATAGCAACATGGGTATTATTATAAGGGATAATGGCTACTGGCTTTTAACACAGCCACATCCTTGTAATTCCATGTTGTGCTATGCACCTCAAGCAAATAAAAGACTAAAACTAGGCCATTAACTTGTTTTACATTCGACTATATTATATTTTTCATAATAAGTTTCCTATTTATTTACTTCTGGATAAAGCTTTGCAGTCTGAAATATGACAAGCCAACAGTCATTCTGTTGAATGATCAGCCACTGCGACTGAGGTTAACGCAAGAGTTGTCATGGAAACTGATAATGCAGGTAGCTTCCTTGAAATTACCTTTTCCATTAGTGAAAACAAGACAAACAGGACAGCTGGGTCATGCCCCCAGTTTCTGCTGTCTCTGTTATTAGTTCCTATCACTGAAGCGTATAGAAGCATTCCGACGTCTGCATCATACAAACAAAACGAAAAAAGCACTGATCCCTTCGATCTGACAACAAATAATAAATGATTAGCAAAAGATGAATGTTTCAAGTAATCAGGGCTGAGCGATTTTCTTTTATCCGGGAAGACAGAAAAGAAAAGTTGGGAGAGTTTTATTTACCTGGTAGAAGTTCAGGAACCCCTCATCAGTCAGTGTGATTGAGATGGAGAAGATAGAGTAAGTGGTGTTTTGGTCAAAGCCAGTCTCACTGTTTCCTCCAAACAAATCCAGAGCCCAACATCTACAGATACAGACATACACATCAGGCATTCATTCACTTGAAGACTTAAACAGAGCTGGTAAGCATTAAGTCAAAGAAATGTCACTTTAAGTTTCCTGGGTGCCTGTAACTCAAAAACTCCGTGGTCTTGTTGGAGCAGGGAGGATAGCTTGCAAAGCTCTTTTAGAAAATGCCATTTCTCTTTGGTCTTTGGTGTAGGGAGGCTTTAATTAATTTAAGAGTAAAAAACAAGATGGGTGATCATTACAAAAAAATTCAGAGGTGATGAGCACGCATACAGAAATGATCATCTATAAGAGGCTTCACACGGAATATGAAAATAACAAAAAAAAAAAAAAAAACGAACACAGGAAGTCTTATATAGATATTAAAAAATAAATAAATACTACAAGAAGACTGATGTTGTCATTCGTCAGTGGTTAAAACTGCCCAATATCAAACCAGACTCTTGGGCCTCGATATCATCTAAATTGTGGAAACAGCACACAAAATGAACAGGAATATTTTATCCAAGTGGTGCTGATGGCAAAGTGACTATTGGGTGGCCTCTTGGTATTGTGGAACTACACAAGGTTTTGTGAATCACATTCCCACTTAACAACAAGAGGCTTGCTCTTCTACAGCCACATCTAGAGATGAGAATGCATGAATCATATTGTCAAGTGGGATGGCGGAGTATATAGTTTGGAGATGGGGGCTCAAACACCAAGAGCCTACTGTGAGCTTGAAAACGCTCATATATACGCAGCAAGTTGAAGCGCTTTTAATTGGGATTTGGAGAACCCTCAAATCAGAAATACAAACAGACAGAAGCAATAACACTCACTTCTTCCTCAGCACTGAGAGGATGCTTCCTGTGCCTTCATGGCCAATCAGCCATGAGATGTAATGGAGAGGCTTCACTCTGAAAAGAAGATGAAAGGAGAAAAAAAAGAACAAAAACTGATAATGAAATCTATCTAACCAGGACAACTTTGGGCTGGTCTAATTAGTGTTTTTATGAATAAACATGAAGATTGCAGGGTTATATAACTGTAATGGATGTACAAACATTTACATCTAATGTGTAGTATAGCTCACCTGTAATATTTCTCCTGAGGGGGAAGAGCCCAGGTGATATTTAATGCATGAACTTTCCTAACAGGAACAACTACACACACACACACATAAAATCGGAGAAGCGTCAGACTAAAGGACTGTGAAGGAAATGTCTCATCAGTTTCCAAATATTCACACGTTATCAGCAGCTCCTGCAAAAGGAATACATTTTCCATCTCAGATGTCCCAGAAGATAAAAAAAAAAGTTTATCTTCTGTTTGAACAAGCTCAAAACTCATCAGACTTATTCATAGGTTGAAGCACCACAGATGTGTTCAGTACCTCTGTAGAGCTTGCAGAAGGCTGGTGTGTCAAACGGATTCAGCATGTCAGAGAAATCGGGCTTGGGCAGACCACTGTGGACACAAAAACACTATTATTATAACAGTAGTTAAAGTAGGTCAATAATCCACCACAAGTCAAACATGAACTAAAATAAAAATAAATAAATAAAAAAAACGCTATTAGTCAGATGATATGTCAGAGGAACATTATGTTTTTGTCAGACATAACTCCAAAATGTTTTCATGTCTTTAAGCTCAATGAAAATGAATTCAGTTTAGTTAACGGAGTTAAAAAGCCTTGAAAGGATTTTATGAGCAGAGATGTAAGAAATCTTGTTAACCCAATACAGGAACATGAAATCCTTTAAATGGAACGAAAGGCTTAAACAACTGAAGGTTGTACGGCTTTCATGCTACCAAGTCATGGATGCTTATTTCCTAAAAAAGAAAGAAAAAAAAAATCATAAAGCAAAGCGAAGTGGAGCTCTTTCATAAAATACTCATCTAGCTAATATGAATTGATCTCTTGCAGGTGTGTTTTTATTGGAAAAAAGCACATGGAGTTGTCCAGAGCAGAGAAAGATGTAGGAAGGCTTGACATTCACATCTGAGCAAAGGACATTGAGACTCAATCTGTATAACAGCAGCACCTCTTCAAAGTGACTGAGAGCCTCTTATGTGATACTCACTTGTTAGGCACCTTGCTGAAGATCTCTCTCACCCACTCCTCCAGAATGTCCAGCTTCTCTGTGGGACACAGTAGTGGAGGAAAATGAGTGGTTTTTGATCATTCATGGCTAAAACCAATAATTCTGGATTTATTCTGGGAGGGCATTAATAACATGTACTCAGAAATATTCAGCTTATTATGACTGAACACTAAACATATGACAGAATAAACAATGTGTTTTAATCACAGGCCATGCAAAACCACTGCTTAAAAGGAAAAAACCCAACTAATGTCAAATTTCAGAATAGCTTTTTCAAGAGGAGGAATTAATTTTACTGCTGGTCTTCCTAACACTAATAGACTGCACACGTGCACATTAAAACATATTCGACATATGACAGATCCGTTCCCCTTAACAGCAAGAATATCACTCTATATGCCCAACACATTTGCGACTCCCAGGATCATCGACTGACTGTTGTGTCATGCTTTCCAGAAGCACACGACTCCTTTAAGTTACAGAACAACCTCCGTGGGCATGCATCTCCAACAAGGCGCAGCTGGTGATGCATGGCTCATTGGTACATACTGTATCTTTCGGTAATTAAAAATTTCTAAAGCAGCAGCTTTTTATTATGATTCATTTTATTAGGAGTTATGCCCTGGCCCCCTGGTTAATGACACCACTGGCCAACCTTCAGACTCACCAGGAGGTTTTTATTTAATCAGATGCATGCACTCGCTCCACCATCAAGAGCACTACAAGCATCTTAAAAAGGACGCTGGATGTGTTTGGACACAGCAGGTGGCAATGAGCTTTACCAACCATAGAGGTTATGTATAGAGAGATGAGAGATATTCTATGGAGTACAACTTCCGCCTTTAGCTACTACACCACAAGAATACGCATCCTGATGCGCACAAGGACCAGACAGCAGGCTCGCTGTTCAAGTTCAGAGCAATTAATTAACCATTTGTAAAAAAAGCTGATCTTATGAGCATTTCCAGGTGTTTACCTTCAAGCTAGGGCCAGTTGGCATGTCTTTTTAACTTATGAGGAGATGGGAATTGATCAAACTAATGATATTGCAGCCTACAAACACAATAATGAATCTAAGTTGTTATAAAAAAACTTCTCAAGAGTAACTTACAAACAAATTAAAGAAGATATTGGTGAAATGGTCTATTGTGCCCGTCTTATTTTTCTAATGAAAAGGTTGTTTTGTTTTTTTTTAAACTACAATGAGATAATGTGATCTCATCAGGCTAATTTGCTTCCCTGTTTTACAGGTAACGCAGCAAGCAGCTACTTTGTTTAAGTTTCATGACATGTGGAAAGTGTGTAACAGTAATGTGTTGGCATGAAGAAATCCCAAGACATTTAGTGTATTACAGCCTTCTCAGGTCTGTTTCACCACTGGTTACAACCAGTCATAGATGGGCGAGGCAAGAAATGATGCCATGTTGGTTTCTGGTGTGTTAACCATTTTAAAAATGATACAACCTCATGTTGCACAGAACATTTAGAATTCTATACTATTTTCTGTATTCATTAATATTTTAATTATTTACCATGTGACAGAAATTCTACCTTTTTCCATTTATTCCTCCCCAGTGATAGAAATGACAGTGATACTTGTTTATCACTTTTATGGCTTTAAATTTATGAAAAACACCTTTTTTCTTTTTTTTTTAACCAAGCATTAAGCTGTAACAAGAGGGGGGCATTTATACAGAGCACCAACAACTCATCAGTTTAATGAGGATGATAGTTCTCTGCAGTAAATGTCAACACCTGTCATTATTTTACCCACATGAAGTAGTTAATTAGCAGTGTGACATTTTCTGCAAAACCTTGAAAATGTGTTTTATATTTCACATCTGACTTTATTTAGAGTAACACAGTAATTTCACTCAATTCAGGAATGATTATCTCCAGCTGGCTGAAAATGGATGAAGTGGATCCTTATTTGTACCAATGATTATTTCTATTTTTGATTTATAAACAAGATTGCCTTTTTGGCTATTACGTTAATATTGTTCTATGAAATTAATAACACTAGAAATCCCAGGATTTTCAGTTTCTCCTGCAGTCCCCCCTCCCTCTACCATAGTTAATCACCACACTTATAGACCCATTGTTTTTCAAATGAGTTAGACTGCAATCTCCCCCACCCAGATTACAAATGCAAGATGCACCTAACTTCCCCTTCAGTTCAGAGATAATACATACAAACCAGGAAGTGAAACATGCAAACTAGGGAATTTAGCATGTAATCATGTGTGTATACTTAAATGTAATGACATAAAGGAAGTGGCACAGACAAGACACATGGAATTTCACAAAAATCATTTACCTAGATCTGTCTGCCTTGTCGGACTAGTTTTTGGCCTTTTTGGGCCTTATTTGCTCATCGTCATGGTGAGAAAGTACGAAAATCAATACAATATGTGGAAAATAAGATAACAAGGAGTATCTGAACCTGCTTATAGCAGAACATACAATAGAACAAAAGTTAATTTCAGTGTTACTGAGATCATTCTGTTTGAACCAGCTGCAGATGGCTGATTGTAAACTGAATAATTTCAGCCTCATCTGGACGTGATGGTGGACCTGCTGCTGCTGCTGGGTCTGAAACTGAGGACCATGTGGTTCATGGTGTTAATCTTTGCCAATACTGATGTCACCATGTTAAAATGGTGCAAAAAGTTTCAGTATATATGATTGTTATGCAATAAACCATTTGAATATACCAACAAACAAGAGTCATGTTTAGTATTGTACTTCCTGTCTTACTGTGAACTTATTCTACTATGTATCTTATAAGATGCAGGTTGGACAGCTTTCTGATTCATCCATCCATCCATTTTCTATACCACTTAGTCCAATTCAGGGTTGAGAGGAGCTGGAGCCTATCCCAGGCGTTAGCAGGTGAGAGGCAGGTACACCTGGACAAGTCACCAGTCCATCACAGGTTCACTTTCTGATTCATGTCACTCCCTTATTTTTAATACACTAAATGAATTAATTCAGTAATAATTGTAAAAGCATCAACAGTAGGAGATATAATAACTCAGACTAACTTATTGATCAGTCATTGTGGCTAAAAGTTGGAAAATTTTACTGTTTTATATTGTTAATTTAAAGAATTACAGTAGATCATGTGTTATCAACATTACAGACTTTGGGGTGCATTCAGTTTATCAGATAACAGAATGTCAGGAGCATCCTCACAATCCTGAAATTACAATGAATCCACATTTGTCATGATTGATCAGTGGGAAAGGACTAAATATTGATATAAAGTGGAAGTGTTTTTAATTACGTGGCAGAAACAACTTGGATGAATTTCTGATAGTAATCAATCTGTTGCTCCCAAATGAATCCTAACATTTTGCCTAGACAACTGCTGCGGAGATCAGCTCAAACTGTTTTAGTTCAGGTTCTGTTCACCTTTCTTCTCTAAGAAATTAATAGGAAGCTGCGCCACAATTGGAATTATTTTCTAACTTAAATCCATACATTTGGTTAGATTATAAATTCTCCATTTGCATGTTTCACTTTTGTTTGACAACTCACAAAAATGAAGATTTTTCACAGTATCACAATATTATTATTATTATTGATTCAGTTTCAATAGCAGCGGTTTGGAAGCAACAATAACAGTCGGGTTAGCAAAGGGAAGCAGATGGAACAAAACACTGTTCATTTCACAAATATAGCAGGTCTTCATAATAAAAAAATATATAATCTGAGTAATGGGAGCCCTGGGCCCCTGTAGAGCCCTATGTCTAGCAATGGCCCTGCCCTCACAGTCTCTGTAGGCATAACTTGATCATGAAAGTCTTTTTTCAGACTCAACAGACAGATCCCAAATAAACTCAGCTATTAGCAATGAGTGGCTGATTTTTATTACTGCACATTTGAACAAAACAGGAAGACTTAATTTTCAGATTGCAGGAACTCCTGCTGTTAAATCATCAACACAAAAACGTAAATCTTGCAGCAGGTAGACATAAATCACTTCCCCAAAAACCAGTAACATTGCTCCATACAGGATCAACTAGCTCTACATTTTCTCCCTCTGATAGTACCTGATAGTACCTGCCTGCAGCACCAACGGACTCAGAGAAACGTCTGTCTCCGCCTAGCAGCAACTGTCGTCCTCCTCCTTCTCCTTAGTTTGCCTCATCACCTCTGCTTCTGAGATCTGGAAGATTCTCTGATATTTAGTGAAGTTTGTTGGCTTCACACACATCAGACTGCGCTTCGTTGCGGTTTGTGGAGCTGAAATATCTCCACTCATCACTGCGTGTCAGACTGATATATGAGCAGTGAGACACTGTCTTTTTCACACATGCCGGGACACAGGCCCAAAAGTAATGCGGCCCACGGGGAATCTTCCTGAACCTCTCGATTAGCTGGAATTTCTCTTGATGTGTTTTTCAACGTGAGAAATTGGAGGTTTAGCGTGAGAGCGTGAGAAGCCACTCAAATGCGTGAGTCTCACGACCGGTGCGTGAGAGTTGGCAGCCCTGCAGTATGGAGCTAAATGGAGTTTTTACTTCCCCGAAATTATTTTATTTGATTTTACAGATCAGTCAAATCAGATGGCGTTTTTTACTGCCGTCTATCAGCTGATTGCTGGCGGTGACGTCAGATGCCGGTCTAGAGATCTGACGGCGCAGATGTTCAACATTATATTTATCACACATTCCTTCAGTGCACTTAGTGGATCAACAAACAACTGATCTGAAAGTTAGAAACTTTCGAACTGGGTGGCTCAGTAAGCCAAATGCAAATTGTGTAAATTCTTCATGCCAGTAACTTTACATAAGAACAGGCAGACGATGAGGATGAATAGCCCCCCCTCGAGACCACGCCCAGACGAACATTTTCATAGGCTGATCGTTCTAGTGTTAAAGGCTCGATTACATTTTTTGTCAACTGACTGGTTCTTGGTGTAGATGAGAAAGATTTTTCTGACCTTTTGACTGCACAGCCAGGGTCATGTAGTGAGCAGAGTAGTGCTTCTTCCAGAAGGCACGCAGCCGCTTATAGACATTGATCTTCTGCTTCTTTGGCTCTTGCTTCAGTGTCTCTGCATTCCCTAGTGTTGTGACAAGTGAACAATGAATTCAGCACATTATTCAAACACACAAAACAAAATGGTTTAAAAATGCTGGAATACAAGCAAGAGTCTTGGAATCATTTCCAGTCCTCCTGTTTGTTTTGCTGAACATCCTCAAGGGAGGCCCAGTGTGCATTAAAAGTCCCAGCGGTTATTTATAAACACTCACCCCAGCAAAACTTGCCCATAGGGTGCCCAGGTTTAGCTAGACTGCCAAACAGCATCTCCTTCCTGTGGGAATCGGATGGCTTAGCTAGCTGGTACTCTGACAGACAGGAGGAGAGATGAGGAAATATAAGACAGCAGAAAAGAGAAAACAACAACTGATCATGTAAAGGAAGGCTGCACATAACCTCAAAAACACTGTTAAAAAAATAAAGGGAACACTAAAATAACACATCCTAAATCTGAATGAACTATTTTTATTAAACACTTTTTTCTTTACATAGTTGAATGTGCTGACAACAAAATTACACAGATGGAAATAAAATTTATTAACCCATGGAGGTCTGGATTTGGAGTCACACTCAAAATTAAAGTGGAAAAACACACTAC
>JBAMHW010000022.1:17355554-17371199 GCA_037177495.1 Rhadinocentrus ornatus
CCCCCCCCCCCCCCCCCCCCCCCCCCTCCCCCCCCCCCCCCCCCTCACCAGTGTGGGAATTCTGGTAAAGAATTCAGCTTCCTGACAGCTTGATGGACCCATAGACTCCGGTATCTTCTCCCAACCGGTAGAAAACTGAACAGGGTGGGGAGGTGAGTGGAGTCCATGGCAATGTTGACAGTTTTCCAGGTGAGCCGGGTGTTGTACACATCTGTGAGGGAGGGGATTAGAACACGAATGATTCTGCTGGCTGTGTTCACTGTCTGCTGTAGGGTCTTCTTTTTGACCATGAAGCTGCTGTACCAGATAGTGATGCAGCTCGTCAGCATGCTTTGCCCCTGTAGAAGGTAGTCATGATGGGGACCGTTGCTCTCGCTCTCCTCAGTTTGTGGAGGAAGTATAGAATATACCCTTCAGATGCACATCAGAGAAATTTATAGCCTGAAGCCAGATGTCAGCTTGGATACTTAGAGATTTTTTTGTAAATATATTAAATTAATTTAACTTTAATATTGGCACAGCATTGTGCAGAAAATTTTGATTACCATAATGCTAGAGTTTGATTAAAATTAAAGGTTCTCTTTCAGGAGTGTCGTTATTTAGTCACGCTGCACGATGACATGCTCCAGTTGAGTTGTAAGGCTGGTATGAGTGACAATGTGAAAATTATCTTCCTCTTTTTTCTTTCTAATTTGCATACAGAAGTGTTGATAAGAAGGGGAGATGTCTGGATGATGCCAGGATTTTGTGTTTGAGAAAACGGCTTATAATAAAAACACCTTGTCAGACTGATTCATATGGATGTCATTGTCAGATTAAGCCTACAAAGATAATTCCCCTGCAAATAATGCATATCTGCTGTCAGTAAGTGAATAAAACATTGATGAAGACAGCAGATCAGCATAAAGGCTCTCCTATCTTAAGAGTGAGAAGTCATGATTCCTTCATATTCAGGACATTATCCAGCCTTTCGTTTTCAGATGCCCTGTCTCTGTATTTCAAGGCCGGGTTCAGAAATTCTACAGACCCATTTATCTGACTATTAATCAATAATAAAGATCCTCTCTGGACATCGAAAATGTCTTCCTCTTAACCTCTCGTTAGCCTTTGTTAGCGGCTTAATGGTGAGAGAGTGCTATGAGTAATTTCAACAAGCAATGGAAATAGTCTCACGCTGATTTCTATTATTTAGAAAATGAATTAGAAATTCAGTGTTTCTTTTATGTGATTAAATATGATAATCAGACATGCCAAGACCAGGGTATGAAGTAATATGTGTAAAAATTACACGTAAATTGATACTGATCGACTTATAAAATGGGAACAGGGAATGGGAAATTAAATGTAATTTCTCAGCTGATTGTGTTTTATGAAGTTTCATTGATGAGTTATCATGCTGGGAAGCAGGAGAGGGTGCATTACCCTCAGCATGTACTTTTACTGTTAATATATAGCAGAATGGTGGGATACCATGAGAATATTAACTATTTCCATTGTCCATCTTTGTGATATGGCCCTTTCTTCTCTCTTCTGTCTTTAGGTATCTTTACTTTGAGTACAATGAGATCCGTGAGATAGATCCCGGCACCTTTGACTCCATGCCGTCTCTCCAGTTGTTGTTTCTCAATGCCAACCTGTTGCGGAACCTCCCACTTGGCATCTTCTCTAGAGTCAGTCTGGCTCGGCTCAACCTGAGAAACAATCACCTCCTGCAGCTTCCTATGGAGGGAGTGCTGGAACACCTCAAGGGACTGGTACAGGTTGGTGTAACCTTCTGTTACTATATTACTAATGATATTTATCAAATTATGCTGATATATGCTTAAAACAAACTATTCTGAGCTGCAAACTCATGCATGTTTAAATTGGTTATCTGGCATGAGGCTTTTTGCAATTTTGCCCAAATATCTTGCATTTTCTTGAGTTATAGTTGAAGGGTGGAAAGATGGAGATTACCTAAACAACGACGTGTTATTGTGCAAAGTATATTTCTGTCAAATGCCAGACAATGACATCTAATAGTCTCCTAAGACACTATATATTAATACAGCTTGAAGAAATAAACAAAAATTAGCTAAAATCTTGGATCGAGCCATTCCAGCATTTAAAAGTTCTGGCAGCCCCTGATCTCCTGGCCTCTGGCACAGCTGCAGTTTCCTCCCATCGTCTGTTGTTTTGAGCACTTGGCTCTGGCATATGGATTCTTTTTGTGCCTCAGGTATTCCAATTGGAAAATTGCAATTGACTCGATTTGCATAATTGGTTTTAATAAATCAGGAGCGAAACTAGAGAAAGCTGAACCCTTTACGTGTTGGAGCATGGTTGTAATTAATGCACCTTTCAGTAAACAGATTGTATAAAATACTGAATGTGTTACAATTTATATGATTATTATTATTGTTGTTATTTTATATTTATTTATTTATTTATTTTTATCATCATTATTATGTGTTTTTCATACCTTTCCCCACACAATATTTGTAACTGGTTGCTTTACACAATGCACTGATAAGGGCAGAATGCAAGGTATTACATTTATTTATTTTTTTTATCCAGCTTCCTCTCATTTTAGCAAATTTAGTGTACCATGCTTTTCTTAGACAGCCCAAGCAGAATGAGGTAAGGTGGGTGTAGATTAGCCTGAATGTCATTGTGAATTTCCGTTCTACTTGGCTCCATGAAAAATCCCTGATTCTAGGTAGTGTGGGTGAGGCTGGCAGTTTCTAAACGGTTGCTCGGGGAAGAGACGAGCTGCAGGAACCATGTATTATGTTCTTCTACAGTTTTACACATCTGATGTCCAAGAGCATTAGATATTTCACAAATTGGAAGTACACAGTGGGCCGTATTCATAAAACCCAGCAGTGTCACCATTGTAGAGCTCAAAATCTGTGTCACAGCAACTGAATTCATTCATTTACCAGGGTTGTTATTTCTCTTAGAAAAGGCACATTAGCTTTGCCTGCTGGCTGCAGAAAAAAAACATGACAATGATTTCACCTGTTGACTTATTGCTTGACTGTTTGAAGCTCAGGATGTGGGCTTTCTGGGCACTGGTGTGTGTTTCTGGAGCCAGAGTTTGCAGAGTGAAACCAAAGGGTACCACAGATGGAAGCAAAGTTCGGTTTACAACCGCTGTTAAAAACACCCCAGTTCTCTCATAATCATAAAGCAGTAGCTTATAGTCACTGTCACCATCAAAAACAGGATTATTCAGTTACACCCACTTACACATGATGATATGAGAAAATACTACTCTGTTTTCACAGTCATGTGGAAAAATAAATAAATAAATATCAGTGTGACATTAAGGAGGAAAATCAAAATAGCTGTTGTGTGCGTAATTCCTTAAGTAGAAAAATTAATGGCAACACAGGAGCAACTCAACCTTAAAGCCATGGAAAAACAGAAATAAATAAATGTACTGTAGTGAGCCAGTAACTGAGTGGATGCCAGAAATATATACAGCTCATGAAAACAGATGTCTTTTTTAGAAACTGTAAAAAACATGTTGTCAGACGGGTGACTTTCTTGACATTACCAGCTGTAATAAAGAAATTTACCAATTTCCAGGTTTCATCTCATGCAAAAGAATTCTCAGACTGCCAAGTTACACAGTATTTTTTATTTATTATTAATTTTGATTGACAGTTTTACCTCAGTCTGTGTCAATAAATCATCAAACTACAGGCAGTTTGTGTGCCTTACTGATATTTCATAGAATGGTTCAATACTTACGAATGTGTCTTTGAAGGGAAATAAACATATGCTCTATTGCGAACTTATAAGGTCAATACACTAAATATAATTGTAGTCAGAAACTTCTCTTTGCACATAAACTGGAACCACAGACAAAGACAGACGTCTGATAAAAAGGCAAAAACACTTCTACAACTTCCTAGATTATATTATGTATTTTAATTATGTACAAAAAAAGTCTGAATAACAAAGCTGCCTTAACATTACATTACATTGATTTCATGTCCAGGAGCAATGTGCATGACCTTCGGAGTTATGACTCACTGACTGAGCTAGCTTTTAGCAATCCTGAGCATACAGTTAACAAACAGCTGGTATTTTTTTCTTTCCTCAGGCATGATGTAAAAGCCAGGAAAACAGTCCTGATGTGCAAATTGTAGGCCAGTTAGGAAAAGATTTAGAGGAGAACATTGGTACCACTCTGGTAGATATTAGCTTACGACCAACAGCTGCTTAGTGCTTATTGCAGGAACTTGAAGCTAAGCTAACAGCTAATCTGGCTCTATCTGAATAACAACTTTTTATGTTAGGTTACAAACCAACAAGATAAAGGGTAAACTATTGCATTAAACAAAAGCAATCAGGGTTTGTGTGAAAAGTTGGAGATCGAAAGGTTTCCTTTTCAGACCCAAATAGATGTGGGTTTGTGATCAAATTATTGCTTTAGGCCAACATCCTCAGTTCAATAACTTTCTGAACCACTGCAATGTGGCAGATTTATTGCCACATTTAGCTTCTTTTTATACCCCTTCAGCGACTTCTCTTAATATTATTATTTTATTATATTTTTTTCCAGAAGAAGCAAATATGTCTAGTGACTTTTTAGGACAAACTTTACCCACTTCATAGAGTAGAGATTTGCCAATATTGATCTGTGAGGATAGGCTCTAGTGGTGTGTGAGCTGTAGTAGAGAGTGAGAAGTAGCCAGCAAGCCCACTCATGCAGCCATAATGCTGCTGAAAACAACAAAGCAGATGCACTAAAGCAGTCATCGCAGGGCAGCTGTAGCTCTGGAGAAAGAGCAGTCGTCCTCCAACCGGATCGATTCCAGGCTTTCCCTGACTACATGTCAAAGTGTCCTTGGGCAAGACACTTAACCCCATGTTGCCTCATGATGTGCCTAACGGGGTATGAGTGTGTGAATGGGTGAATGTGATATGTAGTGTAAAGCGCTTTAAAGGGTCAAGCTGACTGGAAAAATGCTATATAGGTACAAGTCCATTTACCTGGCACGTTAGTTGACACTTTTTCTTGATTTCTCTTAATTTCTAGCCACATTCACTGCAGATAAGTTCTCTTTAACTTATTTAATTGTGGTTTTGTCAGGTGACATGTTTGTAAAATCAAGATTTTATTAGAGCAAAGCAGAAGCCTCACAATGCTTTGATGTGTAGTTCAGATAAACTCCGAGTGTTCTTTTTTCTATGAATTTGGCTGTATTAATATAGTTTATGATGAACAGATGTTAAGGGCTAGAGCCAAGCAGAATACAAAGTAATGTAAAAACTTATTAAATAATTTGCATATGATGTCACATAGCAACACTTAGTAACTTTTTTCTTTTTTTTTTTTTTAGACAGCTGTCTTTACTTGTACTTTAATGACAACCCATACTTAATCTGTTGGGGTTTAACATGGAGTTAGCCCACCTTTTGCAGCTATCACAGCTACAAATCTTTCGAATCGAGATTTAGGAGTGTGTTTATGGGAATTTTTGGCAATTCTTCCAGAAGCACATTTGTGAGGTCAAGCACTGATGTTGAACGAGAAGGGCTGACTCGCAGTGTCCGCTCTAATTAATCCGAACGGTGCTCTATTGGGATGAGGTCAGGGTCTGTGCAGGCCAGTCAAGTGTTTCCATACTGAACTTGCTCATCCATGTCTTTATTAGACTTTGATTGGAACAATACTTTTCACAATATAGTGTAGATTTAATCAGAAATAGTTGGCAAACATTCTTTGATTTATCTATTCACTTTTAAAGGTACAAGAGCCAGGTCACAGGCCACTCACTAAAAAACGAAACAATTAGCCTGTAATAAGCTAATAAGCCACTATTTCAAGAGTGTATGTTTGTACACTAGTTTAATTTCTGCTGCTTTCGGTGGCTTGTGTTGGTCATTAACAAAATGACCTACCCTGCTTATCATATTATGTCGAGTATATTTAGAGGTAGGTGGATTTATCTTTTAACAGAGCCAGTTACCTGTTCCCAGTCTCAGTGTGAAGCTAATGATCTAACTGCTGCTTAATATAGTGGCATTAATCCTCTCATCTCTCCACCAGAATAATTTGGTTGCACTGAAGCAAGCAAAATAGTTTAAAACTACAACAAATTGACATAACTGAATCAATCAAAGCGCTGCTATGTGAGATGCTGTTGCACAAATAAAAACAAGCAAAAAACAAATTTATCAGAACCCTCCTAATAACTCATAAGTTATACCTCTGATAGATTAAAGCCAATATTTAGGGTTGTAGTGGTTTATAGCTGGAAATAGACGAGTGAAGTGATGCTACGTTGAGAGAAACAAATAATGAAATCATAAGTCCACCGATTTTTTTCAGTTTGTTGTACATCCAGTTTGTTTAATCTCATCAACACAGGTAAAAGCAGCCGATATGTCTACACAGTGAAAACACAGCTGTATCTCTTCTCATAATATAGACTTGTTTTTCAGTTGAAATTGCACAGCACAGCACAAAACACAACCACCACTGGTGTTTTAGACATAAATACAGTAGCTCAGCAAAAGCCTCGTAAATTATAGGCTTTTATGAGTTGGAAAGTTTGACCACACTACCTGCATGTGTATATTTTCAGCTTAAGAAGGACAAATGGATTTCACTGTCTCAGTAATGTTAGGTTTAGCATGGCCTGCCAATTAGGCAAAATTATTTGCAGCACATTTTGTACACAAAATCCAGCAGCATTAAAAGTCGGTGTTTGTTTTCCCTCCAAATAAAAGATCAAGGGCTTCTTTCTAGATTCACCATGTTGTGCTGATGTTTTGCAACCATGCGGAGGCAACTCTTGCTCCTTGCTGCTACTACTGCTCTCTCTCCATCTACATAAAATACAAACCGCTGAATGGAAGAAGCTCATGCGTACACTATGAAAGTGTATTATCTTCTGGAAAGAGCTCAACATAATAAACTCACTCCACAAGTGTCCAGAAGTGAATTCATTTGACATGACTCTTTAGGCTTGCATGTGTCATAATATAAAACACAAAAAGATAAATTTCCAGCATAAAATATGTGTATTGGAAAAATTAAAAAAATGCTCCTTGCACTCCAGGTTTTTGTTTGAATCCAGTCTTTTTATGTTCACTCTGTATATTATTCAAAAGATAATAAAACACATTCATCAGTCTGGAGAGGGCTTGGCAAGCTGAGGCTCAGAAGCATCTCGTCACCAGAGACTCTGCGCCAAAACCTCCAAAACCTGCTTATATTGACTCCGTTTCCGTGAGCTAACTAGAGCAAATCTAATGACTGACAATATTGCTGTTTGAGCAAAGTGATCAATTAGAAAACTCACGGCTCGCTGAGAACATTCCGAATTTCTCCCCTGGTGTGAATTCTTTTACCGCTCTCAAATAAATCTTGGACAATTATTGCTTGATCTTTGATCTCCATCTTAATGATGAAAACCCACAAGAGAAAATAAACTGACTCCTGCATGTCAGTCAGACTGAATGTATTAAAGCGCTTTCCTGGATGTCATGATAGGCTGCATCAATAAAAAAAAGAAAGATAGGCAGAAACGAAACCCTTTGGTGGCTGATTTGATTTGGCCAATAACTTTTACTATATGTGGGTTTGCAAGTTAAATGACTTAACAAACATTGTATAAGGGTCACACACATTGGTAGCACCTGTCAGGCTAAACAAGGGTCTATCATTTCCTGTCATAACAGAGCTTTGATTGACAATTTGACAGCAAATCACACACTAGGTGACCAGGCATATAAATTGTAAACAGTGTTGGATGTGTTGGACAGATGCTTACAAAGGAGAAGGGGATTGAGCCCCTGGGATTTACATGGAAGCAAACAATAAAATGCTTCAAGAATTTCAACCAGATGTAAGATTGTAAAGTTATGAGGCGACAAAAACAAGCTGACAGGTTGGTTATGTGGAGTTCGTTTTACATGTCATTAATGCTACATCACAACTCAAATGTGTCACAATAATGCAGAAACGTGGGGGAAATGCACTTTTCAGTTAAGCTTCAATATCGTGGGAGTGTACAAACAGAGCCCAAACTGCAGCTGAATGTTGTCTCTACTCACCCTCCGGTCGTACATATCGTTATAAAAGCCATGCAAAAGCCCACAGTGGACTAGCACCAATAAAAGGGAAGAACATCCAGTTGTATAGTGTGAGAAGAGGGGAAAGAGCTGCTCATGACTCCCTCTGCAGCAATGCTGAATCATCTCAAAAAGCATCCATCTATCTCTGCAAGCCAGGGAGATGGCCTAACCAAATTAACATGACAACATTTGTGGAAACTCCTTGGAAGGGTGACAGCGAGAATATCAGCTTCCACTGCCAGAGCCACTGCTAAAGACATGGGACAGATCAGTCCTGCAGACAGTACAACATGATGTGATTCCCTTTGTGCAAAATCTGCTTTGGAAGCTGTGACAAAGTGAATATTTGAGTTTGTTTTTAGAGCATGCAGTCAATAGCTGGCAATGAGAAAATGGATTTATGAACATACCTGCTGTAGTTTGGCACAGGGGGAGAGTTGCATCACATTCTGTCTTTTGTTTAAAACAGAGCGCTGTGATGCACTCAGATGCTCGTCACAGAAAAGCCGTCAGTGAAATGTGTGAATAGGCACTTATGTAAACTGAGTGGTCTTTGTAGTGAACTAAAATTTGCCTGTACCCTGCTGCAGCCCACTAGAACAGCTTTATAAGAGAGCACTTGTGAGTGTAAGTTGAGACCATCTAAAGTCGGTGCTCACCCATTCAGTAAATGGAAGTAATTTAATGTTTTGATTACCCCTTAATAGCATTATTTACACACATCTGTGCTATTCATCACGTGTAGATTTTAATACTCATTTAGAGGCACTGGTAAGTTTGAAAAACTGCAGTCTATTTTGAAAATGCCAGATAATTATTTTGCATTTATATTCTTGCTGTTGAAAAGGGAAATGCAAGAGATACAGGATCATATTTCTTGTTGTCATCTTATTAGAATGCTAGGCTGCCTTATTCTTCAACATAACATGTATTTACACAATCACTAAAATATATCACAAAGATGGCAGCAGAATTATATATTTTTGTTTACATTTAACAAAATGATTCATGAATTTGCATTGCATGACAGACCAGCAATTAGTATACTACTGAACAACTGAACTGCACTGTGGTGTGATGTATTCCTCCAGGTGGACCTGCAGCAGAACCCGTGGGAGTGCAACTGTGAAGCAGCTCCACTGAAGCGTTGGCTGGAGGGGCTTAGTGCTGTGGTTGTGGTGGGAGAGGTAGTGTGCCATTCTCCAGAAAAAACCAAAGGTATAGACCTGCGCTCCCTCTCCATGGAACTCCTCTGCCCTGAGCTGGAGCCCCAGGAGGACCAGGAGCAGGATGAGCAGACAGCAACCTCCACAGCCGCAGACAAAGGCATATCGGTTGGCTACCCCAGCACAGGGGTGGGACCCCTTATCCCTTCAGATTCAATCCCTCTGTCGGTGTTAGTGCTCAGCCTGCTGGTGTTGTTTGTCTCTGCATTCTTCGCAGCGGCAGCACTAATCGCCTATGCCCTGAGGAGGAGGGACAAGCTGCCGTTCCGTCGCCAGGGAGAGGTAGACTTGGCTGGCATTCAGATGGAGTGTGGAATCTTCACTGAGCAGGCGCACCATCACCACCACCATCATCATCATCACAGTCTGCAAGAGAAAACACCTTTACCTCCATCTGAACACAACCACGTCTATGACACCATCTTGCCCCCAGAGGCTGCGTCCAAAAACCCCGACCCTGCTGCGGTCTCACTTGTGTGTAGCAGCCAGATGTACAAGGACGAGCAGGACAAAGAGGTGAAACAGCGACTGCAGCAGCAGCAGACATTTGCATCTTCCAAAGAATGCGAGGGGGGATACATCTCTTCAGCAGAGAAGGAGAGGGAGTGGGCTCTGGATGTGTCCTCATCACCCATCAACACTGTCACAGGAGCAATAGGACCACTTGCCAGCCTTCATGGTAATGGCATCCTGTGCCCCACAGTTATCGACAGCCAGGGCCCCACTCCAAAGGTGGAACTGGTGGACTGCCTCTTCAGACTCCCCACCCTGGAGTTCAGAGATCTGCCAGACAGGTACGCGAGGCCGCCACCCCACTACCCCCATAGCCAAGACTCCAAACAGGACGCAGGGCCCGACCAAACACTAGTGGTCACCACCACTAGCTCCACAGCAGGCGGTGGTCACATCAGCCAGAGCGAGCAGGGAACCGCAGAGCAGAGAGTCAGACAGAGGACCACACCAGACTACATGGAAGTGCTGGACCGTTCTTACCAGTTTTAATACCCTCTCCGCCTCCTCCTTCTTCTTCATCTTCTATTGTCTCTTCATCATCTGCCTCTGTGGTGATGAATCACCCAGTAACAATGACTCCTGTACAGAGGTTAGCTTTGAGAGGAGCATGTGGGGGAGTGGGACTACACTACACACTATGTTTATTCCTGGAGCTGAGGTCAGTTTTTGTATTTTCCCCTCTACTGGCATATAAAGGTTGGTATTTGGCACGGATTAGCTGATCCCAGATCTCTGCCTGGAGGCAAAACTTTGCTGTAGAGTTACTACAGTATTATTTTTTCCATCCAAACTATGGTTTCTTTACTCGGCGCCTCAATTAGCAGGATGCAGCGTGGTGGTGGGCGTTCATGTTATCTCTCTCAAAAAACCTGCATGGAGGTCAAACACACCAGCTCTAAAAAACATCAAACACATTTATAAACTATGACAGCTGGAAGGTGTGGAATGAGCTGGCTGCGCACGTAAGAAAAGGAAACGACAGAGACAAAACAAGAAGAAGAGAAATAACTGAATATAGCCAAGTGCCTTAGCAATGAACAGCCAGCAGCAGTGTGGTCAATGCTTATTTTTCTATGAAAACAGATCTATTTATCTAAACAAAGAGGTTTGACTACCAATGGATGGGACTCTAATGGTTGACTGAAAGTAAAACCAATCAAACCCGAAGAATAATTGCATTCCCTGGATGAGCCAAAAATAATAATATACCCAGTCAGTATTGGAGTTGTTTGTATGCAGTTCTGATCATTTTCCTCATCTCATCCAGTTAACTTTGTTTGATCATCCAATTTAATTATTTACGTGACATGTGACAGGGGACTTCTTAAGTAATAGTTAGTTGCTGAAAGAAAGAAGAAGAATTTAGAAACAATATTTTTTATTTTATTTTTTGTTTTATTTTTTCTAACACAAGACTAAATAAAGGGAAGGTCGATTTATAGAAGGACACTGTGGCAATGGATGCATTTTGGATTTTTTAACCAGCTGGATTCAATGGGAAGGACTCCACTTCATACTTTCTTTTCATTGGACAGAGGCACAGAAGTTATTGTGTTGATTTTTAAGTATTTTTCAGAGGAAAATTGAACTGCAAAAAAAAACAAAAACAGAACAACAGAAAAAAAACAGGACGTAACAGGTTTTTTTTTTTCTTTGTTTGTTTAAAAAAGAAAAAAAGACACTTTTATCAACTATTGATTCATATCTTTTATGGAGGTACCTTTTTATGCTTTCATCTCCTACAATAGTAGAGGCAGTTGTGAATATATTTATTCTTAGTTTTTGCGTGTTGAAGCTCTCCTGTAAGGGATCATGTTATATTAATGTATAGGATGATTCTGCATCTGGTTCAGCCTTCTTACCGCCGACCCACAAAATACAATAAAGGGTGCTACATATAAATCCTTGCCGTGCAGCGATTGTTTGGCAGATTCACACACACACACACACACACAAATGCTATCACCCTTCATAAATGCAGACTCACCATCCCTCTGTCTCCTGCCTCTTAATAGTGCATGAAAGAAATAGCTTGAAGTATGCTAAGAATGTAAGCTTGTCCATGGAGCGTGTTAGAAAGATCAGATGGAAGTTGAGCAGAGCTAAAGTCCTTGAAGACACCTTACACACTAAAAACTGAAGATAGAAGCTAATAGTGTAATATCTTTCACATTAATGTTACAAAATCAATACAATCTATTTGTAAAATGAAGACATGCTGGTGGCCCCCAGGCACAAGGTCATGAATTCTATCTCTTTTTGTAATGATCTCTATTCTTTCATCTCTCCATCTGATTCGTTCCAGTCTCCCCTTTTTCTCAGCTCTTTATTCCTCTGGTCTTCTGCTCACCTTGTTCTTGCCTCTCTCCTCTATTTCCCCTTCCCTCTCTCAATACTTCAGCTGTCAGCTCAACCTCACAGGATGGACGAGATACTGTTCTATATGCTGCTCAATGCGCAGGTAGCTCACGGTGAAAATGTGTGTGTGTGTGTGTTTCGTCTCTTCCTTTCTGCTGAGCTCTTCCCATCCTTGCAGTGATGAGTGCAGTTCTTCAGACGCCTCCTTACTCACAGTGTTCAGAACTCTGTTGCACAGATAATCCCCCCATGGAGGTGTGCGCACTACTGGGACAGCGTGCGTGTATGCATGCACTGAAAGGGGAGTGCCTTTGTTTGTATGTGTGCATGTGTGTTTAAGGAAGAGTGTGAAGCAGGGTGTTTGTGGAGTCTCTGTGTGTGTGTGTGTGTGTGTGTGTGTGTGTGCGCATGACGGAGGAATGAGTGCCGCTGCACAGCCTCAGTCCAGCCTTAATCCTCTAAGCTGTGTAGTTCACTCATGCCACATCAGCCCCATTGTGTCTTCAGACAAAGAAGCCTAGTTAAAACTAAATGCCAGTTAAAGCAACAAACGACTAATTATAGCATCATTCTCTCAGCTTTTCACACTTTTTTCTCACGTTTAACGCTTCTCACTTCCACACCCACGGTGTCTAATTTTTACATGGCTTTCTACCCTGGATTGGTTCCAGCGTTTTGTGTGTATGTTTTCCCTTTTTTTTTCACTCATGTTTGTCTGTATGTATGTATGTGTGTTTGCCTGTCTGACAGCTTCGCCATGGTTCATGTGTTTGGGTCCTGTCAGAGCTGTCCTGTCACTGTGTGAAAAAATCATTCATTTCCCAGAGTCGAGGATGAAAGAGTCTTTAGACTTCAAACGCCTGTGGGCCTCTGTGGCTTAGATTGCCTCTCGCTCTTTCTCCACCGCCGTGTCATTTATTTCTTTATAAAAATATAAAAAATGCGGCGGCTGTGGCATCGGTTAAGTCGAGATGGCAGGGACATGGTGAGGAGCGTACAATTAGTCTGATTAAAACACTGCCATTTTGGATGATAGATTTAGCCAGAGCAGTGAAAGGCGGACCCTTTCTGAGTAAGCGTGTGTGTGTGTGTATGAAAACATATTCTTCTCTGCATAAACACGCAGGGTATTAAAAATGCACAGTTGGGCAGGGTTTGATGTCAGTGAAAAGAGATCTGTTTAAAAGTCATGGTGCATAGCTGCAGAAGCTTTGGTGTTGGGCCATGACAAATAGTTGTGGTTGAGCTGGTCATCTTTCATAAACACACACACACACACACACACACACAGACAGACGGATGCATTAACATTTACATCATTGTATCTGTGCTGCAAATGGGTGCACACTTTCTACATACAAATGCAGGAGTTAACAAAGTCAATTTAAATATGTACGCAAACTGTACATACAAGCACAGGGTGCTGCTGTTCTGTGAAGCTGTTTGGTTGCTCTGCATTGCAGTGATCTGCCCCACTCTTCCTGGCTCTCAGTGGACAATATCAGCAAGGGAAATACTTACAAGGAGAGCAATAGATATTAAGTGTGTCTGCAAGAAAACGAGAAAGTGAGAGGGGGAAGGAGGATGATGAGAAGGTAGGGAAGGAAAGCGGGACTAAGGAGGACAGAGGGAGATTTGAAGGAGGATGGGAGAAGATGAAAAGAAGGGGAGAAAGATCAGTGAGCGGGTGTTCCCAGGCTTAAGGCTGCTGGAGTACTTGTACATTTGTGTAGGAGTGGAGGGTTACAGTACTTGGAGTGGACGTGTGTGAACAGACTCTGATACTGCACAGTCGTGTCTGCACTCAGGCACGCGACACCACCCACATGATCCCTGCCAAGACTTGGAGCTAAATTATGTGCCTGCCAAACAGTTGCAGTGAAAAGATAAAGATTTCTGTGGCTTCCAGTGTAGCATGACAATACTTATTTATGAAACTGTGAAGCAAAATGGCGGATTACTCAGCGTGTTGACTAGGTGTTATTATAGTAAGCTGATATGCGTCTGTTACCATGTCAGTCTGCTGTTACAGTAAGCTGGTGTGGAGACAGTAAGATGGCAGCAACTGGACTGGTTCACGTTCAGTGCATCAGATCAGCTTTACTGAAATGTGTCTTTGATGAAGTGTTTTTAATCCATATGCTCCCTCTCATTATTTTTGTGTTCAGAAATACTTTGTCTAGATTTGCATTCAAGAGGTGTTAAGTTTCTTGCTGCAAACACTCACTGCCGACCTCAGGTTTCTTGCAACTTTGAAAAAATGCTGGCGCTGATAAAAAGCAAAGAGAAAATTAGCAGGGATGTGAATGCTGATTGTGCATTCCTTAAACAAAAAAGATAATTAGTTACTACAAACTACAGTGGTTTTATGCCAGAAGTCTAATTTTTAAATGTGATTTTTTTCCATGTATATTGTCATTATTGATTTCTTAAGCCAATTTTCTAAATATAAACTTCATACCAGTTATTCACTGAAATGAGCCCAATGAGATAATCTACAGAGCTAGAGGATGAGCGTCTCTCTGAGCAGATTTAAGACAGTGTTGATGGCACCATAAACTCTGATTTGTGAATGCATCTCCCTGCTGTTTCCTGCTCTGTCAGGAGTGAGCCAGGAGTAGAGGATTACAGCCCACCTCAGCACTGGAATGCCTATTGGCTTCTACGGCACAGCTCCAATCACCTCCTAAATACCACAGCTGGTGGTTTTAGTATTTAGAGGCAGTGGGCCACACAACTGTCGACTTTGCAGTTCATTTATGATAAACTTAAGTCGGTCTTAATCTTTGCCCGTTGCCGTGTGTACAACCAGTGTTTGGAACAACATGTTTATCTTGCGAGAAAGGCTAGTGAAGTGGGAGCCAGAGGAAGGCACCCGTTCACAGAGATAACCCAGAATATCTTCACTCCCTCCAAGTGCCGCTCTAAAAGTGGGAACGTGATTGTGTTTATGTGTCTGGGAGCAGGGCCGTAACAGTGATTTATGTGCCCTATGCACAGAGGGGAATTTTGGACCTTTGCTTTTACTTTTCTTCACTGCAGTTATGGCATCAAACATCTAAATCCACCCAGCCACAATGCAGAAAGTATGGGGTTTAAGTACCTAAGCAGTTACAAAAATAAACCAAACTTCTTTTGAGTAAATGTGAAACGCATGAACACTTTGCAATTAAATCCTTTTGCAATGGATGATAATGTAAGATTGAAAAATGTAAACTTAAGTACACCAGTATTATTTCTGTTAAAAGGAACTGTTTAAATTCAACCTTTTCTCAAGTCTCTAAGTTGACATTTTGCTGGCAATACTGTATTCTTAAGCCACCCTTCATTTCTCTATATTTTGCTTCCAATCAGCCAGACTTTTTTTAACCTTTAAAATGTGTTTAAGGAATAGTTCCCCAGGCTTCCTGAACGTTTTTCATAGTTTTACTTCATACATCGGCTGCTTTTTCACTCATTAATAAACTTG
>JBAMHW010000022.1:17385860-17398792 GCA_037177495.1 Rhadinocentrus ornatus
TTGTAATGAATCCAGAATGTATGACATTTCATGTTTTTAATTGCATTACAGGAAATAAAGAACTTTATCACAATATTTTAATTTTCTGAGACAGTCCTGTATATGTATATATATATGTACAAATTGTTTTTGTTAATTGAAACATTGTATTCATTTTAGATTACAATGCAAGATAACACTGTAATCTGTATTATTATACAGCAGAAAATACACTGGCTTAAAAAAATAAAGGCAGAGAAGCTGTTTATATTATAGACAAAGTGCCTGTTTTTACTATACTTACAAGTCAGCATAGTTCCCACAAGGCAGAGACAGGTCTGCCCCTCGGCTGCACTCTGCAATGTTAAAGAGAACAAAAACTATTGTAATAACTGTAAATATATTATAATGCCTTTCAGTGCACTATGAGCTCATGTTTTATTGAATACACAAGCTGCATGCCGGTTACATTAAGGGGATCCTCATAAAAGCATCTAGTAAAAATTCATGTATGTACAAATATTTGGATACAAATAATTTTTCTTTTGCACTGCTTTATGATCGCAAACTCTGACTTTTTATTGGTGCACTAGACACTTATATGGAAATATTCCCTTATGAAGGATTTCCACGCTTTTCTCCAAACTGCAAACTGACGTAGGAGGTATATTTTTCCAAAACTCTGGAGTGTCTGGCACATTTTTAAATAAAAATCTATGTACGTTTTTAACAATATTTGAAGGCTTTGTTGGCACAGTTTTGACAACAGCAGCCCTGCTGGACAGACAGAGGCAGTAGGAACAAAAAATGAGCATCAGGCATGACATCTGCTTGTTTAATGCCATGTAGTGTGTCATGCTGTCATAAAAGACAGCCCACACAGAATCTAAAACACCTCAGGTCGTGCTGTGAAAATTTCTTTCCTACCTTTTTTTTTGTCTTGTTTGACAACTCCTTCATGGTAACTAAAGGCAAAGATGATAATAAAGCATAAAGAAGCCAGAAGCAAATTAAGCCTTATTAAATTCATTCAAAGAAACAGAGGCTCTTTGATGTTAACACTGGAGTTTTATACCAGATCAATCAGTGAATTCATCTGCACTATGCAACCACATTAACACCCTCTTTGGTGCATCTGGAAAAGAAAGACGCTGCCCAACCTTAGACCTATGGGCTATTATGTTCCAGCCAAACCAAATTTTTTTATATCCCCACTACAATCTCAGTTTAAGTGCATTTTCTGACTGCAGGATGTGTGCGATGAGCTCTTCTATAACTTTACTGGCTGACAGGAGTTCCCATCCCGGCATTACCAGCTTTAATTCAATGGCACAAGGATCTCCTTCATCCTCCTCCTTTATAAAATATTAGGTATTTTTACGGCGGTCAGACACATGAATAAATGTAGGTCTACACACACAAACACAAGCACACAAGGGTATGTACACTTTTAATGACAGCTAACCATTAGCATTCCCTTAAATATTCATGCCTTTTACGCAACCTTTACGTAACCATGGGACCTGTGTACATGTTTCTGTGCATACTCCATGAACGTGTCTGTGCATGCATGGACGAGTGTGTGTGTGTGTGTGTGTGTGTGTGTGTGTATAGTTGAAGTCTTTTCTCTGTAGTTTCCCTCATTATGAGAAAGCTCTTTAATGTTTGTCTCCCAGTGGAGAGAGGAAGGCAGTGTGAAACTGTTATTGCAGAGATGGTGAGAGAAAAATCTAATAGAGGGAGCCAGACAGACACTTCTGCTCATGCAGTATGATCTTTCACATGATGACATTTGCCTCACTAGCATCTGTGTGGGCACCTATGGGATCTATGTGTGACCTCAGCAATATAGCTGCTGATGACTGAAGAAGAATGACTTGGGTGTTTTTCTAAAGTGGTAAAACAGATTGAAGGTGGGGGGGCTGAAGGGGGTGAGTGATAAGAGGTAAATGTGTGGAAAAGGGAGGAAAGGATGCGGCAAAGAGGTGAATAAAAGATCCTGTGGAGTGATAATGGTAGGCAAGGATGAGGCAGACTGCTCCCATCAGACTCTTGACTGTACATAAGAGTGACTAGAGAGCCCTCAGGATTGTGAATGTATGTGTGCATGTGCCTGTATTTTAGGGGTTGCTTGCATGCATGAGTGTGTGCATATGAGTGCATCTTGGTATGCTCTATTGGCTACTGATAACCCCACAGCACAACTGTCATAGTCGTGCATTCACCCACAGTCACAGCAGTGGATGCAGACATTGTGTTTTTGCATGTATGTGAATATGTGGATGCATGTGTGTGTGTGTCCTTGTGTCTCTCTTTGACGGTGTCTGACTGCCTTAGCGTCAATCTGTTACTCTATTGCCTGATATCTCTCCAGTATCAGAGGCCATGATTTAAAATGTCTTAGCAGTCAAGTGGGGAGTCCACAGATCAGAAAGAAAGTGACAGTCTATCGCCCGGCCAACAGGATCCTGGTGGTCATTACTCCTGCACAACAACTGAGTTGCCAGCTGGAGTGCCAGGAGGTGTCTTAGTGGACTGGCACCGGACCAAAACTGAAAAGACAAGTTGGTAGTCACTCGTTCATAAACCCACTTAGTGATTTCACCTGCCAGAATAAAACAGCACGTGGAGACACATCTACGTGCCGACGTTCTTCAAATGTTTATATTTATTTACAGGAAGCTTCTCCTTCATGCATTTGATGAGTTTGATAACTTGAGGTAAATAAAAACTGTGTCAATTGCATCATTATAAAGAAAAGAAATAAATAAAGCTGAAGCTGCCAGAGGTCCTCATTAAAATCAATTTTCTGCCCTGAGCCAGAGGGTACAATTGACACTGCTGCAATTTTTATATTCAGAAATGTTACGTGCAAAGACGTTCTGAACAGGCAATCTCTTTTTTTTTCTGTGGTTTATAGTTTGAATTGTTGTACGATTCAATGATGCTTGATAATTCTGGTACTGTAATGATAAAATAATCATCTTTGTACACAGTAATAATTGAACCCCCAATTAAAACTTAAACGCTTTTTGTTTTATGTAACAACTGCAATAATGTCAAAGATAAAAGCCAGGCTTCATTATTTATTCTCCAAATAACCTTATTTGGGAAATGTCTTGAAATACATTATGTCCTTTTCATGGCAGGTGTGGCAGAAAGGCAACGCATCACATAAACACAAAGTAAAAGTCCTGCTTACTGCTCTGAGAGGTGTACACAGACACTTTTACCCTAATGTCATCAAAAGTGAAGACACTGACAAAGTCAGAAAATTACTAAATCACCATCCCAGATTTTAAATTCCTCCGTACCCACCAAATACCTCTTACAAGTTCCTGAAGCCACAAGTGTTGAATCTTATTACGCCAATACAGCCATGTTTGTTCACCACAACAGAGTTAAATGTGTTTGAATCAACACTGAAACCACAACACCTCACTCCCAAACAGCTCAACACCAGAAATTTAACACCTGAATTTGCTGCTGAATTACAGCAGCAGTTATTTTCACTATAATTAGTTAGGGTGTAAAAATTAACAAAAGAAAGATTAATATACAATAGACTGGGCTAAGAGTATGATGTGTTGCCTCTCAGCAAGAAGGTGTCAGCTGGTGGGGCCTTTCTGTAGAGAGCTGGCATGGTTTATTTCTGTTAGCATGATTTTTTTCCAGATGGAAGAAGTGTGCATGGTTGCTTTGTTTGTCATGGACTGGCATCCAATCCAAGGTGTACCTTGCCTCTCGCCCAGTGGTTGCTGGGATGTGCTCCAATCCTCCCAGGAGCACTCACTCTAACAGTGTTTGGGTTGTAGTTGTGTGAATCCAACTTAATTCATTTGGTTGGTGACAACTTTGTAGATCCAACTTTGATGAATGGCTTTGATTTGTAAAAAGAAGTAATTGATTTGATTTTAATACATTTATTATGTAATTGCTTATTTTAGCACGTTTTTAGGTTTTAGATGTTTTTTGGGGTATTCAAGTTAAGTGAATTCACATAAATAAGTTTTTCTCAGTAAACATCCAAATGAGGCGTAGTCTATGTAAATGAGCTTTACGTGAGCTAAAATACTATTTTTGAAGGGCAGTTTGTCATCTGAGATTAGTTTTCTACTGTTAAAGAACAATTATTTTTGACGTAGCTTTAGTATCCTTGGTAATGACAATAACCTGAGGTAATAACAGACATTTTTCTAGATTCACAGATCAACATAGTTCCAATTGTGGAAAGACCACAAAGACTCATGGGAAATGCATGTTCAGCAGGATTTAACCTTTGCTACTCTGTAAATTTGAGTTATGAGCTTTACTGCTTGTGTTATATTTACATTTAGACAATGATGTTAGGTACTAATAATGCTTATTTACAACCTCTGATGAAATTTAAGTTGGTGACTGACATTTGGGCTTCTCAGAACCAATTGTAACAGTCCCACAGGTCCATAGACAACAAAACTTGTAGAAATCTGCAATTAAAAGATTCTCCTTAAAAGATATGCTATCAAGTTTAATGTAAAAGTTAAGTTACTTTTAGATAAATAAAATATCTCATTTGGAACAAGTTTAGTCCTTTAAGTTGACTTTTCATGAAATCGAGTAAGCCTGATTTAGATTAGAGATGGGATTTATGGCTCTTTAACGGTACCCACTATTTAAAGAGTCATTCAAAAGACTGGCTCATTCTTATTTTTTTAATTTATTTGTTTTGTTTTGTTTTAGAATTCAGTCAGGGGTAAATTAGTTTTTTGTCATGTAAATAATTATTGGTAGCAACTATAAGGTAAGATTTGAATCAGAATAAATCAAACTTTTACACCCCACCAAAACACACAATGTAATTCAGCCTGTGAAAATTAAGGCACTCTTCTTTTGGCCATTTTCATTATGAATTCGGGCCTCAAGGAATGATGCCTTTTACAGGTTTTCCTTGAACGCATACACACCTGGCTTAACCAACACGGGGTTCCCATAGCTAATTTATAGCAGGTGTTTTGAAACTGACAGTGTGGGTAAGGCGTTAGAAGATTTAGCCACCCCAAGCTCAGGCTTTATCACAGCATTTGTAAAACCTCCTTTCTGGAATACCCTCCTGGATGTTGACAGTGTTTTCCAAACACAATTTAGTTAAACCTCGTGGTAGTCAAAAGCAAATACAGCATCTATTGTTTGTTTTATTGGTTTAGATTTATGATCTCACACTGGTGTTTGTAGAAACTGTTGTGTTCACTTTTCACAATACATCTAGTAATGCTGTTGTAAAAGAAACCGCCTAGCCAATATTTTGACAGACAAATGTGTGCCGTCAAAGTATAAACTGAAGTTAAATAAATGCATTTCTTTCTGTGTTTGTGATTTCCTAGACTTTTAATAAACATATCGAGTTAAAAAATGTACTAAATTATTATTAATATATGTATTTCAACACATATTGAAACGTTTTATGAGGCAGATATAAACATATCTGGGACTGACATTTGCTGATTAGTACTGATAGGGATTGGGATAATGGTAAAGTCATTTTATTATTGTGCAGGTATTGGGCCATAAAAACATTAAGCTAAAAAGTTGATATGTAGATGCTGTGGAAAAATTCTTCAAATACACCTTAATCACCAAAGCCAAAAAACTTTATCCTGTGATCACTACTCTTGACCCTAAATGCAAGTGCAGCAATCTCTGTGAATCAATATGCCAGTTTGGATGAGGGCGATTTTCAGATTTGAACAATGATTTTTTTTTTTTTTCCCCCCCCTTGGAGTTTTTTATTAATTTTTCTTGATTTTTCCTTGTTTTCCCCAATAACCATTAAAGTTGATGTAGTTCTATTCCCCAAATAATTTACATACAGTGTTTTGGATGCTAAAATCCTTATTAAGGCCCTAATAAGTGACTTCAAACCATCACTAGTATGTCCCTCCTTCAAGAAGTGTACGTCAAAAGTGCTTTACTCATTTATCTTTACACGATTGAGATAAAAAAAAACAAAAAAAACAGAGGCTTAAGCAGAGTGATAATTTGCTGGATAAACAATGACTGCATGTGGAGAAAACAATAAATGTTGCATCATCATCACAGTATCAGTAGGCAGTTGTTTCTGTTGAACAGAGAAAAATAACTGAAACTGTCAGTCACCTGTTGATGTATTGAATGAACTTGTAAAAACAATTCTCTATATAAACTACTTTATTGTGTTAGCTGCACAAATTCACATCACTTTATAGAGCAACAGACTGCAGTATAAAGTTTTAAAGCAAAATATGGAAAGTTTGCCAAAGGTCTAAGGTCCAGATCAAAATAAACTTCACATCTTCACTGCAGCAAAACATTTGTCCGTCGGTGTCGTCCCTCAGGATGTCTCCTTTGTAAACTCAGTGGTTTCACTTCTATTCAATACAACGTGGACAGATGAAGATATCAAACTGAATTGTCATCTAACTACCTTTCATGGCTTTTGTTTCCGATTTTAGAGAGTTAAAATAAAAGAAGCACAATTCAAATGTTTGTTCTCTGTAAAGGATTTTAGCTTTCGGATAAGTTCTACTAACTTCTGAGACCCTAATTTGCTTCTTAGGACAATGGATTTTTACATTCATCAATGACAGACTAGTCGATGCAAATTTCACCACATTCTCATGTCCAACTTGTTACAAACCAAAGCCTAACAATGGCACTTTGTGTCTGTTTTCAAAGGATGATGTCCACATCTACTTTCTCTATAATGCAAAGAGAGCAGGTCTCTGTAGATTTACAGTTATTTTTCTAAGGTGGTCAGTCACACATCACATATAGAAAAGATCACCAGGAAAATGTCCTGGTGCTTTGGTTTTAAGCCAACGACACACCATTTTTGAGCACCATTTTTGACACTGACAGTGAGAACAAGTTGCAATTTTAAAACTTTGTTAAACAACAAACTCCTCAAATCTTGTGTTTAGAATTAGCAGCAATGACCTTTTGTAATCAATTGTGAGGCACTTCAAAGAAAGTCATGCCCCCAAAGCAGGAGAGCATATGAAAAGACATAAGAAGTAAGAAATGAGAATAGGGAAGATAAGTCAACTTTCCAACAGTGCTGTTTGTAGACTGGCTAGAAAGGCCAATCAAAATGCCTGATTGACTGTACAAGACCTTTAGAAAATGATGCAGCTGTGTACTGTGAAGCAACACTAGCATAAATTTGACCATAATGAAAAAAATAGCCAAACATTTGTATCAGAATTTTCCAAAAGTATGTTTAGAGTATGCAAGCATATTATAAACAAGACATGTGTACTAATTAAGTTAAAACAGAATTCTTTACTTTCAATGAATAAAGGTATGTTTTTAAAACAGACTTTAAAATGGCACGATTTTCTCACTTTGGCATCTTCTGGTGAAGGCTAATTTGGCATCTGTCTTACATCCTCCCTCTTCTCTGAGCTCTCTCAAGCCAGTAAAAGCCAGTGTGATGTTGACCCTTGTCTTATCTCTGTATCTGTCCCTCTTTCTTGCTGAATTAGCCATTATGTGCATTCAAAATGGCCTGTGTGTTGATATCCAGTTGCTGGCGTGTGACCCCAGGACACTGCGGGACAATGAAAGCTTGAGGAGTATGCATAATAAATTTTAGTGTGCCAATAAAAAACAGTCAGAAGCCATGGAGTATAAAACAAGCACAACAGAACTTTTGCAGCCTTTCTAAGTGAGGCACTCCCACATGTTTGCTGCTGCCTTTCAATAGCTTTTCTTTTAGTAGTCCAGATCTGCTTCTTGTTCTTTTAAACTGGAATCTTAACTTTATTTCTTGCATTATATCTATTTTATTTGAGCTTTTTCTTTCTGTTAATTTTTTATTAATTTTATTTCTTTTAATCTTTGTTTCTTTAATGCACTTGTATTGCTTTCTGCACCCTGCTGTAATGATGTAAAGCACTTTGAATTGTCTTTTACATGAAATGTGCTATACAGATAAATTTGCCTTGCCTTACCAATGACCAATTTGGCATCCATCATGCATCCTACCTGCACTGTGAGCTCTCTTCAGCCAGTAAAAGAGTTTTATTTTGACTCTTGTCTTATTTTTTGCTCTGTTCCCCTCTCTCTCTTTTTTTCCCTCTCTTCCTCCAATAATGGCTTCTTTCGTTTTTTTTGTGGAATCAGCCACGGTGCGCATTGAAAACAGCCGGTGTGTTTATTTCCACTTGCTAGCATGTGACTCGGTGCGTGAAGTGAAATTCAACTACAGCGTCACACAGTGTCCTGAAATACAATGTAATAAAGTCTGGTTTCTCAGCCTCGTGATGCTGCTGGGCAGCGACGGCTCCAGGAATGCACATAAAAGACGTCACTGTGTGATTAAACAAGTCCGGCATGTGGAATTTTCCAGTCTGAGAGTTGCATAGTGCATAAGGTCAGAAAACTTTGTAGTATTGGATGTTCACCATAATAAGAGAAGGTAACTGATGGCATAATAGCACTGCTGCTGTATTAGTAATACACTGGAAGATCACCTACAGAACGTGACTGCGGTGTACATAGCAACAGGTAGAGAGGTGTCTGGCAGTAATGTGCTTGTTTATTGATCACAAAAAAAATGTCCTTAATAAGATAACAAAGACCTACCTGAAAAAAGTGGCTTGTGTACATGTTGTATTGCTCTAAAAAGAAAGACAACAACTCCAGCTAAGACTCCAGTAAAAAATAAAGGTGGAAGAATTAGACTTTGGACTAGATCTCCAGCTGGAACTTTACAGGGAACTTTACACCTGTAAAGTGAAGAATTTACTGATGGCAAACATTACGCTGTTTATAAGACAAAGAGGAAACGGTTTCTTGAACAGTTTAATGACCCCACCAAGTAAAGAGATTTTTTTCTAAATGTTTGAGGGTTCTCTTGTTTGTATTTGTCTCACTTATTTAGTTTCTAACCATTAGAAATTTTTATCTGGGGTGCCCAAACTTTAGCACATGACAGTATGACTGCCACCCATGAGAAGCATTTAGGATACAACTGCACTGTTTAATCAAACTGTAAAGTTTTTTTTGTTTGTTTTTTCCTTACTTTATACTCCTGCTCATCAACAACATTTCTCCATAAAAAGACAGCATAGTGAAACAATTTGTCAGCTTCAGAATAACAAATTTAGATTTTACAACACAAAACGGGGGGGGGATCAGGCTGCTTAAGAGTCACATATTTTACCTTTGCAAATAGGGTTTATTTTTCCAATTTTTAAATCTAAAACATTTCAGACTGCAGAAAGATTTTTAAATGTATAACAGTCTAGACCTGTAGCGACTTGAATACAGATTTTTAGATTCAATATATTTTTATGAAAGTTATCTAAATGCTTATTTTCCTTGCGATTTAGAATAAATAATGAGCAGATTAAGTCTGTTGTTCCGTGAAAATATTTGTCTTCCCAGCATCAATATCATCTCATTCTGTACATTTCTGCTGACATCTCTCATTGTGTTTCCTGCTCTAGCAGGATTAGTGGCACCTCTTTTTTATGTCATATAAATCAGCTTTATTTCCGGCTTCAGTCGCCCATGTTCACAGTCTGGATGACAAAGCACCCTAATGTTTGTAACAGTTCACTGATTGCCAAACTGCCTGACAGCCCTGTGGCAGCAGCACAGCCAGACGAGTCCATCTTGCTGCTCTGCTAGTGGTCAGCACTCTGCGGGGCTGATTGTCCAGGAACTGTGAGACATTTTTCAGTCTCGATAGCTGCCATCTTACAAATAGCTCCCTGTAGTCCAGAACTGATGCAAGGTCAATTTAGTGGATCAAAAGGGCCGAACAGGGGAAGGCATTGTGCCACTGTAAATGTGTGGCTTTTGATCCGTTTCAGATCTTAAAGACACCTCAGCTGACACAACTCCACACCTGTATTGCCTCTAGATGCTGAACCTAATCTAGAATAATGTGTACAAGCACTATGAGCACTAAAACAACTTTCAAATTTCAGATAAATGCAATATATATGTAAATGGAAAATACAAGATCTTAATTTTCAGCTAAAGCCTGATTTGTGATGCTTCTTTACTTCTTTTGTTTTGGACCTTGCTTCTTTTTAAAAAAAAATCTTTAAAAAGCTTTAAATATACTTCCTTTTTATTTATTTATTTGTTATTTTGCCTATTTGTCGATTTTATATTATCTGATTTGAAGGCAGGTATATTTTGGAGAGCGTGGGAAGCTGGGAGTCAGGAGTCAAAGCTAACACAGAGCGAAATGTTTTTTAAAATCCATTTTTATCTCAGCTGCACAGTCTGAAATTCTTTCTTTTCCACCTTATCACGCTCTTTGAGAGATGGGAGATGCAGGCTCAGAGATTAAATACTGTGTATAATTGTGGCTCTAATCATATATGTCTGAATGCAGATATGACTGTTACATTCAGACTGTTCATGAATTTTTTACATATTTTATTAGATCTTTATTATCTGTCATGGGTTGGTGTGTGGTAATGGAGAAGAATTTATTTTATGCTCACAGACAGCTGAAAGGAATTTTTTAATTATTATTAAGAAAAACAAGAGTGCTGCTGTAAATGGATGCCCATAAACAAAAATCCACAACACAGAAATAAAAGAAAAGACGAGACTTGGCACACAAAGAAAACATCTAACACTTTATAAACAAAGGAAACCTGGTATTTTAAATCCTATATTAGGATTGTCAAAATAAATTAGACCTTTGTTAGGTCTAGATTTTAGGAAATATTGAATTAATTATTACAACTAAAGTGATCATCTAATGTAAAATCCTGAAGAAAAACTTGCCAATGATATAATTTATCAACAGTTCTTAATAAGTCGAAAAACATGTTGTTGTTTTTTCCAGATAATTAGATCTATCAGAGCTTCTTCATCAATGTTGGCTGTTTAACTTCAGTCGTCACATCTGTTGTTGTTGTTTTTTTGTTTTTATAATTCATTTAAAAAAAAGTTTAATTCATTCAGAATTATAATCTAGAACATGGCAGAGATGATTTAGAACAATGGGTGATTATCTTTCAGGTTTGGCCTCTACGGAGCCCAGACCATAACCTCATTGAGAATTCTTGGGAGGAGCTGGAAAAGGTTTTTCACTGTTTGGACTCTTCCATTATTAATTCAAGATCTTGTTGGAAAAATTAATACAACACAGGATGGAATTAAATCGTGACATTGCAGAAGCTTATTAAAACAATGTCACAGCCAAGTCAGGCTGTAATCAAAGCTAAAGATGGTCCAACGACAGAGTGTGTGACATTTATTTAAATTTTTTTTATTTGCATGACAACTTTTCTTTTTGGCCTGACAGAGTATTTATACACATACTTACACGCACCCAAACACACAGACATATATATACACACACTTATTTGCATGCATACAAAAACTATTGACATATAGGCGCGTAAATACAGAGAACTGAAAAATGTGTACAAAACAAAACAAATTTCAAGGAAATGTACCTCTTCCACCTCTCCCAAATATCCTCAAATTTATTTTCATGTAATCTAATGGTGAAAAAAAATGTCATAAATATCAAACCAGTTTTGAATACATGGTGTGGTTGGTTTAAACCATTATTGCCTTTCTAGCAAAAATGCTGCAAATTTTTCATTTTAAAGTTCACTGTCTGGTTTAGCCAACCTAAAAAGAAGTTCCCTCCTATTAAAGTTGATTTTATGCTGAATGTTGTCAATGTAACCAAAAAGGTGATATTTTCAGACAACAGGTGGAAATAATCTGCTTCTTGGGAGCAACAGTTTCTCCAACAGCCTAATAATCCTGGACAGCTGTAAGTATTTAACAAGGCTCTTACATCCAAATCTTCTCCATAAAACTGAACATGACCCAGCAGTATTTTCAACATTCAGTTTAAGTTAAAGGTTTTGTTCACGTCTGGTTTTGTGTATTTTACACAGAGGCTCTCATCACTCAGTAAGCCAATAATTTTGGGGTCTTTTTACCGAAATTACATAGTTTATCTTTACAAATGACTTTGAGATCTGGACTAAATCCACTTAATTTCCCAATTTAACCAAATAGCAATTGAAATCACAAGTAAAAATCTATTGGAAACAGAAGTTGAAGTAAATTCAGACTTAAAAATGCTGATAAGACAAGATATTAACTCAGTTTTGTCTTTTGTTCACATGTGGATTAGCCTACACTATGTGGGGAAGCCCTATCCGCATACTCAGACAATGCTGTGTATCTTAATATGTTGCAGACATACAATGGCTCTCGCTTTTCCGTATGACAAGGCCCCTGTGGACAAAGTCGGTCCATTAAAAAGAAAATGGTTCTCCCAGTTTGCTGCGGCATAAGTGGACATCCCTGCATTGCACTGACCTTCAACCCATCAAGCACCTTCGAGTTAAATTGGAAGTCAAACTGACTGCGGGGCCTGATGTGCAACATCAGTGACCAACCTCACTAATGATCTTGTGGCTGGAGGGAAACCAATTCTGACAGGCGGCCTCCAAAAGTCTTCAAAAAAGCATCACAAAAGAGATTACATTTTGTTAATGTAACCTTGTGTGTGCAAAGAAACGTCTAGCACATGGGGGATTCATTAACGAGGCCACAACGGTCAGTGTGGGTCAGACATATGGCATTTATTGTACACAACTAAAATAAAAAATACAGATTTGGAAGATGAGCTAACAGAAAGTCGCCCTACAGCCAAGCAGTCACCGGGACAGTACCGGGGTTATACTACACATTCAAAAAACATAAAATCCAATTAACTCCAAATAAAAACACCATGCTACAAACAAGGTGCAACTACAAACACCGTCTAAGTAAACTCTCGGTATCCAAACTGCATCAGTGAAAAGAGAAAACAGGAGAAGACAGTGTTAAAAACAACTTAAAATACTAACATATTCTTAAATCCATCCATCCATCCATTATCTGCCGCTTATCCGGAGTCGGGTCGCGGGGGCAGCTGCCTAAGCAGGGAAACC
>JBAMHW010000022.1:17406223-17416324 GCA_037177495.1 Rhadinocentrus ornatus
GATCCAGTTTTGTAAAAAGAGAAAAAAAAACCCCCCCCCCCCCCCACACACACACACACACACACACACACACACACCCCACACACACACACACACACACACACACCACACCCCCACACCCCTCTCACTGTGTCCACTCTTGGGTTTGTCCTCACAGATCACATGCCAGATTGCAAGCTGTGCAAGTGTGAATGTGTGTTCGTGCGCAGCAGGGGGATTTTAAAGTGGCATTGTGAAGAGTGTTTAGATAGTTCTGCCTGCCAGAGAATGAACAATCCTCTTCTGTGCACACATGCAACAACACACTAATACAGATATGCTTGCATGCACGCTCAGTACCTCACATACATGCATAAACACACACACACACATATACACACAATGGTACAATGGTGACAAGATGCTCATTCTCATTCAAGCGTGGGAGACAGGCATCAGGTAAAAAAATGTTCTGGTTTATATTTCTGGTGATGACAGGTGAGGTAATGGGCCATTAGATTAACACCAAACAGAGGAGGTGGTTTCAAATGAAATGTGATGCTTAGAGATAGAAACCAGATGCTGCTCTCCCACTAACTTGGGATTTTCTGCAGTATATGCCTGTGCACACTTGCTCAAAATAGGGTCAATGATGATAGAATGAGGCAATCTCTGCTCTTTAGGGGCTCTGTGTGTGTCAGAGGAGAAAGAAAAGCACAAACACGGGAGAAGAAATTGAGACAGAGAGTATGTGTGTATGCATGTGGGGGTGTGTGAAAGTAAGTGTGTGCTCATTAAAACAGAAAAATAGGGAAAGAGGGGGGAATGCTTTGGAGGGAGAATCCTCTGTGCCCGTCAGCAAGGATTTACTGTGAAGAAGTAAAGGGTCTCTCATCTCCCCTTAAGACATTCCCTCCTCAGCCCTCTCCTCTTACTCACTGTTATTTATTAATTGCCATAGTTCAGAACTGTAAATTCCCTTTGTCAGCACATGGCCTGTGAAGATGAAGAGCATTAAAATTCTGACCAATTTCAAATAGAAATTTTATTCTGTTTTGAAACTGCAAAAACAGAGTGCCTTTAACCAAGACTCTTCAAGCTAAAACAGATGGCTAGACTGCGGCGGCCTCTGCAACAGGTCAGTGTTGCAACTACAAAGCTAAGCTAAGTGATTATGACTTAGAAAAGATAAACACCTAAACTGGGAAGTTTTTTTTTTTTTTTAAAGACCAACTGCTGTCATGAGAAGAATAAAACAAAGTCAATAAAGTTTTCTTGTAATGTTAGGTTCCATCAAAATAAGATATACTCATATAAAATGTCAAAAAACATTTTAAAACACACAATGAAAGGTTTTGTGCACTGTTAGAGACACTCATCAAGCTCAAGTTTCTTAATCTGTTCATATTTTTTTGTTATTATTTTCCCCATATATCCTGTATGAACTAAAGCATCCAGCACCAGAGCTGAGCACCCTCACCTTGGAGTCACAGTGAACTGTCACAGCTTAAATTATCTTTAGCCTGATCTAATTTGCATCTTTATTTTAGTTTGTCTCTTAAATCTTCTGTTGTTAAATATGTCTAATTCAACTTGACACTGTCAAGGTTACATGCCTAAATAACCAAAGTTACCAATGAGTCGGCTTGTTGAGTGAAGCCAGATTTATAGGACTTGAAAACAAGAGCAAAGTTTGTTCAACTTTTTATGATGAATTGATAACGTACCACTTAACAAAATTGGGAGAACATAGACAAGTGACAGCTGAAATAATGTGTGAGCCCTTGTTTTGTTTATCATGTGTAAAAGGATTTGTCGCTGCTAAAAAAAAAAAACCTGTTTCAGATTGGTGCTGTACATGCTGAACAGAAAACAGTAGAAAGAGAGCAGGAAAACAACTTAAAGCTGAAATTAAACGAGCATACACAGATAACCCAGCTGAGTAGAGATGCATCGTTAAGCAACGCAGTCATACACAAACATCAGATGAGAGAGCGATAAGCAGATTGCTCACTCAAGCTGATGGCAATTTCTTATGATACAACATCAGCTTTGTTTTAGAACCTTCTAATTTACAAATTAAGCAAGAGAGTTTTTTATATTTACTAAAAAAAAAGACAAAGGAGAGATAATAAAAACAACCACAATGACACGTTTAGCTGTGTTTCTGGGTGCGTTCAATAGCAGATGATACTGAAAACAGCTGGATGACCCAAATGCTAGACTAAGAGGTGGAAGGCAGGCAGGATAACTTAAATGAAACTTGATTTTATACACATAAACAGAAGGCACTGCTAAGGCAGGTAACTCCAGAAATTAACAAAATCAAACTAAGGCAAACACATGACAGACTGAAACAGATGAACCCAGGCTAAGTTTTGCAGCTCACTTACGATTTTTTGCCCAATCATGACTCATATTGTATATTTTTAATGACAGTCTGAACTCAAATCCACATTTTGGCAACTTTCATATGTGGTCCTAAATCAGATACATATCCGATCTGTGTTGAAGCAATCCCAGTCTGAACAGTAAAGCCACATTTCATCCAACTTTGACGTCCCAAAAGTGAGGCAAATGTCACTATTCTGCACCAGCGGAAGGGGAACGCAGCAATATTGAATCAATCTCAATTTCCTTTTTTCATTCATCAGTTAGGCATAATTTTGTTAGTTCTGATTGTGCAAATACTTATAAATTGATACATAAGCACGTGAAGCATCCATATTTGCTTCCGTAAAGGCTATGCACTACATGACATCGTGCTTTCCTCTGTGCATGCAAGCCACCTAAAGAAAAAACGGATTTTGGTAAAAAATAAATACAATCAGATTTGAGGATTACAACTTGCAGTGTGAACACGGTCTCAGTGATAAACAAAATCTTTATTGGGCATTTTAAGAAAAGAACTTGAAGCCTAAATACTGAGGAACTGACGATGAATGAGAAGCAGGTGTGACAGGAACAGGAATCAGGCATAATACACAAGAGGACAAACTTTACAAATCACAAAGCAAGACTAACCAAAATGATAAGTAAAACAGAACAATAGATCCTCACTTACAATAAGCAAAAATCATGCAGAAGAACTGAACAAAACACAAAATGATTAAACACAGAAAGCCCAACCTAAGCTTGACAAGTCCCAAAAACACACACACACGACACAAAAGAAAAACAAGGAACAAAAAATCTGGCAAAAAAATTTTCTGCTGAAAACAGAAAGTTTCTCTGCCACTGATTGAGTAAAATTCTTGTAGTTATGGTAACAAAACAATCATTCATCACAATACCATCTAATTTAACAGAAATCTTACACAAGCATGGATTGTAGGAGGCATCTTTATCTAGTTGTTGTGAACCATTAAACTGCAAAATAATATAATGGGATAAAGTAGTAAACAGGGAACAAGAGGAAAGGGTGTTGTTTTTTATAGGCTATCATAGCATTGCAATTTTCTTTTTAGGAAAGTATTTATGGCCAAACAATCACAGGTACACATTAGTCGAAGTCTCAGCCAGTTTCTGTTAACTGATATTGGTTTCATCGGAAGACAAGAGATATCGGATGTTGCTCAGAGAGGCATGGCCGGCAGATGATAGCTGATGAGTCCCCGGATTAGCTGGTTGTTACCTCGTCAGTATGGTGTCTGAAAAATGCTACATATACAGTATCATATGACAGGCTGCAACATATTATGTGCAGTAACATGCACTACAGTCATAAATGACAACAAAACAGTGTTAAAAGTACTAAAAGATCAATTAAAAACAAAGCATGTACAATTACGGAGGAATGTTTTTGAGATAGTTAACACAAGAAGATGTAAACAACAGCTTGCCTTTCCTGGACTGTGCCGCAAACATAATGGAAAGCAGGAGTCTGCAGTTCAGAGTCTACAGGGAATGTACACACACACAGACAGACCAGTACCAGAATAACGAAAAGAAACACCTGGAAGAGGCTCTTGAGGACCAATGCTAACTAGACTATATCTTTGCCAGTACTGCAATAAGAAACAGAAATGCCAAAGAAAGGGGAGGCGTTGTGATCTTTATGTGGCTTAAAAATCAAACCCAGCCACACCATCAGACAGAAACTGGTTCATCCTAGGGACCTGACTCCACCCCCTCAAATAAGCAATCTCGTGTATGCTGTTTAGTGCAGTGAGTACTACAATGAGCTCTACATTTCTGTAACCAAACAACAACTCAACTAATCAGGCCAGGACTCAGCTCTTTTCCTGCATGTTGATGATGAAAGACACACTTTTGAGGGTTGTCTTGTAAAAATCTTGGACAGTGAAGACATGTGGTTAGGGCATGGAGTGAAAGTGGCCATTTATGTCAGAGAAACATTAACTTAACAGGAGAGGAGGACTGACACATCTCTTCACATATAGCCTCAAGTGAAACTATGGACGACTCTCAATTACAGTCGTATACTAAAACATCAGTAGGTGACGTGTTGGGTTGACGGTGCCCTTGTCTGTGGGGCGCTTTGCTAGGGTGCTGACTCGTGTTGGGGTGGGTGGCTTTTGGGCTCGTGGGTTTCTGGGCACTGCGCTCTACCGCCTCACAGGGGCCAGTATCCAGCAGGGATGCTGTTGTTGTTCTTGGCCCCCCTGGGGCCCATGCTCCATGGCCATGGGGCACTCTCTCTGGGGCCTTTCTCTGCTGTTTTCTTGGCAGATGTGTGGTCGTCCCTGTAATGGGCTGGCTGGGATTTATACTCTAGGGTACCTGCTGTTCTCCCGGATGTTGCGGTGTTCGTGGTCTGCTGCTGATCTTTGCGGGATGTGGTCGGATTTGCATGATCACACTCATCAGTAAACACTATTCATAATTTTGTATTCACATCTACTAACCTGCATGCTGATACAGTCACTACGATGTCTAATAACTGTGTTGCGGATGTTTTTGAATGAAACTTTTTTGTCATCATACAGGAAGGCATGACGAAAATATAGGTACGATACCTTAAAACACAAATCATAAAATCATATGTAATAATCACAACAATAACTATAAAACCAGTCTTACAAAATCCCAGGGGGCAGTGATGAATAAAACCAATAAAATAATGAATAATAAATATGTAAGCCGCCCCATGAAGGTCAGTTTACTATATTGTTCGCGTTGAGCAGCCTGACAGACCATGGGGAGAAACTGTCCCCCAGCCTGTTTGTCTTGCATTTTAGGGATCTAAGTCTTTTCCCTGATGGTAGCAGGCTGATCAGCTGCTGGCCAGGGTGGGTGCTCTCTGCTCAGATCTTTCTTGCTCTGCTGATGCAGCGGGTGCTTGCAATATTCTCCAGAGATGGCAGCTGATGATCTTCTCTGCAGTCCTAATGATTCTCTGCAGTGCCTTCTTGTCTGCTACAGAGCAGGCCGTAAACCAAACAGTCACACAGTACATCAACACTGATTCTATGGTGGCTCGGTAGAAGGACACCTGGAGTCTTTCCTAGGTGGTTCTTCTTCAACACCCGAAGAAAAAGGAGTCTCTGTTGTGTCCTCTTAACAAGTGCTGCAGTGTTAACTGACCAGGTGAGGTCCTCGGATAGATAAGTGGCTCCTCAGGAACTTAAACGAGGTCACCCTCTACACACACACTCTATTTATATATAATGATGCATAATCCCCTTTTTGCATCCTGAAATCAATGATCATCTCCTTGGTCTTTTTGATGTTCAGCTCTAGGTTGTTGTTGAGGCACCATCCTGTCAACTCCTGTATTTCCTCCCTGTATGCTCTTTATCCCCCTCGTAATAAGGCCAACCACAGTAGTATCGTCAGCAAACTTAGTGATGGTGTTCTGGGGGTGAATGGAGGTACAGTTGTACGTGTAGAGGGCGTACAGGAGGGGGCTTAGCACACAGCCCTGAGGGGAGTCAGTGCTAAGTGTCAGAGAGGAGGAATAGAGCTCACCTCCCTTTACAACCTGTGGTCGATTGGTCAGGAAGTCCTTGATCCAAAAGCAAATCAGGGATCGCCAAGTCGAGGTTTGCCAGCTTCTCCACCAAGATGTCAGGACTGATGGTGTTAAATGCTGAGCTAAAGTCAATAAACAGCATCCTGACATAGGTTCCAGGGTACTCCAGATGGCACAGAGCTGTGTGAAGAGCTGTGGAGATGACATCCTCTATAGGCAAATACAGTATACAGGCAAATTGGAATGGGTCAGAGTTTTGGGGGAGACATTCTTTAAGGTGCCTGAGAACAAGCCTCTCAAAGCACTTCATCACCACAGACGTCATTGAGATCCTTCATGGCTAAAGTCTTAGGCACTGGAATGATGCCTTTGGACAGGGCGGTACTTCAGCCAGAGATGGGGATGAATTGAAGATCCCCGTCAGGACTCCTGCTAGTTGGTCTGCACAGGTGCGAAGGACTATTCCAAGCACGCCATCTAGACCAGCAGCTATCCATGGGTTTACAGACTTCAATACACATCTCACCTGATGCTCCTGAAGAATGAGAGACTTGGGCCTGGAAGGTCTATGAGGCACCGGTGGTGTGACTGCCCTCCATGACTCAAAGCAGGCGAAGAAGCTGTTAAGATCATCCGCTAATGAGGCATTTGCATTGATCTTTGCCTGCAAATTGCCTTCATATTTTGTCAGCTGCTGGATCCTTTGCCACATCCGCCGTGAGTCATTATTCTCAAGATGAAATTCAATTTTTCTCTTATACCTCTCTTTAGGTGCCCTGATGCCTCTCCTCAGGTTAGATCTGGCTACACTGTGTAAAGCCTTGTCCCCTGATTTAAAGGCGGTATTCGTGCTCTTAAAAGTGTTTTTACTTCAGATGTTATCCAGGGCTTTTGATTGGGAAAGACCTGTACAATATCTGATGTAAGATAAAACCGTGTCTGTGCGCTCCTGCAATTACATATTGTCGAATACAGACCACACTGTGCTCTGGAAGCAGTCCTGAAGCTGATTAAGTGCTGCTGTTGGCCAGATTTTCTTAAACTTATTGATTGGTTTAGTTCTCCTCCTGAGGGTGGTATATGCAGGAGCTAGGACCAGAGAGAGGTGGTCAGACATGCTCAGGTGTAGGAGGGGGACAGATTTATATGCCTGCTTAAGGTTACAATAGACCTTGTCTAGAGTATTGGCACCTCTGGTTGGACATTGTACATACTGTACAAAACTGGGGAGTACAGACTTAAGGCAGACTTCATTAAAGTCACACGCAACAACAAAGGTTCCATCTGGATGATCCCGCATCTGTGTTTTGATGAAGTCGTATATAGGCTGGGGTAATGACCACTACACTAAATTCACGGGGCAAATAAAATGGTCTGCACAGGACCAAGACAGCCTCTATAGTCGGACAGCAGTGTGTGTGTGTGATTCTGCTGTTTGTACACCAGTCGTTGTGTATATAGATACAAAGCCCTCCTCCTCTGATTTTACCAGAATCAGCATTGTGATCATGACAGCGCAAGTTGCGGCCTGTTAGTTGAACAGCAGCGCCGGGAATAAGTTGATGTAGCCAGGATTCTGTAATGATAATCACGCTGCAGTCATGTATGGCATTGTTGGTCGCTAGCATTAGCTCCAGCTCGTCTGTTTTATGAGCAACCGATCTGGCATTGATCTGCCGTTGGTTCTTATTGTTACTGTGATTTATGCTTTTTTCCATTTTGTCTTTTTAAAAGCGCTCCCAATGATTGTGAGCTTTGTTTTTCCTGCAGTAAATTTGTTTGGCACAAAATGGCATCCAGACCATCATTCTGCCTGCTATGATGCTGGACTAGAAAGTAGGAAGGAAGGATAGGTCGGTGGGTATATAAACATCAGTGTATCAGTGTTCCCAGGCTATATATCTCCATTAGAACTGAATGAAGCTCTTCTCAATACAAGAAAAATGTCTTCAGGAAACTAAACCCAGTCCAGTTGACTTGACGACACTGAATAAATAAATAACAATGCTAAATGCAAATAAGATGCATGAGGTCACTGTTACAGACAATGACATATTGTAGCTTTGCTTCTGAAACTCAACAACAGCTCTGACACAATATCTGTAATCTTTAATATTTTCTGGGAACCATGTTCAGCTCAGGATGTACTCAATAGCTCAATGGATCTGCACAATAGCAACTTTTAACAATCTGAGAAAATCTTATTTTTTGCCAGGCAACAATGCAGTTTTGAGAATATTCACTGTATTTCTGAGGATTCATGAGCTGAAAAATAAAGCTCACCTGCATGACCTGTCATCTAAATTGCACTTTTCACATTACAAATATGTGAAGACAATTTATATCTGCACACTGTGACCGGAGCAGGCATTCAAAATAACACTTCTACAACAACTCACTTGAGTAAATTCTTAAAGGTAAAAAATATTTATATATTTTTGAGTCTTTGCAAACTGGATAGTCAAAGAAATGAGCTGAGGGTCAGGTATTTGTGCTTGCTGTGCAGCATCGGCAGCAGATCAACATGAGTGTAAGCAAGCTTGTCAAGGCCAAGCAAAAGAATCCATGGCAGGAAAGAATCGGAGTAGTGAAAGGCAGATCTGTGTAATCCTTGTAAAAGCCAAGACAACAAAAACAGATCTGGCTGAAGGAAATTTTCTCTTTAATTCTGCCCTCTTACATTTGGGTGAAAACAAACTGAGTTTCCTACTTGTAAAGTGCAAAATTTCTATTAGTTTAGACCTTGAAAAATTAAAGTGGTAGTCATTGACAGCTTGTTTGTGCGTGCCTGAGGTGCCTTGTTGCTCTGGTGCTTCTGTGGAATAACTTGCATTCTTTGAAATAGTCAAGCAGGTGAAAATTAAGTCTAAACAGAAACTTCTATGAAGTATTGTTAATTGTAAAAGACCAACTCAGTATGTGTGTATTTGCACTGTTTTGTTTAGTTTTTTTGTTTTCTTCTGTGTTTTCATGTTTTTTGTTTTTTTTTTGGTCATGTGAAGCCATTTTTACCACCCATCTCTCTACTCTTGGCCACAACAGAAAATGATGTGCTATACAACAGGCAGGTAGTCAGAAAGAGAGATACTTATACAGCTTATCAGACAGGAGATGGTTGCATTATCAATGCAGCGAATCACAGCAGTTACAACTTGTGATCACAGGGGGAATGAGAGGCAGGGAGACAGAGAGAAAATGACAGATGTAGCAAACGAGGAAGGGAGAAACAAAAACAGGTGAGGAGAGGGGAAAAGGAGGAGGTGTAGTTGAAAGTAACAGGAAAATAGAGCGGTGGAGGGAATCAATGTTCTCCACGCGATCTATAGAACTCTCAATTATCCTACTGCAGCCTGACGACAGCAGCTCTTGAGGAGATGAAGAGGCGGTGCAGGAAACGTCAGCAAGAAGGGGGGGGGGGAATGGTTGAGAAGGTGCCTTCTGTTTCAGCTGTATTCACTTGCAGTGCAGAATGTGATGGCAAACTCTGTTGCAATGCAAATTTTCTGTCCTGTTTGTCTAGCGGCTTCGGCTCTAGAGGACGAAACACAAGACTCAGGAGACGGAGAAACAGACAAGGAGAGAGGGAGTGAAAGACGAAGACAGAATAGAAATGAGACAGAAAAAAAATAGGATAAAGAAAATGGGAGAACAGAGGAGGAAAAATGGAGAAAATACAGATGGAGAAGATAAACAAAGACAACAGAAGGGAAAAGGGGGGTGGATGCTTTACATGAGTAAGAAGCACTAAGGGAAAAAATGAGAGATGTAAAAGAAAAAAGAGGCAGAAAAGAAAAACAATTTTTAAAAAAAAAACCTTTCCACTTACAGAAGCTGACTTCCTCTAAGAAAATCAATGTAGACTGTAGCCAGAATCCCCACTGGCCTAAGAATAAAGATTTGCTGTGCGTGAGCATTTTCACACTTGCAGTACCACACATGATGTTTAATCTACCTGTGAGGATTCTATAATTACTCACAATTCATTTACCGAGAGCTTACCAAACCCTCAAACCTCAAAGTCTCATTGTCTAAGTCTAACTAACCTAAATCCAAGTTTACTCTTAATCCCCCTGCCACAGAGAAAGGCATGATAAGTAGCTTCTTAATGCCTTTTATCGGTCCTTTTTTAATTTTTTTATTTGTTTAAATTTTTTTATTTGTTTAAATTTTTTTATTTGTTTGAATTT
>JBAMHW010000022.1:17416424-17430206 GCA_037177495.1 Rhadinocentrus ornatus
TTAAATTTTTAAATTTTTAAATTTTTAAATTTTTAAATTTTTAAATTTTTAAATTTTTAAATTTTTAAATTTTTAAATTTTTAAAAAAAAAATTTTTATCTATCCTCTCCAATTAACCACTGAATCATGTTGAGAATATAAAACCGACTGGATTCATTTTGTAGCTCTTTGAACTCAATACACCATCCACTATAGCAGAGACATTACAAATTTAGGATGCGGAGAGGGAAAAAGTGGAAATGGGTGATTACAGCTGAATTTCAGCACACTTTGCAGTTTTCTGGAGCCTGATACCAAATACTGCATGTACAGCTACGTAAACATCTATAAGGTATCTTTTTGGTTGCAGAGTTGGGTACAGTTTAAAGGGAGAATCTTATTAACGAGGCCAACTCTGAAGGGTCATTCATTACGAATGAAGAGATTATCGCCTGCTGTCAGGCAGCAGGAGGAAGTCATGTCACTAATTTTTACAGGAGTCACAAGGATTGTTAGCACAGTATGCACAATCAAACTAGGGTCACTTTACCCTAATTACATTTAAATGAAATTTTATGTTTTGGAAACCTGTTCCTGTTAAAGAGCACTAAGAGGTAAAGCAACCGTGCCTGTATTCTACTTCAAATTTTTCTTAATGTATAAATTAATATCTGTTGAAGTGTCATGTGTTACAAGGAAATATAATGCACTAATCATCCATCAAAGCCCTTGCTGGGCAGCAAATTTACAGAGAACCACCCACAATTGTGGTGAGGTCAGTCAAGATAAGGTGTGTTGACATCCTGTGTGATCATTGGGGTAACCAATTGGGGTAGCAGAGTGGAGCTTTACACCCAGTGTGCATGGGCTGTGAAATAAATGAAATGAAAAACTTTGGTGAGCTCTAAGTTGCACTGCTAGTGAGCACTATAGAGTTTTAGTTTTGTTTACGTATCTGCCAGCGTAGCTGTCAGAACCTGCAAACAGAGGGATTGTAGGTATATTTTTAATGCAAACAGATAATGTGCAGCCCTCCAAAAGTTAACAGCCTGTGCAGCTGGTACTACACATTGATTGAATACTGATTAGCTTAAAGTTAACTTGAGCTATAAAGGCCCAACTCTGACCGACAACAACCGGTTTTATAGCAGACAAAATAGAGCACTGGAAATGTCATAATCATGAGCAAAAACCATCATCTGTAATCTATAACATCATTTTCTGACAATAATCCTTACTTTTAAATAACCAAGAACAGGAAAATTCAGACCAAGAGGAAGATACATTTCAAGTTGTTTCATTTTTTTGTTAGCACTGCTCCCATATGGCAACGAGAAGCTCAACGCAGAGATGTGTTCAACCACTGAGCTTTAATTCACAGCTGCAGCTTTGTCATGCAGCCACTGGCAACTGTGGCTAGGTTGACCAGTGGCAACTGGAAAGGCATTGTTGCTAGCAGCTGGCTAGCAATGGGATTAAAATAAAAAGCCTTACATGGTCCTGTTATATTGTTAATTACTGGGCGTAAGCTTGCCCTTTGGAAACTAGATCAAATATTGCCAAATTATTTTCTCATTTAAATTGTTTTAGTGACGTGAGCGTAACTACAGGGAAGTGGTGTCAGTGAATGAAGTGCTGCCGTTACAAAAAGGTCCATACCTGGCAGGAAGATGTTGAGTACTAGGCATGGAATTACAACGCTGTTGTCAAAGGGAGCAGGACAGACAACACTTCTGTCTGTTTGGCCCAGTTGTACAGAAATATGTGAAGTGATCCATAACCTGTTGACACTGAAATGACCTGTATGGCATACAGAAAAAAATCCTAGGTGGTGGTAATGAACAGGCCCAAACCATAAACCAATAAGTTGTGTTTTCTTAACGCAGCACCTTAATTATACATCATCTGAGAAAAATATTTCATGCTGCAGCATTCGAAGAAAGAAATAGTCATTTTCTCTTCAGGGAAATTTATCGTATCTAAGCAACACTGTGTCTATGTGTGTTTCTACAAGTATATGTATGAACCTACACTCATACAGCATATGTGTCTGTTTATGCATAATCAGTGACAACAGTGAGATGGTAATTAGGGATATGCCATTTCCCATCTTTTGACGCTGCATTGTCTTTAAAGGTGCCACTGATTATGATTGATGTGCTTTTTATTCAGTGAGTGTGTGTGTTTGTGTGCTAGATTGAGATAAAGGGTTATTGTGCTCGGACTCAAGCTGTGCTGCATTGAAAGGGGGCTGTACTGACTCATTACGGTCAGTAAGACATCCATTGATCAAACTGTCAAGTATCTATGCTTGTGCGTATAAGTGTGTGTTTCGTCTCAAGAGCGTGTGTGCGCTCACTTGATAAGCTAATTGCCCCTTGGCCAATGGATACACACAGTCTAATGGCTCAGAAACATTAAGTCAATTAGCGCATATAACAACAGGGAAAGATATCGTCATTCACTCACACGTTTCCCCCCACCAAGCACTTTATTCAGCTCCTTTAGTTTCTTGTTCTTCCTTTTATCCCATATTGTGTGCTGTTAGTATGAACATTAACAGATTGTACATATTAAGACATATAAATATCCTTTTAATACAGTATCACAACACTAACATGTACTTGTCTCTGAGCACCAGCATAAATGAGGCTAAACCACATGTAAAGACAATTGGTAACAGTAACAGGTTTTCACAGTTAGATACATACACATCTATGAGCTGGATGCAGACATAGGTGTTTGGAAGTATTTTAACACTGAATACATTTATAAGGCATAAGCAGATTCGTGTTCAGAGGTGTCTGTAAAGTTAAAACTCAAACATGTCCATTTCCCCTTTCTCTTGAAAAGTGGATGAAAACTTCACAGTACCTCTGGTTCATAATGTGGAAAATCTAAAGAATCTATCCTTATCTAAGCAACCAGAATGAAGATTGTGCTTTCACATTCCTCAGAACTTAACAAAACCTTTGAATTTTTTCATTTCTCTGGTAACAAAGGACAAAAAGGACAAAACTGAGCTATTTTGGTTCAGCTCCCAAGGTCAACTTATAAAAAGTGTGCTCTGGAAAACAGAATGACAGAGATGCAGTTAGCACTTGCATGCTTCAGTTGAGCTGTATAGCAGATGGAGGCAGCTGGCAGGGGTTTTATTTCCAGGTGTGAATGTTTGTGAATCTGTAGCCTGACACTGAACTTCTGTTTTGCATCATAGTTTGGTCAGCCCTGATTTTCTACTAAAAACTGCTGTCTTGATAATACCTAAAAATTAGTTTTCTTGCAAATTGCAAATTTAAGGGTCACCTAACCACAGAAACTCCTTGAAAATGCCTGTAATTATACTACCTTTATAGAGTTTCTTTGCTCACTGTCTGAAACTGCTGAGTCTTTGTAACCTCTAGTTGATGGCTTGGTATCTGAGTGTTTTGTTTCTTTTTTTAGTTTAAAAAAAAGGCAACTGAATTATAGTTGTCACTGGACATAACTCTGGTTAAATTCATATGTGTATAACCAAGTTTCAACAAAATTAGTTGAAATACAAGGGGAAGATATCAGTAGAAGATGTTGAAGATACCAGCTGAGTATATATTTGTATTGGGAGAGCTATGACAACTAAAAAAATCGCAAATGCAAACAAAGGACAAAAGCAGCTCCTGTTTTCATTTGTTGGTAATTTGTTTCTTGGCAAATTACAAAAAAAAAAAAATAAATGTATCACATGATGTAAAAAGTCACCCTTTCTGAATCTAGTCCAGGTTGTGTGCCTTTGTTTTTTCTCAGAATTAATGTTTAGTTTTGAATTGAACCTTTTTACAAATGCCTCTTACAGCTTCTGTCCCGATCTGTTTAACCCGATTTATCTGTCTGACGTCTGGCTGGCGAAGCCTTGCAGCTTTTGCTATGATCTTGTCTAAATTTACATCTCTCAACATGCCCCTCTAATCATGGCTGGAGAGACATTCTCATTGCCACTGATGAAAGAGTAAGACATCGATCAAATGTAAATCAGCTTCTCTAAAGCCTCTTTTGCATCATGAATTGCTTGGTCTTTGTGGCCTCCAGCTCCAAACACAACATGGATGGTCTGAATAGCACTACCATAAAAATCAATTATTCAAATTTGGCATTCTCCCTTAAAGTTCCTAGTATATTGCAACCTGGTCTCACAGCAAAATGCAGCAAAAAAGATGCAATGTGCTTTTTAATGTGCTTTTTTCATACTACAGAACAGGCAAGAAAATCAAGCAAACAAAAAAAACACCTCCAAAATAGAACACAGTCAGTACAGTTATTGTAAATTTAGACATTTTGAGGCTGCATTCTTTTCCTGTGGGACATACATGTATACAATTTCTACCATACTAACATTGTTACATGCATTGTTAACCATTTGACCCCTGTGCCTATTTTTTATACTTTTGGGGGGAATTTGAGTCATAGTAAAAAGATATAAGATTTGTAAAGATATGTAAAATATCAGTATATATGTTACTGGTGAAGAATAAATGAAGATGGCATATAGTACAAATTAAAAGAAAATCCTGAAAAGAAAAAAAACACTTTCAGGATGAGTATGAAAAATTTTTTAGAATGATGCAACTAGAGCTCTAAATCTTTATCAAATATTGTATGTGAAAATTATCTTTGTGAAGGCCAACTCTGATAAAGTGAAGCAGAACAACATTAGAGGTTTTAGTACAGACAGTCTGATTTACTACCGACAATGTGGACCAAGATCTGGCACCAGTCGTACAAGGTCTGAACAGCTTATACAAGGGGGTCCGGAACTCCAAACCCCGGCGCACCCCCCAAATTGGAATGCCTTCTCCAAGTCTACAAAGCTCATGAAGACTTCCCTATCCCTATCTTTCTCCATGGCCTCTCCAAACTCCTCCCATGCCCGAGTTTTTGCCTGTAACTGGGGCATCTCAGGTTTTAAAAAGTTCAAAACCCTGCCGTCACTACATTTGTTGAAATAGTTGCATCACACTTATGAGACCACAAAGACACATTTAAAGGTGGGTTAGGGAATGGAGCTGCACACACAACCAACCAAACACCGGACATCCATGGACATTGTTTTTATGGCTAAATCAGGTAGGCCACATATTCAATTTAGACCAAAGCAAGATGTTGAATTTTAGTAAATTCTTGCAAGTTTTACGTGTTCTTTATTTTAGCTTTATTACCATATGTGTCATGTAATTTTGACTATGTAGATATGTGTGAGAGAAATGGGTCGCATCTTCCACCTTAAATCATTGCAAAGCTCTGTGAATGACACTTACCCAATCTGAAGCTGTGTCACATACAGAGGTTCAAATCTGGGAATGCTGCATCTTCATCCCCTCTCTCTCCCTGTACCACTTTCCTGTCATGTAACTGTCTAATAAAGACTGCAGCAGCTCAAATTACTTTTCTGGTGTTGACCATGAAAGTGGATGTAAACTGTTTTGTACCGCATGCCAGATTGTGGTGGAAGACAAATGAAATTTGTCAACTGACAAACATTTTTCTACTGAAAAACACAGCTAGTTAATGCTTGAGATGTGCGAAAAGATGCTGAAAATCATCACAATGACCATAACATTCAGATCTCCACCTGCTGCGAGAATCGGTATATATTTATCCCTTTTTTTGTGTCTTCTGAACAAAATGTTGCTGCTTAAACAACCTTCCGTTAAATGAGAAAGTAGTCTCCCAGTGTGGTTATTTAAAAAAAAAAAAAAAAATGTTGGAAATGATATTTTAAATAGATTTTTATCCCAGCAAGAAAATAAATCACTAAAAGACAGTTTACAAAAGCTGTCACAAAATCAGAGATTTTAAGTTACAACAATCACAAAAAAAATAAATAAATAAACACCACAAAATCCTGGAAGGACTACTAAGTGCTGAGCGGTGAAAACGCAATAAGAGTACATCTCCGTGTTTAAATATATAAACACATCTTCTAAAACGTCTCAATTTTAAATCTGCTACAGCATGCACAGAGTATTCAGTAAAACATGATGCAGTCTTGTAATTGTAATCTTCATGAAGCAGGACTTACAGTATGTTCATATATTTTACACATATATATCTCAAAGCTATAAGAACAATCTCACCTAAACAAGGTGTTGCTTTCAGGGCCTTCGTGTAGGTCTGGAAACTCCTGGAAGACCTTTAGTGAAGATATTTAAACATAACTTTAAAATATTTGATCAAATTGCTGAAAAGCCTGAAGAGGCTTTGTTGTAAAAAAGATTTCTTTTACCTTTATTTTTGTCAGCCAGGTGGTTAGCACTGTTGTCTCGAAGCAAGGTTTTTAGATCGAGCTTTGGCTGGGCTGGTTCAAGGTGTACTATGCATCTCGCCTATTAGCTTCTGGGAAATCCCCTGCGAACCTGCATTAGAATATGTGGGTAAATAGACAATGGATGGATGGACTTTTTAACCCATAGACGTCTTTCTATGTAATGAAAAAGATGTAATTTCTTCCTTCACTTTTCAACCAAATGTGGCTGTCTGTGGACGTCCTTGTCTAGACATAATTTCTGCATTGTGTAAAAGACGCTTTTTCACTTTTCACTTTTCAACCAAATCTCATTGATTAAACGTTATGCAAATTTCTCTTTTCAATAGAATTGTTCTGGGTGGGAAAAGTCACATCAAGCAATTGCAATAGAGTCCTGTCCCAAACACAGACACTTTGTAGCTCTTTAAAGTACCATTTTAGGATTCAGTTGCTGTTTGCCTGAGCTTTCAGTCAGTTTAATCACATATTTACACATTGTAAACTAATTAGTAAAGGCAATTCACTTGCATGTAGTCTGTACATGTACAGAGGCTGAACCTCTACATGCAGCTGGCTTAGGTTTGAGTCCTGGCCTGTGATCCTTTGCCTATCTTGGCCTATCATCCTCCTCTCTCTGTCCTCCTCTGCCTCCTATCCTTTCAAGGAACTAACTTTAAAATAACAGACATTATTTATACAGTATTGCATAATTTCTTTTAGGGTTACTTACTGCCAAGTCCTGCCCCCTTGGCTAAAAACAAAAAACATGTTGGATGCACAAACCAGCCGTACCACTGAAATACAGTTCTGTGAGAACAGGTTGCATGTAGAGGGGTGATGCTGGATTATTTGTCTTAGATGCAAGATAAACTGGCAAGAAAACTGTGGGTAGAACTGTAAAGGATGTAAGAAATAAAATTCACTGAATGATGTTGTCCTGGACTGCCAGACCAGAGTGATGGTGGTCCCCCACTACAAGAAAACAGGAGGGATTCAGGAGAAGCAGGGTGGTTTTCATCTTGTGGAACCCTGTCCTGTGGGGAATGCTTTGACAGTATGGGGTACAAGAGGGCCATTTGGTCCCCATGTAACTGGTGTCAGAGCTTTGTTCACTTTGCCGGTTTAAGGTCGAATCTAGATCCTTGAGGGTTGGACTCTCTGTGCTGCCCTTGTTCACCGTTTGTGTTCAGAACTTTAATGGACAGAATTTCCAAGTGCAGTCAAGGTGTTGAGGGAATCCGGTTTGGTGGACCTAGGATAAGGGCTTCTCTATTTGCAGACAATATGGTCCTGTTTGCTGTATCAGGCTTCAATCTTCAACTCCCACGCAGTGGTTAGCAATTAAGTGTGAAGTTGCTGGAATGAGGATTAGCACCTCCAAATCCGACCCCATGGTCCTCAGCCTGCTATGGGTAGGGCGTCCACTCTAGGTTGGGAATGAGATCCTTGCCCAAGTGGAGGTATTTTAGGTGTCTCAGGAAAGAATGGAGCCAGGATCAACAAGCTGATCAGTGCAGCATTGGCAGTTATGATCGGCATCGATCTGTCACGGTGAAGAAGGAGCTGAGTGAAGGTGAAGCTCTTGATTTACCAGTCGATCCCCACTTTAGTGTCTTGCCATGACACAGCTGTAGAGAGAGATCCTACAGAGCTACCAGCACGGGGACTCCAAAACCACAGGTTTCAGTTTGGCTTGGTAGGGGCAAATGTTTAACAAGCTTCAAGAAGAGCAATATATTTTGTGTTTTAAAGGTACTACACAGCATACAAATTGTGTAATAGAACAATATCTACATGTTTTAATAGGGTTTATTTAGTTTATATGGTGCATGATCTGATAAGTGATATAATCTAAGTCATGTACTGATTTAACACAACAGTCATTTTTCACAACCGTTGACATGTCAAATGTAGCAGCAGGAAAAGCACAAGTGTAATTAAAGATGAAATATGACATAAAAATCATTACCGCAATCCTATTAAATTCGAAGTACTGGGTTGAATGCCAACACGGCTGAAGACAAAAGATTCATTTGCACAAAGTTCCAAACATGCAGAGAAACTGCATGAAAAACTGACAGTTTGAGTAAAACTTGTAGTTTTCTCTCAGGGTGAATTGAGTTTCCTGCTGTGATGACTAGAAGAGCTTTTAGCATCATTCAGATCTTATTTTTTATTTATTTATTTTTTTAAGTGACTAGTTCTTAAACTCAGATCAATTTCAGCTCTGTCATTGCAGCAGCCGCTACTGACAAAGACACAAGAAAAGCTCCATCTGGTCCAGAGGTGACATCAGGACTGCAACTTACCAAAACTCCTTACATAGGAAGTGCTGTTAGATTTGTATTTTGTTTTTGTTTTTTTGTAGTTGTTTTTCTTTTTCTTTTATGAAAAGAAGTGTAACTTTAAACTGAAACGCATTATATGCAACACCTCAATAGGTGAGAAATTCAAGTCAGAATTTAAAGTAATTCATCTATTTCTTCTAAGAAGTAATAAAGATGCTGATGAGAAAAGAGGTCATCTTTATCTTCCAACTTTATTTTCCCTTATAATAGCAGCTCAGTTTAATTCAGTTTAACTATTGTGTTTCCGCTGTGTCTAGAGCTTTGTAGTTTTGCAAAAATCAGTTTGTGATTTATTGAAGCCATTATTTAACCCATTTAAACAGCAACTATATAACCTACAGTAAGCTTCCGGTGACTTTTATTGCTAGTTACTTTTTATGCCAGGGCGCTTTTGTCTTCAACTCATTAACGCATAATTTGCTATGATAGGTGCTTTGTGTAGCATTGAGAAGTGCTTTGGCTGTGACAGAGACAAGTGCTGTGCCTGTTTACAGTCGAAGTGTAGTCACACTAAGCAACAGCCTAGCTGACTCTGCTTCTGCAAGAAGACAGGACGCCACACACCTGCAGATCTCAGGGAAGGTTTTCGAATGTACTTTGGGGTTCATTCACAAATGCACGTTCACTGCTGCACATTTGTTTGCATGTTTACATACATGATAGATCTCTCATGTGTATTACATAGCATTTTTTACCTACACACACACACAAACACACAGTGATACATTCAATGCACATTTACAAGTATTATTGCCAGAGTCGTTTATCATGAAATGTATAGTTGCTCTAAATTTGTGTCAGCATGAGTGATGATGTGTGAAATAACACTTGTCAATATCAATTGTTCTGAGATAGATCAGGTTTATATAGCAGGTCCTTTAGCTTCATAGTGCTGGTTAGTCTTTAGTTAATTAATGAGGCTGCTCTTTATGGTTTGCTTTACTGTCTATTTTATGCAGGAACTTGGGGGTAACTGGGCACATGCACAAATGGAGCTCAACAGATGCAGAGGGAAGCTTAATCCAATCAATTATCTGTAAGGATTCATGTTTTCACCTTTGTGTTGAGGATATTTACTGTGTATCTTTTTTTGCAGTCCACAATGTCTGTCCTACAGTCTGATCTGACTTTTAATCAGGTACAGTGTTTTATTTTTCATGTCAAAGATGGCTGTTTTTAAGTGCCATCTGTCATGTGAAGAACACAAGTAAATCTCAGCCAGGCCGTGACAGGCACAGCAACAGGGATTCAGGTTAATGCTTGCTCTTTGGTGACATCTACTGCCTAAAAAGGCATTAGACTATAACTGCTAATGATGTTAACAATTCAATACAATTTACAATTACAATAAAAGAAAGAAAAAGGTCAGTGGCACATGGAAATTATTTATTTATTTATTTTCAATATATTATTATTATTATTATTATTCTCTGTTTGTTTTTTGCTTTTTTTTTTCTTCAAATGGCCAGACGTTGATTTCAGTAAAAGAAAGCTAAGCCCTCAGGCCAACAAACTTCTTTATTTTGCTCCATGTAATTCATGAGATATTCAATTTGTTTTATTAAATTTTGTTTCCTTGGGCGTTATTGAATTTTAGAGTGTGCATGGTCTCACATGGAGCTTGTTAACCGATGGGGGATGCATGATATAGAAATATGGGCATGTTATTCGTCCTTGAATCTTTTGACCTAGCAAAGATCTAAGTTGGCTCAAATTATTATCAGTAAAAAGAAAAAGAAAACCTTCTTTTGGCAACTGTTTTATGATCATATACTTGCATTTGTTCATTATCAGAGGTGACATATAGTAGTACTTTTTTAAATACTGTAATATACCTTTACTTTTAATATTGTACATTTGATTTTTCTACAAAGTCTCAAAAGCTGCAGTTTGGTATTTGTCTCTTTTTAAATTAGGTCATTAAATTATTAAGAATAAAATCGTGAAGAACCAAAAAAAATTGAATTATTGAAAAAGAAAAGCCTTCTAAATATAAGATGTTGAAGTACTTCAAGAAATTTGAAGTGCTTCAGAAAATTTCCAGTATTTGAGCAGAAAAGTTGAACAATTCTCTCAGACAGGCCTGATCACAGTTAATCAGTGGTTTTTATCTCCGCTTCTTGACATAAAGACATACAAGCACAAGTGCTTTTCTGCTGTTGTGTATTCAGGTTAACTGGACCATTTAGTCTTATAATTTGCACTTCTGCATTTCCTGCTGCGAGAAATCACGGTCAAAGTCAGATTTTTACCCAAAGTCCAGCATGCTTAAATCTGTTTATTAAAATCTCCCCAACTTGTTAAGTAAGCGGCACAAGGCAATACAAAGGAGCTGCCTTCATTGAGATGATAACTGAGGTGCAGCTTCTGTTTTATTCATTTATTTATTTTGTAATTATCTTTTTATTAGTTTTCAGTAAATAACACCCTGTGCAAAAATATACAGAAACTAAACTTAACATTAATGAGATCCAAAGAAAAAGAAACCACAGGGCAGTGGCAAAGGAAAGTGTTTTAAATCACTTACATAAATCACTGTATTCTATTTCACAATTTGTCACACAATATATAAACCTTTTTTTTCCACTAGAAATTCATATATAAATTCATAGCAGTATATCATCAGTCAGCTGCAAGTCTGCACCACTGAATCTGTTTGACTGGTAACTTAATCTTTTCTGGACCTATACCTAATAATATGCACAAAGATGGGCTTTAGACCATCTTTACCCTAAACATGTTATTTAAACACGCATCAGTATTTGACGCATGCCTTCCAACTGTTTGACATTCATACAACATGTGTATAAACGTACCTCTGGTTTGTTCACACCATAACATCTTATTGGGGGTTAAGTAGCTTATCTGCATGATTCTGTACATGATCAATTGCATCTGCACCTCTCATGATATCTTATACCAGGATTTAACAACTTCTTTTAATGTTGTCTCTTCTATTTCCTCATCTAAGTCTTTTTCCCAAGCTCTCTGAAGGCCTTTGAGTTTTAGTAGATGGGTGTTTATCATTGGAGTATAAAATCTAGATGCCACAGCTTTGGATGCTTGAGTACACTGGCAGATCTGCTGTATAGCGCTGAGCCCAGCTTATACAGTCTCTTAGCTGTAGATATTTCCAAAAATATTTTCTGGGCATTTTTTATTTAGCTATAATCTAATCAAAAGATTCTCGTCGTTAAAAATATCTTCAATAAATATTTTTATATATCTTGATCCAATATTTCTAATACAGAAAAAAAACACATTCAACAGGTTATTATACCAAATACATGATTTTTTTTTTCTTCTTTTTATTTTAATTTATTTATTTATCTTGTCATATAATCTGATGGGTTATTTTTCAAAATTTCCCACTGAAAAGCTGAGTAAAAGGTTTCTAAGTGGAGTTTCCTCAATTGTCTGTGATATAAAGACTTCAATGGGGAAATGTTCTATAAGTTTTTGCTCTGCAGGAACCCATCACAGTTAACTTCTCTAAATATTTTGGACAGTTGATTCAGAGACAAAGCATAATGGTACCAATCCACTGTAGGCAAACCAAGACCACCATCCAGATTAGCAGAATGTAGTTTGGCTTTATTTAAAAAGGGGTCTTTTACCTGCCCATAAAACAGAGTCCACTGCTTTGTTGAACCTTAGTACTTGTCATTTGCAAATGAGGACATTAAATTATTTATAAAAAGGAGCTTTTAAACAACAATATATTACACTACAAGCCCTGAATATACACATGCTGATACTGGCTGATATTGCAGTCAAACAAGAAAGAAAGATGTTCCTGTCACTCGACAGCAAAAAAGATGTGAAATGATCTCTTGATTAAACACAGTGTGATACATTATCAGCTGCAATCATTTCAACTACTCAATCTAGCTAAAATGTTCTTAGTTTGACAGTCAATGGAGAGGCCTGTTTGTGTGCAGACACATGTGGTCAGATGAATTTTAATGGAGAAGAATGTGAGGTCCTCTTAAAATAAACATTTGAAGCCGAATAAAAGTAATCAATCATCTGGCTGGAGTCTGGAGTCTGCACTTTTATAGTCGTCACCTAACCTTTTTCAATCATATTCTAAATAAATCAGATTCTTTAAATGCCTATGACATGACTTAGTCTGGCTTTAACAGTTTAATTTTATATTTGCTTATCACATATTCATGCTATGCATCCTCCAACATCTAACAAAGCATTTGAATGAGACACCATATGTCAGGTGATAATACAATCCCTGACTTTAATATTCTGTAGCACATCTGTAAGTAGTATATGAACAAGTCTCTGAAAGTACAGTACATTCATGATCAACAGTGGCATTGTGTGCAGCAATCTGTGAATCACAGTAATTGTTAATGTCTGTGCTCTTCACAGGATGGTGGAGCAGACCTCAGTACATGAAACGCTTGAGAAATTTGAAGGGCAGTTCAAGATTCAGTTCAAGAGGAGTCATAATTAACTCTGCACTGAGCAATTCTTCTGCTCAGCCACTGGAGAAAATCCATGTGGACACCCAACTGTGGCTCTTCAGGGATGGGCTGATCCTAAATGTGAATATAGTGCTGAGAGAGTGGGGCACTCTCAAAAGAGTAGAGCTGATCGATGGGATCAACCAACACTGAGGGATGTCACATTTCAAGACCGCATGAATTATTAAATATTTAGTAGTTTTTATATACTTTACTTTGAAAGGTAGATTCATAGGATGTTCATATGAATGGCAACTAAATACTACATTTTGTTTGGATATTCCTTGTCCCCCGGACGACAAATGCTATTAGTGTTTTGATCTTGATTTGGCTCTTAGTGCTCCCAAAAGGATCAAAGTTTACTTCCCATTTATTTTGCAATTAAATATTAAGTTCACAATATTAACACTAGACAAAATTATAGTAAAAAAGGTAAGATTTTCATGTACTTCAGGATAAATTATCACTTTATCACACATGATCGCTTTTTTCTTATTACACTGCTCAAAAAATAAATAAATGGAACACTAAAATAACACATCCTAGATCTGAATGAATTACCTATTTTCATTAAAGACTTTGTTATTTACATAGTTGAATGATAACAAAATCACAAAAAAAATTATCAATGGAAATCAAATTTATTAACCCATGGAGGTCTGGATTTGGAGTCACACTCCAAATTAAAGTGGGA
>JBAMHW010000022.1:17440638-17453653 GCA_037177495.1 Rhadinocentrus ornatus
GCAAATCTGTCTGGCAAAATATGGCACACAGACCACCGTTCTGTATGTTAAGATGCTGGACAGGACAGGGGAAAAAAAAGAAAAAGAAAAAAAGAAAGAAAAAAAAAGTTACATCCAAACTTTTTAAGCATTACAAAGAGAAAGGGATTTTTCATGCATCTAACAGGAGGGTTTACGGACTAATCTTAGTTGGGGATTCACAGAAACTTAAGTGTTCCTTAAATTGCATTCCAATATATTGGCCTCTATAGACAACATGCATGTCTCTGGACGGGTGGAGGAAGCCGGAGTACCTGGAGAGAACCCACCTATATGCAGGGAAAACATGCACACCCTTCATCAGCCGAAGCGCAAACCGGTGACCTTGCTATGAGGTTGCCGTTTTCACCGCCACACCACTGTGCAGCCCTGGTTCTACGAAACCATTGTGTATTTGTTCTTTTGCATTGGTATGCATATAGTGAAACCCTAATGCTTTACAATGTCATTAATGAAACTGTGAAAACTGAATCAAAGATACATTTTAAATGTCTGTAGTAGTGGAAGCAGACAGCTATAATGTTACAAGGTCTCATTAAACTACTTAAACCATTACCTACAAAGAAAACACATCCAAATGTCCAAACTGTTGCTCATCAATTTGCACCTTCTGTAAAGTTTAACCCTAATTCCAAAACCGATGGGATGCTGTGTAAAATGTAAATTAAACTAAAATGCAATGTTTTTTAAATCTCATGAATAGATATTTTATTCACACTATAACAAAGAATGCATATCAAATGTTGACAGTAAGCATTTAGCATTTTCATGGAAAGGCTAGAAAAGGTAGCAGTAGTATAGTGAAAAAGCTGCAGAAAGATGTTGCAACCTAACTGGCAACAGGTTGGTAACATGATCTGGCATAAAAAGAGCATCTCAGAACAAGGCAGGGTCTCTCAGAGATAAATTTCGCCTGAAGTTCAGCAATCTGGAAAGAATTAGTGATGGTTGAGTTGTCTGCTTTGTCTAGAAACTTTGAATGAATTTACCCAAAAACATTTTAACAGTAGCCATAGCAATTGCTGTTTGAATTCTCCAAATACTACGGAAACAAGCTTCAATCCTTACTTTATTATCTCCTTTAGCATTGGAAAAACAGTATCATCCTTTGTGAACTGATTCCATCCCACAATTCTTTGCAACTACAACTTTCAAAGCAGTCAATTATGATCAAGTTATACTAACTGTGATTAAAGTGGATGAAGATGTGGATAGTGAGGTGAATGTGAGCAGCCTGTGAAAACACTTTACATTTGTACTTTTTTCTTCCCTGTCTTTTACAGTACTTAGTAAAAAAGTCATATTTTCCATTTTATTTTAATATACTGATATTTTAAGTACTGATATTATAAGTCTTTAAGTCTTTGGCCTATAACATGTTCAGATGCTCATCAACAGATATTGTGAGGTTTTTATTTTTTAAATATTCACAAATACCCTTTGTCTCAACATAAAATTGTGAAGCTTTGGAGTATTTTATCAAGAGTACTTATCATTAAAAATGAGAGATGATTCTGTCATGGAAATCATTGCATGGACTCGAGAACACTTCTAAAAATCATTCTGCGAGCATAGTTTGCTGTACCATCCATAGTTTCAAGCTTTATCATGCAAAGAAGAAGCCATGTATGAACATGATGCAGAAACATTATTGTCTTCTATGGAAGAACACTTCTCTACATTTTACTGAGGTAAAGCTTAAAACATTTTTATGGTCAGAATCAATACTTTAAATTGTTTTTGGAAATCACTGACTCAGTGATCTCCGAACTAAAGAGGAAAGGAACCATCCAGCTTGTGATAAGCACACAGTTCAAAAGCCTGCATCTCTGACAGTATAGGGATGCATTTCTGCCTACACAACTGGCAACTTGCACATCAGTGCTGGAAGGTGTGTACAGGTTTTAGAGCAACATTTCCTCCAAATGTTTTGCTCATTTCAGCAAGATGGATCCTAAACAGGATGATACCCATGTTACAGCAGCATGGCTTTGAAGAGTAGGACTGATCAAGCTTTTTTCTAAAACTTCCAAATCAAAAATAAATTCTAGATCAGGCAAGATTAAAAAAGCATTCCTCTCCCAAAGGTACAGCAACGAGTCTAATCAGTTCCCAGATGTTTACAGCTTTTTACAACATAGTATACATATTAAATTAAACATCATTTGCCCCAAATTTTTGTAAATTTGAGTTAATATTTTTCATAAAATAGTAAAATTGTTTCACTCATTGTATGAAATGTTTTCCATGTTGTATATGTATATATTTTCTATAGCGATATAAAACTGGATGTATTTTGATTATGCTGATGCTGTATTTATAATTAGTAGAGCGTACACACATTACACTCAGACACATTTAAAAAAGCATCATCATTTGGAAACTATTTATTGAACATTTGCAAACCAGATATCAGTTAAATACAGAACTTTCATTTCTCTCTCTACATCCCCAAAACAGCAGGGACTGGCTCCACTTCATTACACTGAGAGGAGGGAATGTTACAGGACTTCGTAAGGCGCACACTGTGCTGGAAGTAATTTGGCTTTATGTCTTCTGATAATAAAGAGAAACAAAATCTGAGTCTGCCTCTCAAATGTCCAACACTGCTTCCTCTCCTCGCGACTGTTTCACCTGCAGTCAGGTGGTGTTGTCAATCCTGCGCATACACACTGTGGCAAAATGACAGAAATATGAGGCGAGAAGAGAAAACCAGTATAGATGGGTGAGACTCGCCCCTACTGAATGCGGCCTCAGATGTGTAGTCATGACTGAAAAGCTAAAAGTAAAACGATCAACATGTATATATTAGAAAAATGGCAATTAGTCTTTAATAAACACCTCGCCTCACCACTTCCCAACAAGACCAGGGTTATAAATTAAAACTGTCCAAATAAAATCAATTAACCAAGTTTTTTGGGCCCATTCAGTTCCACTTCAAGACTGGAAAATCCTCATTGAGAAAACAAATGGCACTTTTCAGTCTCTTGAACTGGAATCTAGACTCCAATGACCCCGACCCTAAAATCAACTCTAATTTACATATATGGGTGAGGCATTCTTTAAGCTTCCGCCGCTCTCGCAGTTGCTCCCCACAGGATGAGGGGGTGGTGGGATGAGGGGGGGGAGGATTCTCCATGGTCTCTGCAGGCTAGGCCACGGTTTTGAAGGTCTGCAGTATGAGGTTGGTTTGGTGGATGAGCCGGTTTGCACTGATGAAGACATTTATTGCCCTGTGAACAAAGCATAATAAAGCATGAGAAGTTTACAGATGCAGCTTCAACAGCTGGTAAATAATTAGCTAGCAGAGAAAATGCCAAACCAGCTGGTTTTGGTTGGCCAAGGCACTCAAAGTCAAACCACATGATTTAAAAACAAATGACCAGCTGAGCCACTGCTCCAGAAAACAATGGCTAAACAGCACCACAAAGGAAAATGTCATTATGTATAAGGAGCTGATTGACATTTAAAATAAACACATTTAAAAGGTACAAGAGAAACACGTTTCCGAAGATCTCTTTCCTTTCCTCTCTTGTATACGGTCATGGTAACTAGCTTTGTCTTTTCCTCTTTAAAGTTTATTACCTCCACACTGATGACAGGCTGGTTGATTTGCTCCATTTATTTGTTTATTCCTTCAATCACAAAATGGTCTGTTTTGTTTGCTTAACATCACAAATAAACTGCAACAGTTTGCTCGACCTAGAAACTTTTTCAAGGGTCCTTTGTTTGGTTGTTTGGTCTGCAGAAGGGTGGGACTGAGCTAACACTGAGATACCAGGTAACATCCCTGTCTCTCTGACTTACACGTCTAATGCACACATGCACAACTTATCGTAAATTTAACAAAAAAAAAAAAAGGAAACAATAATGAGCTGAGAAAATATCTGGTTACACTTACTTTCCGTCTTTGAAGTATGTTTTGAGGGTGTCGCTGAAACTTTTGGAGTATTTCACAAACTCCTTCTTCTGGTGCTCCAGAGCCTGGAGGCAGAATAAAAAAATAAATTAAAAAAAGAGAATTAGAAATGAGGATAACATGGTAACCATTGCAGACATGCTCACATATCCATTACTTACTCTGCGATTCTGGTACTGATATTTCTTAATGACATTGTTGACTGTGTCCAGGAGCTCTTTTATGGCGCTGGCTATGTCTCTGTGAACAAAACGCAGTTGACAACACAAATTAAACAGAGTGAGCAGTGAGAATAAGGCAGATTGCTCAGTCCACACCCACATCATGGTGTGAACACTGAGCTGAACCTGCTCTCCTTTTTCAATATATTACTCACAATTGTGGTGCTCGGGACAAATAAAACCCTATCAAAGTCTACCTTAAGGGACTTTTTCTGCTATTAACACCATTTTTTCTACCAAATCACAATAAATAAGCTATTTTAACAGGTGTAGATTTATGTTTTTAATATAATCCTCACCAGTGTGGGAGGTCTTTCTAATACTTGAAGCAATACATGTGAATTTAAAGTGCAGTGAAGGCCATTAACAACCTGTTCTAAATATTTTAGGTCCATAATGAGAGGCAGTTCTTGTAGCTTTCAGGTTCATTTTATAGGCAACCAGCTGCAAGTTTGTGTATGAAATGCTGACAGCCGCTATGCTTCCAAGACTAAGTTTAAAACTTACTTTTTAGACAGTCCTTTACCTTAACTCTAGGTTACTCAAACTTTTTTGTGCACAACATTTAATAATAATCTCTTTATTTTTATCTGAACACAGACTGTCTCAACATTAAATGTGTGTGTTTGTTGCTTGCACTCACTTGATAGTTTGTAGGAAGCGTACTCTGTCATTGATCTCATCTGGGATTTTACTAAGTATGTGTTTCAGAGCTCTGGCCTTCTCATTTAGGTCCTGGAACTCCTGCTCAGGTCGGTCAATCATGAACTCTGAAGGGCAAGAGACTTTAGTACATCCCCAGAGACTTAAACATGAGGAGGCTTAAAACAGACAGACTATGAAGCCACTTATATCAGAACGCAACATCAGTCTTTCATCTGATAAACTGGACACTGAAGAGACCAATTGAATAGATTATATCAACCACAATACTGCAGTCTATCTTCTTCTTTTATGCTCACCTTCCACATCATCTGCTGCCATGCGCAGCAGAGATTCAGTGAAGTTGATTTGAACGTTCTTTTTTTCCAGGATCTTCATTATGATGTCTTGTGTCAGACCAGGGTTCTCCCTCTCCGCCTGATAAAACAGGACAATATGCAGGCAGGGTGAGGAAGGCAAAATACTTTTTTTTTTTTAACATGGGCAAAAATAAAGCACAGTTTATCTTGTCCAAAGAAGTGAGTGAAAGCCGCAAAATGAAGTCTAATTGGAGCTGCTGAGAACAAAACTAACACTTTATTGACTGTCAGGCATCAGTTGTGAGCAGTTCAGACGAATGTGCATGAGCTCTCCTGAATAATTAAACCTTCTTTACAGACGCCAGGAAACAGCAGGGGCAGCAGAGAGACTTAATGAGAAAGACGGGGTGAACAAAAGACCCACAAATGTCATAGAAAAACATCTGCAAGGTGATCATATCTCCCTTTGGTTTGTTTAACGACATAGCTGCCTCTCCTTCATTAATATTTAATCTGCATGCTGCGAACACAGTGCACATGCTCAGCAGTATGGAGGCACTCTATAGCAAATGTGTCTTTAATTATTTCAGTGCAATCAGAGCATAATAAGGACATAAAAGTCATTACATTAAAATCAGTACACTAAATATGACCACCAATAATGTTTTCAATGCCTGATAAGATCATTAATTTCACAATAAATTATGAAAATTGAAGTGTTTGAATTAAATGACATTGTGCACTCAAAACCAAATACATAGCTAATAATTATTAAATTAGAAAATACTTGTTACATAGCAACGGAACAAAAGTTTTTCTAAAAAAAAAATTTCCAAAGGGAGGAGTCAATCACTTATCTACCCTGTACGGTTTGTTCTGCATCTTCACTTTATTCAAATACCACAGAAAGTGAAAACAAGTTAGTTCAATGTTGACAATAGGGAATCCTCTGTTGAAAGCTGCTAACAGATAACAGCTTTTCTCATTTTCTTGCCTTTTTAAAGTGCGTTGCCTGTGTTTTTCTCTCCTAAACAAACACACCTAAGTGGAGAACCTGTACATATTAAATGTACATATGGTTTCTTAAAAAAAATAAATAAATAAATGTGAGAAATGATCAAATATGGCACTCACTTTCGTGGAGAATGTTTACATTGAATTCCTTTTAAAGTGGGGAATGAACTGACCTTCTACCCTAACCCCAAGTCAGGATGGGGTTTAAAAGGGTATAGGAAAAAAAGTAATGAAAGGAAAAAATACACCAGGGACATGACAGATGGAACTCATCATTATCTGTACCTCTTATTCCTATTATGAGTCGCGGCGTGAGCTGGAGCCTATCCCAGCAGTGTTTCTGGTGAAAGGCAGGGTACACCCTGGACAGGTCACCTGTCCATCGCAGGGCCAACATATATAGGGACAAACAACCAATCACGCACACACTCATTCCTATGGAGAATTTAGAGTCACCAATTAACCTAACATGAATGTCTTTGGACGGTGGGAGGAAGCCGGAGAACCCGGAGAGAACCCACGCATACACGGGGAGAACATGCAAACTCCACACAGAAAGGCCACCAGCCCCTTACATTCCAACCTCCCCCAGCCGAGGCTCGAACCAGTGACCAGTGCAGCCAGATGGAACTTTAACAGTTAATTATACAGCTTGAAATTATTTTTTTTAGTATTAGACACCATTATCTCTTATTTTACTCACTAAAATAGCTGCTGTGGATACTGTTAACTACAAAAAAATTTAAAAAGTGGCCACATTATAGGTTTGTCCCCCTTGTGTTGTTGCACAGGAAAAACAATACTGAGTGCATACATGCTTCCTCCATTACCCCTAACTACATCTGAAGACAATAAATGTAAAGCATAAAAACAATAACTGGAAATGCAGAGTAAAGGGTAAACTTTTACAGATTGACAGATTTGCAGTTTGACTTTCTTATTAAATAATTAAACTTATTAAATAATTAAACTAAGGTTTCTTACAAATAAAAGATCATCTGATAATTGATGCTTACTACCTTTCTTAATCATACGTTTTCACTTAAATATTACACAGGAAAAAAATCTGCTATTGGTGGATTAAATTATTTCATTTCAACACTTTGTTGGAATGTTCTGTTACTTCTACAGAAAAAATAAAAGATGGAATGGAGGTGAAAGCATCTTATGATATGTAAATGTAGTGGTCAGAGAACTGGAAAGCAGCCAGGATTCATTGATTACAGGTTACTGTGATGGACGTAGCATGATAACACTGTTAATTCTTTTTTTTTTTTTGGCTCTTCTGAGATAGGCACAGTCCTACCTTTATAAAAGCTGCTCTGAGTGTCTGAGCTGCTGATAGGTTGATCCTCTCCAGCTAATTGGATGACAAAAAGGAAGAAAAAATGTCATTGTTCAATCCAAATGTACTAGGATTAATGCCATAACTGTGTGACCCATCATCTGGAAAAAAGTTTAAATACTGGGAAAAACAGTGAGTCAAATAAGGGGATTAAGGTGTTGAAACTATGTTATTTGGAAAATACAATAAACCATGCCCTCTGATCTTGGTTAAGAAATAACTTGCATAGTAAAAACTAGGGCTGGACAATAATTCAATATCGATATATATCACAATATACTTTTATTTAATAACGGTGATATGAGATTTAAACACATTTCCGATATTTCGATATACATACAGTTTATCATCTGTATCACTGACTTGCATTCAAGCCAGTCAGTGATTCAAGCGTAACAGAAAGAGCCGCAACACATTGGCTACGTAAGTGATGACTTAAACCACAGACACGGAGCTCGACCTATGAGCCCGACCAAGCCCAGCAGCAGTTGGCTGTGCTTAGCGCAAGTTGGAAGGCTTGGCTAAGCTCAAACACGGCAAGTTTTAGCCACAAAACCACTCATAGAATATGCTAAGTCAGAAGATGAAGCTCCAATTGTTACTCTTTTTTCTGAAATTCTGAGCACTTTTCTTATTTTTTAGCCTAGTTGAAGCACCTTTGTTTAAATCTATAAGAATAACATAATAAGCCGATGTTGTAGTTTAAAGTTAAAGCTATTATTTTTGAGAAAGGTAAATGTTTCATTTGACCTTTTGATGGTGATTTCAACTTTCTTTGTTTGAAGACAAATTTAGCCTTGCTAAATAAAAATAAAAGGTGAACATTCATTTATTGTACAGTTTGTATTTCTAAAATGTTTTACTAAAGGAGTTTCATAAATTTGGCTAAATTATTTTTAGTTTTACAGACATCTGTTGTGGGCATTTTAGGCTTTTATATTGTTTATATCGATATCGGAATTATGTAGTATCGACCGAAATTAAGAAATACATCGTGATAACAGTTTTTGGCCATATTGTCCAGCCCTAGTACAAACATATAAACTGTCACGGAGATTAGGTTAATCTACCATTAGAATCTGTCTTACAATACGTTGTATGTTTTCTGTATCTTTTACCTCATTGAAAACTGGGTACATCACAGCGTACAGCGTCATGGATACCATGGAGTTTGTCTCAGCTTCATTCTTCATCTCCTCCATTGTCATCCTCCAGAGAGGAGCAGCTCTTGTCAAAACAGTGAAGAGGAAACTGCAGCTCACAAACACTCACACACACACTCACTCACTCACTCACTCACTCACACTCACCCTAAAAACCACACACGATCCAGAGTGACAAGAGCCTAAAGGAAAAAAATAAAAATAAATAAAAGATACTGATGAAGTAAAGGCAGGTTATGTTCTTCTCTCGATGTAGGCTATGATATTACTGAATTAGCTATTTTTCAGTACAAGTACATGATGACTGGTGATCTTTTTCACAGTCAGCATCTCAAGCTTTACGACATTTAAAATAAAATTAAAATAAATTTCTGTACTATTCTAAATTTCATAGGACACTAGTGTCTCATGAGTACATGCTATGAGACTGAATTTAGGCACCGAAATTGCAACTGGCGGAGAATGTCTTCTGTGTATTGAACCTGAATAGAGATTTAGCTCCACCTACTGCTTACCTCAATGCACTTTCTAAAATTAATTTAATTACGAAGCCAAAACACCACTGGTATGCACACACCGGTTTTAAGACAAAGGAATGCATCTATGTAAATACCAATATTCCAAAAATCTTTATAACAATCCATCACACATCCTGTGTCACTGAGTTTGAAACAACAGTTGCAATTGTTACATTCTTCCTGCCCTGTGTAAGCTTGCTTGAAGTGCTTAAAATAAAATGAAAATTACTGAAGTAACCCCAAAGAGAAATCCTTAATTATAAAAAGAGATATATAAAGAGAAACATAAAACTTACTACTACTTTAGTATCTATGTTCCCATTTTTATGCATGTTAATTACTAAATGATTACTACGTCCATACAACAACAGCAGTTTAAATACAATAGACAACACATCTTACAGTCACTGTAATTTACATGGAAATTAATCATCTGCATTTGTCATGATCAAAATAGCTTTACCGTTTGAAAATATCGATAATTACACAAACACGTTACTGATATACCTCTATAAGATATAGGCCATTGTAGGGTGACATATATATAAAAAGAGAGATCATTTAATTACCTGTTTTAATTTGGAGAATGGGAGTGGTACAGTGTTGTATTACCTAGATAATGACAACCAGTAACTTATCTATAGACATACTGGAAGAAGGTACTATTTTCACATACTGTCATCAGTAAAACACCAAGAAGACTTAAATAAATTACTTGGCAGTGAAGCTCACCTCTAAGCTAAATGAAGAGTTAGAATATGCTTTGTCCAGATGTCCTTATCAAATACTTGTGAGACTCGTGACCTTTTTAGTGAATATTTTCGAAGGTATAACGTAGCTACTATTTCTTCATCTAAGTGTCTGACGCTATGGCTGACTAAGAAGCAGGTTAAACTGACCAGTTGACGAGCTAACTAAATACAGACAGCCCCAGGTTATGCTACTTGGCTAACAGAAGTGCTAACTAAGTAGCTGATGGACGTAAAACAGGCTTTGACATTTTATTTGAGACGACAGGCAACCAAAATCCACTGACAGAACGGTGGCTGGATAGATAAAGTAGCATATGTAGTCTAACTGAATAAAGATATTCACTTGAGGCCTGTTACCGAGCTAATCGACAGAGCGATTTGCTAGCAGTGAACATCGTAGCATACTTGCTAGCTCAAGTAAATTGTATATTTTTATTAGCAGATAGGCTAAACTACGTCAACAAGGTGCTTTAGCACAGATGTGATAATTTGTGTATGTATGTCAAATGTGTACTTGTATCTACCTTTGGTCTGACTTCTTAAATTGGTTGGTAACGCTGTCGATTGCCTTTTAGCTGCCGTGTTTTCTTTACAACTTAAGGCGGAAGTTTTTTAGGACTGGCCCGAACGACATCTTCCGGACTGCTCCACGTGATCACAACCCATCCAATCAGAGAGCGACTAAGTCAAGTACTTGTGACGTCATCTCGATGGTTGCATATATATGCTGTAGCTATTTTTAAGCTCATTTGAAGTCTTATCTGGAGTTGATGACAAGATAAAGCTGTTCCAGCTAATGTTATCACCTCATATCCTTGTCAGAATTAAACAAAACTGCTGTAAACATAAAATATTTACAGTATTAAGATATATGGAATTAAAATACTTAAATTAAATAGACTGAACTATATTTTTTCTCTTCATTTTATCTGATCATACCTTGAATATATTTGTGCTTTGGACTGTTTGCTCAGTCAGGGGCATGTTTCATTGACATTATTTTTTAATCAAAATACAGTGATAAACGCATTATTCTTCTGATAAATAAGTAAGAAAGATAATCATTAATTAGAACTATTAATCTGCTAGAGTATTTCTTTTCTTGATCATGGATATCTTATTTTGCTCCAGGGGGAAGATCACCCTGGTGATTATTAGTGTTATCTCATCATTGGATACAGAAAAATGTTAACAATCTGAGTTACAAACAGCACAGTAGTTTGAAGTACATCAAACACTCAATTCCCAGGATTATGGTGAATCTTTATGCCCAATTTTGTATAATTTTTATCCTTTTTTTTTATGTGTGTGTGAATGGGTGAATGTGACAAGTAGTGTAAAGCGCTTTGAGTGGTCAAGCTGACTGGAAAAGCACTATATAAGTACAAGTCCATTTACCATCATGGGATGAGGGCAAGCGTTGTGTTTGGGGTTATATTCTACAATAAAACTTGCCATTTGTGTGGATGCTCCTTTGACCACCATCTACCTTAATATTGTTACCAACCATTCATCCATCCTTCCATCCATTTTCCATACCTACTTTACCCAGTCAGGGTCACGGGATGACCATTATATCAAAATAAAATGGCTGGTAGGCACATGACACTTCCATTTGGAGCTTGACCTAGTTGGGCCTAAAAGTCAGCTTATCAAATTGCATCTGTTGCGTAAATTCAGATTTTATTCTGTGTCCAAAATGTAGATAATTATAGCTGGAGTTTCCCTTAAGGAAACTAAGAAGATTCTACTTCAGAATAACCTCAAATGAACAAACACAGCAGACATAACTGTATAGTAAATGAAACAAACATCTGCTGAACTGATTATTAATTAAGTATTAATCCCTGATAGCAAGATAGCAAGATGCTAATCCTGGCAAATAAAAGCATGTCATTGCCCTCATTTACCTAATGGCAACCATATCTACTCATCACATTCTGCATACATCAAAGGGTCAAAGGTGATATCAATTATCTTGCTTTAAAAGGAATGTGGAGTGCCCCTTCCGGGTTTATGAACCCTTCAGACACATAAACTAGCAGCTTTCAGGTCTACAAATCTCTCTTTGCAGTTAGAATCCCTTGAGACTTTCATCACCTCCCCTGTAGCTTCTTCGTATACATTCAGCTAATTGATGATACCTATTGTTTAGAATAACTAATGAATGAGTAACATGTTGATCTATAAAGTCTATAAATCATCTTATACTGTTATTACTCTCATAATTGTGTGACTTCAACCAGGAACATAGCCTATGCTTAGGGACAAAATAATTAAGATATAACTACAGTTTAAAGTAAAAAGTACATCAAGCTTTAAATATCAATCCATTTGTTACATTGTAAGATCTTATACCACCCAAAATCTTTGCAACAACTACTCTGTCTCTTAATGAAAATGACACTGTGGCAAAAGCCCAGCCATTAACAAGAAGAAAACAACAACAAAAGTTTTCTAAGGCTATCTTTATAGCTTACGCTGTTATGTTTATATAATCATGTAATAAGTGCATGCAAGTGCTGTTAAGCTCATGATTAAAATGTTGGCATTACAAATTTGTACCAGCCTGACAAGTAGTCAAATTTAGTACTTTTTTTTTTCCATCCATAAGGGTTATCTGAAAAATGCAATCCCATAGTTTCAGTAAACTACGATGCGGGCACATCAAACTAGTTAAGATCAGGTTTTAAATCAGGTTGTAAATCATCTGGGATCAGATATTCTACATAATAGATACATAAACTGTGCATACCATTTTATAATAACTGCCATACTTTTATCAACACGCAAACGGGTATTTATTAAGAAAGAATGTGTAAGAATATGAGCACCACACATTTTCTTCTGACACATGCTTCAAGACCTTAATGGCCTTGATAAGAGGTGGGAAAGAAAACATGCAACCAAACTAAATATTTTTCCATCCATCCATCCATTATCTGCTGCTTATCCGGAGTCGGGTCACGGGGGCAGCTGCCTAAGCAGGGAAACCCAGACTTCCTTCTCTCTGGCCACATTCACCAGCTCATCCGGAGGGATCCCGAGGCGTTCCCAGGCCAGCCGAGAGATGTAGTCCATC
>JBAMHW010000022.1:17461414-17477392 GCA_037177495.1 Rhadinocentrus ornatus
CCAGCTTGTGTCCAGGTAGCGCTACCTTACTTGCCACGCCTCTCCCCTCCTGATCCACAACCACCTTGACGCAACTTTTGCTGCGTCGGTGGCCAACTTGACAGCCCTTCGCTGTAAAGAGATTTTGGAGTATCTCGCAACTTTCTCAACCTTTTTTGTTGCCCCTCTTCAAGTTTTATTTGCAATATTTCGCTGACGTTAAATTTAAAATGGATGAATATTTGCAAAAATAAATAAATATCATTAGTTTGAATACAAAATATTGTGTCTTTGTATAGTGTCAGGTTGAAAAAGAACATTTTGTTAGATTTAACTTTCCCTCAAATAAAGTATCTTTCATTTTAAAAGAATTTGCAAATCATTGTGTTCTGTTTTATTTACATTTTGCACAATGTCCCAAATTCAATATACGGTAAATACCGTATATTTTGACTTTACTGCTTAATAACAACAACAATAATAACAATAATAATAATAATAATTATAATAATAATAATAATAATAAATAGCCTAACTAACAGACAAAAGCAGCCAGGAGTCCTAGCTACGTAGCTAACTAAAGATGACCTCAATTAAATGTAAATTAATTAGTAAAGAAATTAAATGGAAAAATAGGCTACTTTATTAATCCTAGTGGGAAATTGCAGAATAATTATATATGCCAAACAAGGTAGAAAAAAAAACTGTTTAGGAAAAGAAAATGACAATGTTATTGTTCTTTCTCTAGTTTTTAATCCAGGTAAAAAATATTTAAATTAGCCGATTAGTTCCCTCTCTTCTCTTGTTGATAGACTCCTCCTCCACTTCCTGTTTCCCATCACTTCCGCTCCCGTTGCTGCGACACGGGACGTCAACATAGCGATGGCGGACAAGGAAAAGCGCCGGTCCGCGATTATCCCTTCGGGAATGCCCGGCAAAGCCATCAAATCGGACAGCGACAGAGAGTTTTTGACGCAGGCAGGAGTGGGAGACCTGCTCCGTGGGGCCATCCTGAAGATGGTCGAAGCCAGATCGGACGATCCCATCGGGTTTCTTGCCGACCACTTCTGCAACCTCGCCTCGGTGACGGAGAGCAGCACAGCTGGATGCGGGGATGAGGAGCAATTGAACACCGGCCCCATGAGCGCAGGCGCGCAAGAGCAGCAGCATCTCAACCGGGCGCTGTGGCATCTGCGGCTGGCGCATCACTCTCAGAGGTCTGGGGCTCTCCTAAGTATGGGTGCATCAGCGGGGAAAGAGACACGTTAGAGTTAAAGAAAATGTTAAAATCAGGCTGCTATTTATATTCTAATTCTTTATTATTATTATTATTTTAATTATATTCTAATGAGATCCGTGGTGACTTTGGATTGGTTAGGCTCATATGTTACTCAAAGGTCAGATAAATAAGAAGTTAAGTTGGGAAAATAAAAAGATTTAAAATGGTCCCTGTCATATTAGTCTGTCAAACCAACCACAAATAGAGTAGAACAGATCTCATTCTCAATACTACAGACTGGCCAATGATTTTCTTCTATTTAAAACTTCTTTTTTTTCCTACCTAGGTCAGCTTTCAGTAACAATGTCCGTGTGGCCTATGACCTCCTAAACTTCACTGCAACTCAAAGACAAGAAAGTGACACTTCTGATGGCCCTGATGGGTCCTGTGCCAACAGCCCCACAGGAGGAGGAGTGAGAGGAGGCCTCTACACACAGACTTTAGAGTGCTTGTGCAGTGAGGGTGGAGTTCCTGCCTCCACTTCTGCCCCTCTCCTCCGCCGCCTCCATTGCCAGGACCATGAGGCCGTACCTTATGATGTGTTCCGTCACGGCGTGCTCACCTGTGCCATTTTCTCAGACTACATCCGGCAGGCTCAGAGGCTTTACGCTGAGGTGTGCTGTCCAGATGAGGGGCCTGCCTCACGGGCTCTCTGCCTGGTCGTACTGGGGACCTTAAAGGAGGCATTGGAAACATCCCAGGGCTGTGATGCCAACTGCTATGCTAATGCTAATACTAAAGCTAATAGCTGTCCAGAGGCTAATGTGAAGGCTATCCGCTACTTGGAAGCCAGTGCCAAGATCTCCCCCTACAAGCTAGCACAGGCCATGGGAGGAGCAGAGACACGGGGACCCGGTGGCAACATGGATGCCAAGGAGTTTGAAAATGCAGCTGCAGAACTGTTCATAACTCGAGTGAAAATTGTTACTTAACTTTTTTTATGATGAATGTACAATTCTTCACAGTAGGTTAAATTTTAAAGTAATTACTTACCTTCTGTTCACCTTTTAACTCCAACATATTGCAGGTAAACTGCAAGACTGACACTGAACCAATTAGTCTCTCCAGAAAAAATGTTTTCTGACTTCTTGGATTAAATTAATTAATAATCAGGAACTATGCTAAGTCGCCTGCTACCTACCTAAATAATGTTTGTTCAATAAATTCCTAATGAATCCAGTTAAACTTTTGAAATACAGTTGAAAAAATGAAGCATACATTTTAGGGTATAAATTTAGGGAATCTGTCTGTCTTTTACCTATTTTGACAACTGTATGACTGATCAAGCGCGGTGAATGTGTTACTGAGGGGTGAGGGAGGAACCATCAAATGAACAGTCATGTTTTTAAGTTTGAACATATTCATTAAACCTCTCAAAATGAAACTTTTAAACCGGGTTGTTATTGCTACCTAGGCTGGTCTGACTATTGCAGAAACTGCTGATCTGCTGGGATTTTCAAGCACAACCATCTTGAGAGTTTACAGAGAATGGATAGAAAAACATAAATTTTCCAATTCTTAGTTGTCTGAACCAAAGTTTCTTGTTGATGTCAGAGAAGAATGAGCACCCTGGTGTGAGATTAAAGAAAGAATACTATCTCTGAACACACAACACTAAAACTTGAGGCAGATGGGCTACAGCAGCAGAAGAATACACAAAGTGTTACTCCATTCATCTAAAAACATGTTCACAAACCATCTGGTCTGATGAGTCTCTATTTCAGCAGCTATATTTAGATGGGAGCCTCAGAAATTGGCATAAGCAGCATTACTGAGTGGGAAACTGCTGCAGGGGGCGTTTACATGTCCACCAACTCCTAGATCACATACTATCTGACAGAGAGACCTTAGTTCAGTCAACTTGGGAAAATCCTCACTGATGTGGTGGTCATAGATACAGGAGGACCTCAAGGGATGGTCCTGTTACCATTCCTCTTCACCCTGTACACTTCAGACTTTAAATACAAGTCTGACTCATGCCACCAGCAGAAATACTCCATTGACTGTGGTTGTCGGGTGTATCACAGATGGACAGGAGGAGGAACACACAGAGCTTTCGGGCAACTTTATGAACTGAAGCAGCAAACATCATCTCCTAAATGTGAACAAGATGAAGGAGATAGTAATTGACTTTAGGGGAGGAAACCTGCATACCAGCCCGAGCACAGCTATAAATATTTGGGTGTGCACTTGGACAGCAGACTGGATTGGAAGATTGCACAGTGTGTGCAACGAAGGGATGAACAAACTCTACTTAGCTCTGATTTTGCAATGCATGCAGCAAACTGCTGTAAATGTTCTACCAGTCTCTGCTGGCCTATGCCATCGTGTATGCTGTGGTGCGCTGGCAGAGCAGCATCAGATCCAGGGATGCTAGTAGAATCAATGAAATGATTCAAAAGGCTGGAATGATCATTGGACAAAACCAGAAGACAGTCAGAGCCAGGAGGTCTGAAAAAATTGGTCTCCATCATGGACAATTCTTCACACCCACTACACAGCATACTGGAGGGACAGTGGAGTTCTTTCCAAACAGACTGCTGCAGCTCTACTGTTATAAAGAAAGGTTTAAAAATATCATACACAGTAACTCTACAATAAATCCTTGCATGTGTAAAAGGTGATCACATCTCTGCACTATGTCCATATCATAAGTTGTATAAGTCTTCCTGTATATGTTGCTATTTATTTACTTGTGTTTTCCTGTTTATATTCTTTTTACTTAATTTTTTCTCACTTATTACATTGGTTCTTTTATTTAAGCTACCTCCAATGGCGGACAAAGAAATTTCCATCATGGGAGTAAAGAAGTGCATATAAATATATACATATATCTGTCTATGAAAACGTGGATCCATCCTGCCTCATGTCAAAGGTTCACAATTTTGACAGACTTTGGTCCCATGAGCCTACCTGAGTATTGTTGCTGACAAAGTCCATTCCTTCGTGACCATAGTGTACCATCTTCTAATGGCTACTTCCAGCAGGATTATGCATCATGCCACAACCATCAAATAATCTCAAACTGGTTTTCTGAAAATGGTAATGAGTTCAATAGAGTACCTTTGGGATGTGGAGGAATTGGAGATTCTCATTATCGATGTGCAGCAGACAAATCTGAAGCAACTGGGAGATGCATGTCAATATGGACCAAAGTTTCTGAGGAATGTTTATGTTTTTATAAAAAATCAATTGTTGCATCTTTTCTGAGTCGCTTCTGCATCACAGTTAAATGCATCAAAGAACCAAATTAATCAAAATGGGCATTTTGAGAAATTGGTGAAATTACTAGTTTTAGCCACTAGGGCGCAGCACCGTTGAAAGCCAGACAAATAAAACACGGAAGTGAACTTAACAGTATAATGAGGCAGTGGGTCCGCTCCTTTACTCTCAGCCGGGCGATGACCCGTTGAGGAGTGATAACGAGCAGCGAAGAGTTTTGCCGTTTAAACGGCGAGGAATGTGTTTTACCGATGGTAATAGGCTTTAAAAAAGGGTATTGATCTTTCAGGGCATATTTTATCATAAAAAGAACATAAAATTAATAATAAATAATTTTGTATGTGTTGTTCTTTCAGGTTTTGTTTGCAAAGTGCAGAACATAACTTAGTTAAATCAGCTGAAAAGAATCATAATATCAGCAGAAGTTCTTTAAGGAATCATATTAATGCAACAATGAACAAAGGCCAAACATCAACATTATTTATCAAGTTGGACAATTATCTAAGTCTGGAGGCGGCCGGAGAGATGCCGCCTACCCGGCTCGCGCCGGATCACCCACGCGAAAAATGGTGCGGACCCTGTGCTTCAGCAGGTCAGCTAATCGTAAAACCAATTATTTCTTTCTTTCTTATGACACAGACGTATTGAATCAGTCGCCTGGATATGTATTTCTCACCTGTGACAGCAAGTTGCATCTTAAGTGCTTCAATTTATAGAAGACGTGCTTGAGCAGCTTGACGTGTCCTCATTTCTGTAACTTCATGTTTTTGCTTTTTGTCTCTCACTTGAGCTTGCCAGAATGGAAGAAGAGGAGCAGCTGCGGTCTCTGATGTTTCTCATGACCTACGTGTTGCTGAAACGCAGGAGAGACATTAACAACGCAAACATCCAGAGGCGCCATGAGATCCAGAGACGGATCCGACACAGACAGTACTTCTTCCAGAGACAGAGGAGGATGCTCTTGGTTAGTACTTCCATACATTCCTACAGAAACTTTTATGTACAATGCTAAGCTATACTATAATTTAGTAGAGATGTATGTACAAAAGACCCAAACCGTCACAGTCAATCTCCATCACTGATTATTTTCTTTGGTCACTCTTAATAAATACCCTCATATCCCAGAGTTCATAATTAACTGTTTAGATGTCGTTTTAGGAGTAATCAGGTGTCCAACATTTACATTTTACTGTCATATAAGTATTTTAAAGCTAAAAAAGAGAGATAATTTTACCACAGAGGAAGACATTTATATTAAGATTCTCTCTCTCTCTCTCTCTCTCTCTCTCTCTCTCTCTCTCTCTCTCTCTCTCTCTCTCTCTCTCTCTAAGGGTCTACGCTATCCTAAAAACACCCCCTCTCATTAGATTCATTACTACATACACCTTTGATTTTCATCTTTCTCTCCTCAGATGATGATAGCAGGAGGAATTCGCTCCAATTCACGCATCCGCACACGCCCCTGGACTACCACTCCCAGGACTGATTGGTGGGAGAGAGTGGTGATGACAGAATTCCAGCCCTCTGATTGGCTAGATAAGTTCCGTATGAGTCGGGAGACTTTCTTCTACCTCTGTGAAAAGCTGAGGCCCCGTCTGGCTCGCCAGGACACCAGCTTCCGTTTGGCGCTACCTGTGGAAAAACGTGTAGCTGTGGCTCTGTGGCGCCTGGCATCAAACATCGAGTACCGCACCATCAGCACCCTCTTCGGTGTGGGGAAGTCCACTGTGTGTAGGTGTGTCAGAGACATGTGTCATGCCATCGTGGCGCTCTTAAGCTCCATCTACCTGCGATCCCCCACTGAGCAAGAGCTGGAGGATTCAGCTCAGCTCTTCCTGTCTTACTGGGGCTTCCCTCACTGTGTCGCTGCCATAGCAACACTTCACACATCTATCATCACCCCATCGAGCAACACGTCTGACTATGCCAACCCTGCTGGCTGGCTCTCAGTGCTGTCTCAGGTAGAAGATGCACCCTGCTGCATGTTCACAGTCACTTTAGATTTAGACTTCTCACTTCTCTCTGTCTGTGCTGCTTCAGGTGGCTGTCAGTGGCCGGGGACACTTCTGGGATGTTTGCGCCAGTTTCCCAGGTGGGACAGATCCAACTGATATCTTACAAAACTCATCACTATGGGCCACAGCTGCAGAGGGCGGACTTTCACCTACTCAGCCACCAATCTTCATGGGAAAACCACTTAGGTAGTTAAACTTCTTACATATTTAGTTCTCACTTAATCTTTTGATCTGGATTTTCTCCTTTTTTTTACTATCCCAACTTTTGTTGCAGTGTCTTACTGACATGAAATTATACATTTGTTCATATTTTCTAAGTCTGATGAATCCAGCCAGGGAAGACACTGAAATATAAATGGTTATTTAAGAAAATGATGATGATGACTTAAAATGGCAAAAATACCCATAATTTGAAAAAAAATTGGACACAAAAGAACTAAAATTAGATTAACAACAAACAATGCCTTTTACGTTCCTGTACCCAGGGGCCCTGTTGCTTCATAAACCGCCCCTTCCTGAATAAAACCCACGTCTTTTCTCCAGGTATGTGTTGCTGGGCGAGGCTTGCTACCCGCTTCAGAGCTGGCTGATGAAAGCCTATCCCGAGGAGAGGAGTCGGAGGGCAAGTCACGCAGCACTGCCAGCGCCACAGCAGCTGTTTAATCGGCAGCTCAGAAGAGCGCTGAGTGTGTCTGAGGAGGCGCTGCTGAGGCTGAGGGCACGTTGGCAGTGCCTGAGCAAGAGGAATGACTGCGGACTGGATGTGGTGCCCACAATGATCCTGGCTTGCTGCATTCTGCACAACATCTGCGAGTTCCACGGAGATTCCTTCAAAGCTGAGTGGCAGGTGGAGGTGGCGGAGGCAGAGAGCCCCCAACCCACCCACAAGCCGCTCCTTTCAACCAGCCTGGATCAAAGTAATGCTGAGGAGGTCAGAAGCCTCTACTGTGACTATTTTCAACAGCAAAGCAATAGATTGAATCCTTAAAACTTTTAGTAAATTGTTTGTAATTTTATTACACTCCTAATATTGCTGTACTGTAGGAATGACACTCCATGCTGATCCAGCAGGATTGTCTTGCTCAACTAAATTAGAAACCTACTAGTTTCCTCATCTTTTCATCCCCTGGCTTTCACTTCAAAATCCTTACCAGCAAAGTACAGTCACACACTAATATTTTGTTGGGGTGCCCTTAGCTTTAATTACAGCACATATTAGCTGTAGCATGGTTTTGATAGACTTCTGCAATATCACAACATTTATTTCCATCTAGAGTTGCGTTAATTTTCTCCAAGGTCTTGTATTGATTCTCTACAGCTTAATGGGGTTCAGGTCTGGACTGTGCGGTGGCCATTCCATGTGTGACAATGATGTCTAATGCTCCCTGAGCCATTTTTCCAAAGCTGAGCCCCATGTACCCTGCGATTGTTATCTTTGAATATGCCCGTACCATCAGGGAATAATAAATCCACTGATGGAATAACATGCTCATTCAGTATATTCAGGTATCAGCTGACCTCATTCTTTGGGCTCATAATGTTGCCAACCTACTGCAGCAATCCATGATCATAGATTGCCACTACAGGCTTGTACAGTAAGACATGATGGCTCCATCACTTCATCTGCTTCTCTTCTTACCCTGATGCTCCCATCACTCAGGAACAGGGTCAATCTGGACTCATCAAACCACATGACCTCCTTCCAGCTCCAGAGTCTAATCTTCATACTCCCTGGCAAATTGAAGTCTTTTTCTCTGGTTAGCCTCACTGATTAGCGGTTGTCCTAAGGCCACACAGCTGTTTAGTCCCAATCCCCCGAGTTTCCTTTCCACTGTGCATGTGGAAATGCTTTTACTTTCACTTCTAAACATAGCCAGGACTTCCGCTGTTGTTGTTTTTTTTTATTTGATTTCACCAAAGTTTAAGTGATCGCCAGTCATCAATCAAGATTTTTTATGACCACATTTCTTTCACAAATATGATGGTTCCCCACTATCCACCCAGTTCCAAAGAACAGGAGCCACTGCCGCAAAAGCTCTGTCACCTTTGGTATTGAACTGGGTATGCTGCTTAGCTAGCAGACCCTGATCCCATGACCTCAGGGACATATAGCTGCAAAGGTTCACTGATATAACATGGGGCTTGACCATGCAGAGTTCTATATGTTAAAACCTGAATTTTGTAATGTACTCTAGTGGATTGGGAACCAGTGCAGCTGAGCTAACAACAGGCTGACATGAAAGATTTTGAAAATGTATGCAGGAGTCTTGCAGCAGCATTTCCTACAACTTTAATACATTCCAGAGATTTCTTATTGAGGCAAGTAAAAACAGAGTTTCAGTATTCCAGGCGTGAAGATATAAAAGCATGTATGATAGTTTCCAGTTATGATCATTGTTATTATACTAAGTACTTTTTGCTATCACGCACATTCATACCCCAATAGACACATCCGGAGGCTATTTGGGGTTCAGTGTCTTGCCTAAAGACACTTGGCATACAGTCTGGGGAAGCCAGGAATCAATCCACTGACAATCCAGTTAATTGACGACTGCTCTTCCACCTTTGCTACAGCCAAACAGATTCTATAACAGATTTTCTATGACCACAAGCTGTGTTTGGGAAACTTAAAGTTTGGGAAACTACTTACTGCATCAGTTGTGGTTAAATAACGTGTTACCAGCTAAAATAAAATCATCCATAATGTAATTGTCCAATGGGAGGCCCTAACCCATTTGCTTAGTTAAATCCAAGTTGTAATTTTTTTCTTGCATGGGCATTTTAAAGACCATCTCAGGTCCTGAAATGGACTGAGAGGACACAGTTGGCTTGTTTGCTGAGCTATAAACAAGGATGTACACTGGTATATCCTTTAAACGTGTTCTTTTGGCACCCACAATGTTTGAACAGGATGTTGCACATTATTCCTAAATTTTAAATGGAATTAAAAGAAAATATTCGCTTTACCGTAAACAGATTCAATGCCTCTTACCTGAGAGAAATAATTAATGTGGTTAAAGTGATGCAGTTTTGTCATGTCATATTTAATTGGCATCGGTTTAAATTTAAATAAGGACATTTTCTTTAAATGTCTCTCAGTTCCTCTCTCCTGGTGAATTGAGGGTTTGCAATGTTGGAAATGGGACAGATTTGGTCTTCCCGGAAAACTGTGTCTAGATAGGAGCTTGTGTTGCTCTGAAACTTGTATCATTCAGCATGAATAAAAATTCAGTTGAATTATGCCTTGTAATTAAAGTGCAATTTTGATTGTGTTTCTTTTCTTCTTTTTGTGATACTAAAAATGGATTTGAAATAATGCCACATGAACGAATTTGCCTCCTAGACCTTCATGGATTTCTTCAAAGATTTAAAAAGAAGAAAAAAAAATAGGATTTTATTCAGATCATTTCAATGACCAAGTTCAATGACCCCAGCCAAGTTTTTTTTTTTTTTTTTTTTTTTTTGGGGGGGGGGGGTTTTTTTTCTTCTTCTTTGCTTTGTAAACATGTTATAACATATCGTGCATTTTTAGATAAAGAATAAATTGTGGTCAGTGACAATGGTTTGCAGAGAAATCCTGAGAACTTGCAGTAGTTTCCACTACTGGATTGTGTCTGTTTTCAATGCACTGGCACCAAGAAGCCTGAAGTTCATGATGGTTTCTTGCTGGATTTCAGAGCTACTTTATCCAGATAAATATAATTTATAATTTGTCTTAGTGGTTTATATAGTTGTAAAGCCTTCCTCGTCTTTAGTTATGGAAAACTTAACCTAACCAGTCATGAAATGTTGTAAGGACTTTTTAAAAACAGTTGGAAATATACCTAACTTTGATGCTGAGTCTGATTATAGATGAGTCACATCTAACAAGAATCCTAGTCATGTAGTCATGGCAGGAAAGCCACAACACTGACTCGCTCTATAAGAAGGGTCAGAGTCGTGAGGACTATAATTGAGACTGTGGTGGCTTCTGTGGTCTTCTATGCAATTTCTGCTGGGGAGGGGGATGTTCTGTGAGGGACAAGAAGAGGCTCAACAAACTAATAAAAAAGAGCCAGCTCAGTCTATGGCAGCCCCCTGGACCTCATCAAGGTGATGGGGTAGAGGAAGGCTCTGGCCAAACTGTCCATCATGGACAACACCTCCTACCCTCTTCATCAGACTGTGGGGGCCTTAAGCAGCTCCTTCAGTAACAGACTCAGACTTCCAAGGTGTGGGATGAAGCGCTTCAGCAGGTCCTTCATACCAAACACCATCAGACTGTTGAATGCTGCACTACAATTCTGTTATTGCAACAAAGTTCCTCATATCTCAGTAGGACTGATGTTTACTGATGTTTCTATATATCCATGTTCACCTGTGCAATAACACCTCACCACTGCACATCTAACTAGATGAGGTTGTGTATATAAATACTGTTACTTTCTTTTTATTATTTACCATTTATTGTACATACTGTTTTTTGTGTCTTTATTTTGTCTATTGTTTAATTGTCTCTTTTACTTTGTGTTTGAGCTTCTGTAACAGTGAAATTTCCCCACCGTTGGGTCAATAAAGGATCTTATTTATTTTGTTTTTTTTCTTAAACTTCTAATTTTGTATTTTTGTCTATTTCAAAAGCTTATGACTATCAAACAGCTGAGGAAGAAGGGAAATTCATTTTTCAATGCATCTGAACCCAGCAGAAAAACGACAGATGGATGTGCAGTTAGATAGGAAAACCTGAGGATCTGCATGGACAGTTGGAATAAATAATTGATCCTGGGGGCAGATACGGTATCTGTTTAGTTCAGTACAAATTTTTATTTTTCAATTGAACTGAATACATAAAATTGCAGTGAATAATTTTAATATGTTTTTTTTCTACAAATGTACAGTCAAGCCAACAGCTTTTTTTGGCGTCCTTTTTTCTTAAATGAGCTAAGTGAACAGCAGCACACTATGTAATTGTACTATTTGGCCAAACGATGTCGCTGCTATCCCAATACACCACCGCCTCCGTTTATTTAAATGTTCTATATCTTCTTATCGATGTATTGTACGCATATGTCATTCACTTGTTTTGTTACTATTTGGCACTGATCCCACATGTACTGCATTCGATGATTAAGAAATAATAATAAAACAATTTTTATTTTAAAACCATTGTATATATATATATTTTTTTTTATTTTTTTTGGGGGGGGCATCTCATCGACCTAACTTGAGCGCTCGGAGACTGAGCCCACCCGGAGACCCGCCTCGTTCATTCAATTGGTCTGCCTCAAACCTGTTTCACGCAGTCCGCCGTCTGTCAGTCAACACCACGCTATCCTCCTCGCTTGGCATTATCCTGGTGTGTGCCCACCTTGTTCCAGCGACGAGCGACTCGACAGCTTTCCATTTGAAATTAATAGATATTTTCCGCTAAAGCCGTCGGTTCGGGACGCGCCTTCTTCGTTATTTCTGGCTGTTGATGTAGCGTTGTGTTTTACGGTCAGGATGAGTCAGGGTGTGATGGGGTGCTGTCCTGCTGTTGCTAGCTAGGCGGAGAAATTCCTTCAACCAGCCTGCTGTTTCAATCACTGCGGGCTGACACCACATTAGCTGAGGCGGTGTTTAGTGAGCTCGCGGGCTAGCAGCCCAATTGAGCAAACATTAGCTGATGTAGTTGGACTTGCGTCGGTGAAAGTGCACAGACATCAGCTCTTACTGGTTTGGATAGCGCGACACTGCAGGTTTGAATCAATTTTGGCGGATTGTTAAGATTAAATAAGACAGCAGTGACAGGCGAAAATATAGAATTGGACCTCCAAGTGACACAAGGGGTTAATGATATAAACTGGTAGTAAGTGGCTAGTCTGTGTTGTCATTTTGACATTAGCTTGATTCTGAGACGTGAAGCCAGAGCAACTCCTGGAGGCCCTTCAGTCTCCTGGCTCTCCTGTCTCAGTCTACCGTGATTTGCGGTGAGGACACGGGTGAAGTCGCAGTTTTTCTCGGCTGGGGGGACATCTTGACAGCGAGGCCCCTGGCTAGTCTCCCCTCCCCCAGTCCTGTCCATCCATCCGTCCAGCCCGACTGGCTGCTCCCTCGCTTGAAAACCAAGCGAGGACCGGGGATTCGGGAGAAGCCGAAACCTCGAGCAAGTGCTTGTCAGGTCCCGTTTGAATCGGGCTGCCAAAAACGGAGGGAATGACTCTGGAGTCCATGATGGCTTGCTGCCTGAGCGAGGAGGCGAAGGAATCGAAACGAATCAATGCAGAAATTGACAAACAACTCCGCCGAGACAAGCGAGACTCCCGGAGAGAGCTGAAATTACTACTGCTTGGTATGTAGCACAATAATCCTCAAGAACCTCTGTAATTGTCATGTTTTGTGACGCTATATGGCAATACTAACTGTATTAGGCCTGCTTGGCAGTGCTAGCGAATGTGCTACCGAGACTGCTAGCTGAAAGCTTGCCTTTATTATAAGAACCATTCTGGTTTGATTTGTACAAAGTGCAAGGCGTGCCGTTTGGCTTGCCTAGTAAACATTAGTTATCGGGCTTGTCAAGGTGCGTACATACAAGAAACACGGACGGATTGAGAGACAACCGCCCCCTGGGCACAGAGGAGAAAAGAGCCCCCCTTAACACCCCCCCCACACACACACACAGACACACACACACGCACACACACAAAAAAGAACTTGAACCAAAATTGAACAAGCCAAAGTGCAATCTCAAACCATGCAGATACAATTTGAGATTGTTTTGTAGTTTGAATGCATAATTAAAGTGTTTCAACTTTGAGATTGTGTATGCAGAGAAGGGCTGCACGAAAAAAATCATTAAACAATCTCCATTTACTTATACACGTGATCTCATTTCTACACACAGGGATTCTATAGCTTTTATATCACGAGCTGCATCACAAACAATTTATTCCTGGAATTTTTCAAGCTTCCCCAAACGCAGCACTGCCATTGCCTCCTCCATCAACCAATGGTAAAGCGGCATCACAACAGTGATTCAGTGGAGGAAGCCCGATTGCAGTCGACTGTTTGGAAAGAGTGAGCATGAGTTAAAGCGGAGGAAATTCTGCAGTAAGAAGGTTAAAAAGGCATAGCGACAAAATCCCAAGCGGTAGTGGAGAGAGTCACCCCCTCACGAAACAAAGTTGCATTCGTCAGCGGTGTGAAAGTATTTTGTTTTTAAGCCAAATGATAACAAACAGTGCAAGGTGCATAGTAAAGTGTGTTTTGCCCTGGTTGCAGCACCGCAAGGCAACACCAAAAATCTCTACAATCACATTTAACGTCGCCACAAAGTATCGCAAATGAGGAAAAAAAAAATTTAATCTTGTTTTCTAGGAAAAAATGTTTTCATTAGAAATTACTTTAGAAAAATGCATAAAGAGGTATAAGAAATAAATGCAACAGATTTTAAAAATGTATTCAATTGATGATTAATGTTGTTTTATAGGCAAGAACAGCCTCTGTTAGCTCTAGGTTCAATGTGGGCAGTAAGGTCATTTTAAAAAGTGTTTACGAAACATTGAAACAGTCTAGACCTCAACTTGTTCCAGTTTTTTGGTTTTTGGCCCTCTTTGTATTTGAGTTTGACACCCCTGCTTTACCTGAAAGACCATTTAAATGTCTTTTTTTGTTGTTTTTTTATTATAAATGATCAGTGCAATCATGCAGCCCTAATGCAGTGTAGTCGCATCACAGCATGCAGAATGCAAATTAGGGGTTGCATGATTTAAAAAGAAAAAAGTGCAAATTTGTCATTTTCTTTGAAATGTACATGTGATTAAATGGTGTCCTGCAATCGCTGTCACAACCTGAATTAGCACAAAAATGTGGTTTTTCATCAAAATTGGGGAAAAAAAAAAAATCAGAAGCAGATCTTAATCACACCAAAGCAAATATAAATAATAATAAATCCTTCAAGCTTATTATATGCTAGATCATTTTCTTTTGCTCCAAAGAACAGAAGTAAATTTGTATATTTTATACATTTGTATTAAAGTAAGCATTAAAGTCTCCAGCTCCTGATTCAGAAGAGTTTTTCCCTGATTTTGTGTTTCATGTTCTGAAACCAGTTTAGGAGCGGATGGTTTAGTACTTAAGAACTCTTTAAATTGCACTTCAATTTGTTTCAAAGCACTTAAACGTTTCCAGATCTTGATATTTTTGGGGTTATTTTACATTTATTGCAGGGTTTTTTTCTTGCAGGTGTTTTGCACTGTTTTGTGTCTCAGGGTTTTGTCCATCAAACATTTATTTGTAGTTATGTTTCACAGTCAGTTGTGTTGACTATTTGGTGTCTCACTGGCAATTTCTGCCTCCAGTTTGGTGATATGCAAAATCATTTTGTGTCACTTTGTAGTCATGCTGTGTCCTGCATTTTATGACAGCCACTTAAAACTATGATGTGTTAAAGTTCATATTGTGGCAGGGCTCTAGCACTTTGGCCTTTTGCTTAATGCTGTAATTTCTATAGTATGGTTGCGTAAGTGCAGTGAATAGCATACCTGTGGCCGTAGCTACAGATTTACCACACTGAATGCAGCCTGCTTGAATAATGTATGGAGAAGCTGTCTAATGCTCTGCATTTATCTTGTTCTGCTGATTTGTACATTCAAGTTAAAATGACGTGACATGGTCATATTATTTCTCCATCTGTATCCACCTTGCCCTATTAAGTTAAACAAAGTTTCTACCTCTAATGGCAGTGGTGCAATGAACTTTTATAATGTGGCTAAAATTGTAGCTGACCTATTGGCATTTGTTTTTCTCAAGCTTTACCTCTCTACTGTAATTGAGATGAATACACATACAGTTTCAGTAATTTTATCCACTGGTGCAGTGATTCCCAACCCTGGTCCTCAAGTACCACTATCCTGCAGGTCTTAGATGTCTTCCTGCTACAACACACCTGGTTCAAATTAAATGGTTCTCTGACAAGCTCTGCACAAGTCTGCTAATGAGCCATGAATTTGAATCAGGTATGTTGTAGCAGAGAGACATCTAAGACCTGCAGCAGAGTGGTCCTTGAGGACCAGGGTTGGGAATCACTGCTCTAGTGGATAAGCACTGTCGCGATAAGCAATAAGACAATTAATTGTACGGTAAGAAAAATGAGCGTGATAATTTGTATAAATTTTTTTTCCATAGACTGTGTTTGACGGAGTATCTTGACTGAATGCTCTTGTTTCTTGCAAAGTGATCTCTCTAGTGTCATACTTGACAGCAGCATGTTGCAGCACAAGACCGTGGTGAAGCACCTGTGCGAGCCGAAATGCCACATTTGTTTTACAGGGCTGCCAACTCTCCCACATCGGTCGTGAGACTCCCGCATTTGAGTGGCTTCTCACGCTCACGCGCTAAACCTCAGAGTCTCACACTGAATCATGAAAATAAGTCGAATGGAGAAAATATAGCTGCGAGCACTTTCTCATTTATTGTATCGCTGCTCCCCACATGTAGGCAGAACACACACATGTAGCCTACAAC
>JBAMHW010000022.1:17483019-17494174 GCA_037177495.1 Rhadinocentrus ornatus
GAGGCTGCAGTAGAGCACTACTCGGTTGCTTGTAATATATTAGCGCACCACTAGATGGGAGTAATTCTTACACACTGGGGCTTTAAGATTTTTTTTGTTTTTTGTTGTTCCTCTTTCAGGCCCATTAAGTGACAACAGTGTTAACCACTTAGCTTTCTCTGCTAGCACTGCAGCAGTGCCCACAGTCAGTAACTGAGTTCCATATCTGGCTGTACCAATAACTTCCTGCTCCAGACCAGTGATTTTCCTCTACTTGGTCAAAACATAGTGGGCCAGGAGCATAGTGGCCTTTGCTGCATTGGGTAAATAAACTGCTGGAGCTGTCAGTAAAATGTTATGGGAGGGCTAATTTTTCTGGGTTGTCCAAACCACTATCAGAGTTGGAGCTTTAGCACCAAGTCAGGCTCTTAGTATATTGGCTGGATTCAGCTTCTTTTGAAAATATGTGTTTCACATGTGACAATAAGACTAAGTTTAAACATGTTCACTAGTGTGCTGTTAGACATATTTGGGAAACAGCCATAGTGAAACAAAACAAGCTGTAGACACAGTCTCAGATGATTGTTTTATGTGGCGTTATTAGCCAAATCCTCATTGATTTTTTTCTTTTCTTTTTTTTTTTTCTTCATGCTGATCCTCCTTTTGTCATTACTACTTGTTACCGGGTTAAAATATACTTTACCAAAACAGTCTGAATGAACCAGCAAGAGGGTCAGAGGTTGGGCTCAGATGTTTATTGCTGACCTCACATCTTTTGCCAAGCCCTTTTATTTTGATCATATATGGCAATAGGGATGTTCTAGCTCTACTCCTCCGTGGCTGAGTGTGTCTTTTGTGTATGTGTGTGAGTACAGTGCTCTTGATGCCAACCAGTGTTGAGCCATATGGATGGTACAGTATAGCTAAGATCTTCTTAATACTTGGAATTGTAGAAACTATTGTGAGACATATTCTATAATAGTTTATCTAAGTAGGCTAAGTAGTTATCACTTTTCTCCTTTAGGTTGCAGAGGTTAGACCAGGGTGAAAACTTATTGCCAAGGGATTTAATTTATGTGAGGCAAATTTTACACTTTGTGAGTTTCCTGTCTGGTTTGTGTTTTCTAGTAATTTCATAAAATCAAAAATGTGCCCAGATGTCCATTTTCAGAACACTTAGTGTGTTTTTTATCACTCACTGCTAAGCTGTGTCCACCTACACTATATCAAGAAAGGTATTGCATTAAGATTAGCACAACATTACCAAAACAATTTAGTGCAAGTGAGCAATGTAGCTTAGCTGCTTATTTGGAGTTTTGTTTAGCTGGGGATGGAAAATTACAGAAATCTTTTCTCCATATTTAACTATATAAATATGTTTATGTATAAGTCATTAAAAAAGTAAAAAAAAACAAAGTTCGACAACCACATCAACAGGGCTATTTGCACTTTTTTTTTTTTTTTTTTTTTTAAACTGACTGTGGCAAGTGCTGTTAAATAATCGTCCAGCTCTGATCACCTCAAGGGTTATTAATTGTTAATGCAGAATAGTAAAACTGAAACATGTGGAGAATAAGCAACAGAATGTCATGAAACAAATCTGCAGCCAATCATCCACCTCCACCATGAACAGTGTAACAAAGTTTGTGTTCCTTGTGATTTAGGAGAAACAAAAATTTAATTTGTTTATTTAATGTTCTTTGTGCCTCCAAAGACCTGAGAAAAATGGCTGCAGTTTGCTTTTGACTTTGAATTGAAGAACATTTCGAGACTGATAGGAAAAGCAGAAACTGGACATTTTTAAAGAAATGCTTTTAACTAAAGTGGCAAGACACCGCATGCTTGGGCTACTTATATCCCACAAAGTTGGAGTTTATTGGTTTTGTTGAATTTTGCATTTTCAGTTAAATGATGAATCAACTTCTTTGTCCTATATGCCAATTTATGTAAAAGGACCCATCCTTGCTTAATTGACCTTGAAATTACAGTGAAGTATGATTCAAAGATGGTTCTGCGTCACAGAGGGCAGTGTCCCCATCTAAACCCCTTTTAATGTCTCTGCTTGTTTGCAGTTAACACTCAGGCACCTTCTCAGCCCGCACACACACTAACTGTAACATGGTTTCTTTTACACAGTTGGCTCACCAGTGCACAGATGAACACACGCATTCTTAAAAGGGGTCATTGCTGCTTCTCTGGAGATGTAAGGGTGAGTGAGGCTGGATGGTGACTGTTCCATATACTGCTGCAACCCAGGTCCCCAGACAGGACAGGGGCGTAGCCTGTATTTCTGTTGTTAACAGGGTGGCATGCTCACTCATGTTCACACCCACCAGCTGCTCCTTGCAGTGTAGCCTACACTTTTCAGTGATCATCAACTTTTGTCACTTAATTCTGCATCCTGTTGGATTTTCAAAAGCTCTGCCATACTTTCAGCAAGCTGTTTTTGTGTCCTTTCAGGTGGGTTTTCATGGTGAAGTTCCCAAAAAATAAGTTCAATGGCTTTAGAAGTAATCTCACTATCAAAGATTTTACTAGTTTCAGTGTGAGCAGTTGCAGACAAATGTAATGCTGCTACCTCTCCTATGTTTACCCCCCCTTCCTCCTCCGTTTGCTCACCCACTCCCACTTAACCGGAACAACAGTCAGCGCACTCTCACTTAACAGACAAGGCCGTTCTAAGGTGGTCCAATGAAGTTGTTTGAGATAGCCAGAGTGTGTACTATGAGCAGTGTTTGCTACAGCATGCTTTGACGGCCACGCATGTAGAGTGCTCAGCAGATGCAGAGACATCAGCACAAAGCAGCAGATCCCGACAGCAAGAAACACAATAGACACTGACAGCATGCAGCTATAGTTAATTGTTTTTTTTTTTGTTGTTTTTTATTTGTTATTTTACTGTCTTTATGTTTGTGTGTTTTGAAGCCATGGACAGTCTGCATGGTCTAGGTCATTGCAGGAAAAATGGAAGGAATTGGGCCATTACTGTGGAGGTAACATCCATGCCTTGAGGTTGACCACAGGATTCGTGCGTGTCCACAGTTGGTTAGGCAGGTGGTGTGTGTCTTGTGTTGCTCCAGGCTGTCTTGGCTCATTCTCTTGACTTTGTATGCCTGTAAGAGGCCGGTTTCCAAGATGAATTTTGTGAAGCCTTGAGTCTCATGCTACAGTTTGTTTAGCCGTGTGCCTGTCTTGCTTCGTACAGTGTCTTTCCAAGGTGCCAATAAGAATGCTAACATTTGAGTCCAGTTGTGAGGTTTTTTGGTTACATTAACTTCTGCTGTTTATGCAAATGTCTTTTCCCCCTGCTGAGATTGGATCGTCATGTGCTACCTGAAAGGACAGTCCATAAACCCAGAAAAGCCAGCAGTGCTCATACCAGTGGCCATTTATATTTGTGTATATTTGCATGTGGGTTTGCAACAATGTTGATAATCTCTCATGCATCGAAAGCAGTGGCAGGCATTACAGAGAGGGAAGCCAGGTTTAGCTTAGATGGCCTTGCTTTTGGCCATCCCTATTTGCATTTGAAAGAGAATGGAAGAATTATAACATATGGGAACACAGTGTAAATCTGCTCAGTTCACACAGACCACATGGTGTGGCAACGACCAAAGCTTACTTCACTTTGACTTGACGCACTACTGTCTATCAGGTATTGTGTCACAAGCTGACATCAGTTGCTTTATGTAAAGGCTTATAAAAGCTAGTCTTGCTGCGGAGGATACAGGTAAAGGGTTTAGCTCCTTTACATGATAGCTGTACTATTATCACGCGGTTTTTATTTCTCCTCTACTTAAATTGGGTGTTTGAGGTAAGTTTAAATTAAAAGCTCATTGTCGACAGGTTCCTCTTGACAAGGAATCTGCTAAAGACTGATGTGTGGGCTGTGTAGTGTACCTTGCACTGTTGCATTGGGACATAATCTCAGTTGTCTTTTCTCCCTCACACTTCTAGCTGCTTAGAACAGAAAGCTTTATAAAGCCTAGTAGTGTATGAGCTATTCAAAGGTGACCTTCTTTTTCTAGGTCATTACCAAAAAAGAATGGATGGATTCTACTTATGAATATCCAAAATTCTGACAGAGAGGGATGGGAATGGAGAGGCATATTTCTTGCCTAGGGGAGGTTATGAGGGGTTGTGATGAAATGGAGCAGGGGAGGGTGGTGGTGATGGGGAGCTGTTGAGGGCATGGAAATGGTTGTGGCTGGCGCTGGTGCAAACTGGGGAGGAAAAAAGGAAGACAGAGGCACGTAGTGTGTTGTCTGGTCAAAGGGGGACATGATAGTTACGAGAGCACAGCAGAGGGAGATCTTGTGACGGGGTCACGAGAAATAAATCAGACATTAAGCTGAGGAGTGATCTTCTTGGTCCTCTGCTGAAGCAGGCTGCAGTCACTACCAGCACAGCTCCTTACAAAGAATACATTCTCTGTGTTGGACTTCCTCTTTTTTTAGCTAGACAATCGGTTTTTATTCAACCAGCTACCTTCATAGGAGATCAGTTTGTTGTCCTCCGTGTAATGCAATGCAGTTACACAGTGATGCTATTTTGTTACAGGTGGGTCTTTCTCTTTTTGTCATCATGGTGCAGGACTTGAAGCTCCACTGTTGCATTTGATATTAAAACATTTATTTTTGCAGGAACAAGGGAGCGGCTATCCTTCCCAACCTGCTGCTGACCTAGAACAGATTTTTCTTTTCTTTTCTCCCCCAAAAAATCTCAGTGGAGCTCGGGCCTTCTTCTCTGTGGCGAACCAAAAGATGAAGAGCACACAGCAAGCCTGAGGGGCTCTCAGTTATATTTACTGTCTGCTACGAAAGAGAGGAGAGAGAAGGGGTTTAAAAAAAGAAGGGAGAAAAAAAAAAAGCACAGGAACGAAAAAGCGAGGGAGCCAGAGGAGGGGTTGCTATGGTAACGGAAATATGGCTGTTCTTCAAAAACCTTGAATGTAGGTGGCAATGAGATGAGTGTATGTGTGTGTGCATTTTTTTTCTTTTCCCACCTCGTCTTTTTCTTTCAGTTTTGCAGATATTGTGGATGTGCTGGATCCATTTTGATAGCGCTGAGAACTGAAATGCTATCAGCTTACTTTATTTATTTGTTTTTTTTCATGGCCCGAGGAATTCATTTCCAGGCAATAGAGCACTGAAGGCTCATGTGAAATGTGGGTTAAGCCCAACAGACAACCCCCCTTAACACGATTTTAGGAATATGGGGTTAATTTAATCTTTTTATCAGAACATCTTAAAACCAGCTGAATAAACATTTGTTTTTACACTGAAATAAAGGTATCAGAATTAATGACATGCCTGTAAACAAGCTTTTACATATGTATCAATCTGGAAACAAGATTCTACTTGAGATGTTTCAGTGTTCTTGTATCCAGAAATGGACTAAAGGGGACAGGGGAGGGTCACTGAAGGAATGTAGCGCTTTGACAGTGACCCCTGCTGTCACCTTTTGGCAGCGGTAGTTGAGCGCTGCATCCTGAATTTATGCCATGTTGTCTTAATCATCTTAATTGAGTTAGCTTATATTTTCTCCCCCACTCATCTCTCTTCGTCTTCCTAGAAGTATTTTTGATTTCTTCACTTTCCACACTGTAGGACCCTTCCTGACGTTGGACAAAGAATCTTTGACATTTTTGTCGTCATAACCCAGTTTAGATAATCAAGTTGGAATTTTAATAAAGAGATTTCATAACGTATAAAACTGACTTTTGAGCATCATTTATTAATGTATTGATTGAAGCATGCATTGGTAGCAGGTTGTGCTGATTAGCCATGGTTATTGATGAACTGACATAAGTAAAGCATAATTACACATCCAATACAGAAAGCTTTTCAGCTGACATTATAATATTGGTTAAAAATGAGACTTTTATGGATCTAATGCTAACCAAGCCAAACCAGACCTTCACCATAAGTACTATTTGTTGACTTGATTTATGTGCTTAGCAAGCAGTTATTGAGACATCATTAAGGTATGTAACAAAGTCATTTGGTTTTGTTGCAACCTTCTGCATGAGATGTAAGCAAGAGAAACGATCCCTTTTGGTCCGCTGGATAACTTTAGTTTCTGGGTTTTATTAGACTTGTATTAAAAAAAATTCACAAACTTGTTTGTTAATGGTTTAAAAGTCCATGACTGTCACAGAACCAGTTTCAACATTGCAGACAGCAAGATGGAAGACACATAGGTTTGGGATATAGTTGTCTCGATACTAAAATTTCAAACTCTATTCCGATACTAAGGATGGTGCTCAATACTATTTTCAAAACAATAGAGGTAAAAAAAAAATTCTTTTTTTAATCAAACGCAATCCAAACAATACAACAAAATATATATAAAAAATTAGAAAAGACATTGTTAATGTAAAATTAATGCATTATTTTTAGGCTCTAATTAGTTCATGCAGATACATTGTTCATACAGCCTCGAACAGTGTTCTCAGACTGTTTGCTCAATGTGCTGCAAAAATTACAAAACGAGGGCTGGCTGAAATGCCCAAAACTGACATCCCGATATTTTTTGGCTTTATCCCAATACACGATATACATCCTGATGTTTTTAAATCTAATCTAAAACACTGTGAAAATATTGAATTCAGCTTTATCATGCATAAAAAGACACAAGTACAATTTAAGTAAGCTCAGCTAAATGTATTTTTATTGATATTTTTCCCTTTCAACAAACTTTATTTTGAACCAGAGCACTCAAACATTTAAAAATACCAATGGATCCCGGACAATTACATCAGAGGGTGCCCCAACCTCCCAACTGCAACTCCCACCAACCCTAAAAGATCAGATTTATTTTATTTTCTATAATTACTCAATATCTTTTTTATTTATTTATTTATTTTATATTAAAATATTATCTTTATTATTCAGATAATTTTAGTTTTGTACCAAATCAGAACAAAAGGAGCAAAACAGTTTTTCTCTACAGTCTATATCAAGAGGAATTAATATCTGACTGTGTGTGATCAGTCAGTAGCAGCTTTGCGCAATTTATTTTCAGGCTAGTTATGGACCAAAAGAGAACATCCGCTCTTCCTGCAGCTCAGAGCTGGGCTGCTGCAGCTCCAGGACGTGCCTCTGTGAGCGCTTCTGGGTGAGGTAGGGGCCTCCGGTAGCACCCAGCTCATTGAGAAAAGTAAAGTAAACTAGCTAATTAGTTAGCTTGAAGTTGCTAAGTTGGCAACACTGTAAACAATGGGCCCTTCATAGAGATTCTGTAGGGGCAGGGCTTCCTGCTGCAGTTCCTGTCTTTTCCGTCTTTTGACGCCAACCTGGCATTTAAGTATCGATACCGGTGCTAATCAATATCTAACTAGATACTAAATTTTAGAATCCGTATCTAAGAATCGATTTTTTTTATTTATAGTTATTTATTTTAACAACCCTAGTTGGAGTGTCTTTTAAGTATTGAGATAGATTAATATGTTCCACACTTCCACACTTATGGTGAGGAAGAGCAGGGTTTGGTCCAAGGTGGTAAAACATCCGTTTTACTAAAAGGGAACCCTACCAGGCACCTAATGCCTGACTTTTTTTGTTTTTTGGGGGTTTAAGGGGTGTTAGATATAAACATTTCCACAATGCATAGCGATGCGGATGTCGACAATTCTGCATCGATGCAGCACCAAAACATAATCCATTATAATTAATGTAATATATACATTCTGCTGCCCCTTGTGTGCCAGCTCGGCAGATAGATAACCTTCCCCCAAAAAAGAGCCGAGACAGAATCTGTTAGGAAAACTGTAAAACTCAGCTAACATACAGAAAATACATTAGTATCTCATTGGAAATATTGTCTTGGTGAAATCCCATAACATTACACATCAAAATGTATAAAAAGTAAAATGTTCGCTTAAGTCTAACATCTATGAAAAATAGCATTGGCAAGCTATCGGTTAGTATGCGCAAACTAAGTGATTTAAATAACTTTGTCCATAAAAAAATTGTTTACCTCAACTATATTGTGTTCAATTGGAAATTGACTAGAATACTTACAGGCAATTGTTTTCTCGTCAGAAAAGAGAACATGAAAACCTTAATTTACATATTCTGCCCGAACTAACTACGCAAAGACTGAAGGGAAAAACACGCTGATTTACTGTAAGAAATCTCGCTACTCGGAGGAGGGCTCCTTAACCATTTTTCATAACAGAACAGCACAGTATAGTAATGAAGTTGTCAATATGATGACATTCAGATTGATTTCTAAAATAAATAGAAAACGGGAGTTTATAATAATCAGACTACTTGTATTAATTGATAAACTAGCAATGTGCAATAATAAAGAAAGCTGGATGCAACACAGTGCATCATGATGCAGAATCGAATCATTGAATAGATGATAGTAATTGTAAGTAATTAAAAAAAAGTAGAGGGGGAACTGAACTCTTGATTTGATATAGTACCTAATATAGTTACATCTATAAACAATTTTATTCATCACAGTATCTTGCATCTTCACATTATTATAAAACCACAAATATTCTACTTTTCCATTTATAAATACAATAAGGCAAATCCCCAGTTTATTTATTGCTATTAATATTAACCATATTTAATAATATGAAAATCTACTGAGTGTCCCACCTCAGTCCTGGACTTGCTTTGTGTCTTGCTGAGCATTGTTTTTTTGTATTGCACTGCATGTCAAGAAATTGCATGCCATTCTCTGCTTCTCACCAGCTAGTAATAGTTGCCTTCCTTGAAAGGGTTGGTTAGGTTTAGCCACAAGCTTCATACAGGTCTTTACTCTGTTGTCAGGCACCAGAAGCTATGTGACAAAAGTCAAATACGTCTGACTCATTTTTGGGTCAGTTAAAGTAATCTTCCATACCAAAGCATTATCTCTATCGCTCCATGTGCATTTGCAAATCTGTCACAGCCTGGTGGTTACGTTACCATGAACAGCTCACCGGTGAAAACAAACCCCCCGTCATACCGGTTTTGCAGTTTTAAGTATTCTCCTTTGGTTTTTTGATAGAAAGTCATTTATAATGTCATTAGTTATATTGATACCCTCGGTGTCAAGACTAACAAACACTGAGAACTTCACAAAAACATCAACAAATATTTATTGTTGCTGTAACCAGTCATTTAATTATATTTTTGGCATCTATACAAAAACGACCACGAGTATTAAATGGTCTCAGATTAAATGTTTTACTCAACAGTCAGAAAATGATCTGAACAAATTGTCAAATATTTCGTAGGACTCCAAGGTGTACCATCAGTATTGATGAGCATTGATGGCCGCTAGCCAGTTATGACATTCTTTTGGGCTTTTTGGTAGTTTGAAGAGCAATCCCTATTTGTCTGTGGAACAACTATGTTTATGGAAGCCAACCACAACACAACTTTTTGACATATTTAAAGGAAACTGCAACAGTCAAAGAAAAATCCATGAGGATCGAAGCTGGAAATCCAATGGTGTGGTAACTGGCGAAAGGCTCTGATAAATAACATCTGTGAACTTTGTCACAAGTTTCACTGATGTTCCTGGATGTTTGCGCCTGCCCTGTGCCTGCACACACACTGGATCCAGGTGGTGATCCAGATCACCCCCAAAATCTAACCACTTGTTCCTTATTCTATTTCGGAGATATCCTGAAGATTTAATAAAAATCTGTTACTTTTTGAGTAATGTTGCAAACAGACAGACAGAAACACTGGAATTTTGTATTTATTTACTACCATGCTGCCTGTTACTGATTCTACATTTTCTATGTGCAGGCTGGTTTTAAATTGGATCCTTGATACAAGTTTATGTTAAAACTATTAATGAAAAAAAAAATAAATAATTTTTGTTGGAGAAACATACTTTTTTGTGCATGTTGCTTTATACATTCACATGTTGTGATTATAGTTACAAATTGTTATCCATATTGTAGCTCAATTAAGATAAAAATTTAAAAAAGAGGTTGTCTATAAAGAATATCTTTATTCTTTGTCCTTGTCCTGTGACTACACTTATATATTATCATATATTATTCTATATTCAGATTGTTAGTAACCTAACACTACTTGGTACTTTGATTAATCAAATTTGGGTGTTTTTAGATAAATATGTGTGACCACCTTATCTTTAGCATCTTTTTAGCTGTGTTGTTGTTGTACCAGTTTGTACTCTCAGTGTAAAGCTTCTTTGTTCTGTCTGCGCTCTGTTCAGGTACAGGAGAAAGTGGCAAGAGCACCTTCATTAAGCAGATGAGGATCATCCATGGAGCTGGCTACTCAGACGAAGATAAGAGAGGCTTCATCCGACTTGTTTACCAAAACATCTTCACCTCCATGCAGGCCATGATCCGTGCCACTGAGACCCTCAAGATCCCATACAAGTTCGAACAGAATCGGGTGAGTGCTGATCTACCAAAATAAGAATAGCATCAGTATTTCTCTTTCCCCTATTGATCTTAAAAAGTATTTTATGCTATTATGCGTTCTAGGAAATGCTTTTTGCTAAATCAGAATCCACCCACACAATTTTGGGGGTTTTGAAACCAAGTTCCGTACATGCCAGAATAATAAGTAAATAAGGTCAGTCGTTGGTAGTACATTACATTACTAGATTTGGGTGATAGATATTACGGTAATTTGGATGGTTTATAGTTTAATCCAACTATCCAACTTCAATTCAAAATCGTGAATAGGTTATACTTTGAATTATTCCCCTAAAAAAAAGGCTAAAATATCAGAGTTAAACCAAAGACCTTAGATTAAGTGGTGTATGTATGTATGTATATACATCAATAGCTAGACAGTGTAATAATTTTGGATAATCTCCAAACAAAAATAAGCAGTCCCAAAGTCATAAAAAGAAACTAGTGCAGAACCTGTTTTACAACTTTTCTCTAAATAAACTGTGTTAAAGTATCAGGCAACAATTATAAAAAAAAATATAATAAATGGCACATATTCTTCAAAGAAGTCATGAAATTTTCACACAAGTGTCAGTTTCTGAGTGTTTATTTCTCTATTCACCAACATATACTATATGCAGGTAGGTAGACTTTGTTTTATATTAAACAAAACCTCTGGCATGAAATATTTTGCACGTAGGTTGTCTAGCAAAAACATCTTGGTGGAAATGGATTAGGTGGGGGGTTAGGATTGGCTGTTCAGTGTAAACAGACAGTGAAGATATATATATA
>JBAMHW010000022.1:17494265-17506144 GCA_037177495.1 Rhadinocentrus ornatus
ACTGTAGCTCAGAGTTGATAGGAGTAATTTGGATAGTAACTTTACTTTTTGTTATTTAGCCTATTGTCATTGTCATTCTCCATCCCGTTGTCTGCTTCTCATTTCTTTCCCTTACATGTCTTTCCAGGCTAATGCCATGCTTGTGAAGGAAGTGGATATTGAGAAGATCAATGGCTTTGATCAGCACTATGTTACAGCTATTAAAACCCTGTGGGCTGACCCAGGGATCCAGGAGGCCTACGACCGCCGCAGGGAGTACCAGCTCTCTGACTCCACTAAATAGTACGTCTGTCCATTCTGTCTGTGTTGCTGTCTGTGTGAGGACAGTGGTATGATGTCTATGATTTAAGGATGGGATTTATTGGCATCTTTGAAGCAGAGTGTGTGTGTGCTTTCATAATGTTTAGTGACTGTACTTCTTTTATAGTAATTTGCAAATTTTGTCATTTTTCCTTATATTGAGAAATGCAAGTTGAGTTTTAAAAAGTATTGCATATTGACTTGGTTTGGGAAAAAAACTGGTATTCTTTACAAAATGTTAAGTTGGAGTACTTGAAGGCAATTGGTGAATTGTTTCAATTTCCAAACCTGTTTGACTGTTTAAATGGTGATGGATGTGTGTTTGGCAATGAAACATGCTTATTGGTTTTGAAGGGATCTTTCTGTGTTTAATGAACTTACATCAGCATTAAGGGGAAATTAGAGGGCCAGTTCACCGAAATTTTAAAGAAAAAAGCATTTTTTTTTTTTCATTTTCTATCTGCATATATGCAGTAGATGCAGGGCTCCAGACTAGCACCATTTAGTCAAGTTTTCAGCACGGGAATATAAGTGCATCTTGCAAATATGTCCCTGATTTGTCTGGTTTTGTTAACAATGCTATATACTTAAAAACAGCTGGAATGAATGTGGTGAAAGTGTGTGTATGTGTGTGGGAGAGATCGAGGGTGTGAGACAGAATGCAGAACTCAGAATCCATCACAATAAAGAGTGTGAACGATGCAGTGCTCCTGCTTGTCCCACAGAACAATCCGTTATCCTTTTATTTATTTATTTTTCTTTAAAAGATGATAATCAAAATGCTCCTAATCTAACCGTCACAGACAGGTGCAGAAGTAGAACGCAGTCCGTATGTCATGAAAAGGCATATTGCTTTTAATTCGGCTAAACACAGATAAGATGGAAAAATGCATAAATGTTTCTACATTGAAGTCGATATTACTGGACTTTCCTAACATTTTCAGTCAAGGCAGATGTGCTACTAGTTGACAACACAGTTTGGAGCCCCGAGATGAAGCCTGAGGAAAGTTCTTTTTTTAAAGGATTTTGTGTGAACGGATCCATAGATTTTATGTTTGTGTGCGTTTTGTCTCGGTAGAAAAAGGTAATCTACAAAATGATTGGGTTGTGAGACTGGGTAAAATTACCTTCTAAGTATTGGAATGCATGACAAGTGGGACAGCACACTAATTATTAGATTGTACATAGTAATGTCTGTCAAATGACATTTGTAAGAATCTTGAATCTGCTGCTCAGACAAAGGAGCAGAAGAACTATTCACATTTAATTGTTCTGTTATTCTTCAGTACTGAAATTTATTATTGTGGTTTTTGTTACTGCTAAAGGGGATGACTGGCCTGATGAAGAGTTCATAATAAGCCAAACAGCAGTAGAGTATGTAGAGCAGTAGAGTGACTTTGAAGCCATGATCCTGCCTGTTGGTTCACTCTGGGCAAGAACTTCATACTGTTGTGTATGCACGCCATTATTAAGCAGAAATGAAATGTAGTTTATTTAAACATTTCAGCCTGAAACTACTGTAACATTTTCATGTTCAACTTTATGGTTAATGTCTAAATTATAAGTTGGACTCCTAACATTAAATGAAAAATGGATATTTTATTTGACCTCAGGCTACACAGCCACAGGGACTCACTTTTATAGTGCCCCCTGGTTGTGATGTTGATGTACTGCAGTTTGCTTCGAGTTTAATTGCACTAAAATTATTTTGTATTGCAGTGTTTTTGCATGCATTTATGTGAGGGAAAACAAATTTGAGTAAATCCATTGAATGTGTCTTTATTCAAATGTTATCCACACTGTTCATGTATGTCTCCAGTTATCTTTGCGATATAGACCGTGTGACTGCAGAGGCATATGTTCCCACCCAGCAGGATGTGCTGAGAGTCCGTGTTCCCACCACGGGTATAATAGAGTACCCATTTGATCTGGAGAGCGTCATCTTCAGGTACCCCCAAGGCACCACGGCTGCAGCATCACCAAGGCTAGAGGACATAAACCACTGATAACTGTCAGGATAGAGACATGCTGGCTCATGCTGAGGGGGGATTATTTTAGTCTGTTAAAAAACAAAAAGGCTGGAAAAGGGATACATTACTGGTATCTTGTCTTTTTCATTACAGAACAAAACTTGGCCCCAAGTCATTAATTCAAGTAGATTGAGTTATTCTAAGGAGGTAAATGAGAATTATGTAATCTGATTAGGTATCAGTGGTTTGTGTTTAGAATCGTGCTGAGGTTCTGACCCCAGGATAAAGCCTTAGGCCAGGCATGCTGCACCAAAGCGTGTGGGGAGCAGCCGCAAAATACCAGATAAAGAAGGATTAAGCAGCGATGTCAAAGATTCTCCAGGAATTCATTATAAATATGTGCAGGACAGCTTTCTTTGAAATGTAGAATAATTTAATGTTGAAAAATAAATACAAGTAGGGAAATGTATGTTTCCTGCTATCCTTGATATTGATTTGCTAAATCTTTCTTTACATGATATAAGTTCTGCTGAAGTCGCTGCTTCTGCCAATGACACCACCTCACTGCGTGAACCATAATCCACCAATGACTTGACCTTAATGCTATTTATTTTCAGTTGAAAAAAAACTACAAGAATAAGTTGATGGAAAATCTCAAAAGTTTTATGGGTCTAAGGAAAGAGTGCTGGTGGGACAGTGGCACAAACTAACACCCTTTTGTTTCTGTGATGTAGCTTTTCTGTGAATCTTCTTCTACAGGACTGATCCACACTTTCCTGGAATGGCAGGGGGTTGCGGTAATTGCCTGTCACGCTTTATATAACTGTTCTCCTGTCTTTTTTTTTTTTTTCCCTCTCTTTATCTCTCCCTTTTTTTTCCCCCCTGATGGGCCTGCCCATAGTTATCTTACGGATCTGGATCGTATTGCAGATCCCAGCTATCTTCCCACTCAGCAGGATGTACTCAGGGTGCGCATACCCACTACAGGAATCATAGAGTACCCCTTCGACTTGCAAAGCATCATTTTCAGGTAGAAAGATGCCTGTTGTGGCTTCAACCTTCAATGTTTTGTGATTACATAATCAGCTCATTCAATACATTTTTATTTTTTATTTTGATTCTTTTTTGGTCCCTTGAACTCAACATAAACCATCTTTTTTTATCCCTCTTCATTAACAATTAGAACTTTTTCCTGTTTATATCCTATATTTATTCCCAACTATTCTAAACCATCAAAATGAACTTCTTTCGTTTTAAATTTTAATTTTTTGTACATTTACCTGCAGCCACCAACAACAATCGTATTACACAGAACACAAACCCCAAATGAACACAAAGTCCTATATTCTGGTGCCCAGTCTTTGTAAATGGGTCACCTCCTCTTTTCCTCCTCATCTCCTCCTTTCCTCCCCGGCTGTCACAAGAAACGAGGTCGTCCTCTCTGCGGTGGAGGAATGTTATTTTGGGCAGCAGGTCCTGGAGGGCCTATATTGGCCCCAGGTCTCAGTGGACTAAGGTGGACTGGGCCACCACCAGGAGGCACAATTGCATTGTGAAATATAGCAGATTTTTTATTTATTTTTTGTTAAGCTTGTGCAGACTTTCTCTGTATTTGCAGAGTAGTAAAAAGAAAAAGGGAAAGGGATACAGTTAAATGTTTCAATTATTTATAAACTGCTTTTTTTTTCTGGGGAAAAAAAAAAAAAGTTTCTTGACTGACTGAATCAGTTGTCACAAATGAAGACTTAATGAAATTGGGACCTGAAGTCCCTGATGAGTGAGTGGTGACATTGTCAAGGAGAAGCTTGGAAAACCTGAAATCTTATAAGAGCTAACACTTGCTACCTGTGTGTAAGTCAGTTTCTTTTTCTCTTTCTCTAACCAGTAATAGTTATTGGCTGCATGGCTACTGCTTGTGCCCAGACATATAAGTTTTTAGCTTACCTCCCTGGACCTTTCCACCATTATATTAACTGGTCATCCTCACCTCTGTCTATCCTCCATCCTCTCCTCATGCCTTGTATGTATATCCATAAGGGAATGTCACTCAATTTGAAAATCCCCGTACAATGTTGTGATCAAACTTGTCTGGATACACGACACAGTAATCAATTTTGGAGCTGTGTTTGTGTGTTTGCACCATTTCTGTTGTATATTGAACTCATTGAGAATAGCAGCAAATGAACAAAAAAGGGGGACAGGATATGTCTTTCAAACTTTCATTTCATCACTAATGCAAAACTTCTTTTGTCTCCAAAAAAGGATATTCATTATCTGTGGATGATGAACCACAATTGAGGTTAGATTGATTTCCCAAAGTGAGTGGCATTCCTTTTTTATCTGATCCTAGATCTTTAGGAAATGGAAACCTTTTTATGGCAGCATGCTTGATACTCACAAATGCATATTCGCACTACAGATTTGTTTTTTCAAATAGAGATCTGCATGTTTGCAGTGAGACACTGAGAATAAATTAAATTTAATAAATAATTTTAGGGTGTTGAATCCATCAGGTCTGTTTTTCCCTGTTTAAACAAGTTTTAAAAGGATTTTTTACATTTTAACAAATGGTTGGAATTTAGAATAAAGGAGTCCTACTTTTCATTTTTCCCTTAATGACAATAAATGTGCTTTCATTGGTCCCTGAATGAGGAGATTTCTCTTTATTTAGGTCAAGTGCTGATAGTGTTTTAGGAAAATGTGTACTCAAAGTTGTCTTTAGGATAACTTGACTCGGAACAATGTAATATAAAGCATGATTAATCTTGTGTTGAGTTAATCTCCACTAAGCAGTTTATTAAAAAGGCATGATTTGCAAATACGTGATGCCACTAAATGTAATTTGATGGATTCAAAACCTACATCAGAACAGTAAAAAGAAACTTAAGAGTTTAAATGTGTATCTAACCTGTTTAAGACTGAGTAGTCACCTTGTGATCTTTAAATAGCTCCTTCAACATGAACTAGGCCACCTAGGTTTCTATTCTAACACCTTTTTCTCCATCTTTTTTTTATTTATTCCTCCTTCACCTTTGTCTTGCCATTAGGATGGTGGATGTAGGAGGTCAGAGGTCAGAGAGGAGGAAGTGGATCCACTGCTTTGAGAATGTCACTTCCATTATGTTTCTTGTGGCGCTCAGCGAGTATGACCAGGTCCTGGTGGAGTCTGACAACGAGGTGAGCAAGGAGAGAAAAACAAAGCTTTGGACACACTTTTATTACTTTTCAAGAAATGGGTGTTAAAATTATTTTACTTGTACTTAAACTTCACATAAGTCTATGTACTAGAACAGTTGTGCTTTAAATATTGAAGTTAAATAACAAGATTCTTATTTCTCTTTCCCATCTTTGCTAATCAGAACCGCATGGAGGAGAGCAAGGCTCTGTTCAGAACTATCATTACCTACCCCTGGTTTCAAAACTCCTCTGTCATCCTGTTCCTCAACAAAAAGGACCTGCTGGAGGAGAAGATCACTTACTCACACTTGGTGGATTACTTTCCAGAATTTGATGGTGAGATGATCCATATATGTGGCTGTGTGTAATTAAATGCAACGTTCTTGTCTGATTTTCCTTATTACCAATCAGATACAGACTCAACGACCAGGTTTAAACTTAGGGCTGGGTGATAAAACAATCGTAATGTTTGATCAGTGTGATAAGCATTACTCGATATAAGCATTACTCGATCAAGCGGCCTGTCCCTGCGCACAACCAAATGCAACAACAACCAATCTGCCCCATCATTACATCATACATCCATTCACTACAGTAAAATATAGTTTGAGCTACCAACAGGGAACAAGATCGAATGCATGTTGGGAAGAATGTGCAGACCCGGTGGGAAGTGCAGGGACCTAAATTTTTTTTTATCTCACTTCACCATAGACTGTGTATGACAACAGGTTTCACTACGGAGGATCTCGACTGAACGCTCTGATTTCTTGCGAAGTGATCCCTCTAGTCTAGACTCATACTTGACAGCAGCATGTTGCAGCACGGGAGCCGATGTGCCGTATTTGTTTTACAGGGCTGCCAGCTCTCGCGCATCGGCCGTGAGACTTGCGCATCTGAGTGGCCTGTCGCGCTAAACATCCCATTCTCAGGCTGAATCATTTAAATGAGTCGAATGGAGAAAAATAGCTGCGAGCACTTTCTCATTTATTGTATCGCTGCTCCCCACATGTAGGCAGAACACACACATGTAGCCTACAACGTCAGTACAAAGCCCCCACTTCCTGGTCTACTGTAATAACCCCCGTAATGCGCAGGCACATTACACAAATAGTGTCAGCCTATATACTACCGTATATAACAAAATACTACAAAAAACTAATGAAAATTATTGCGGCCAGCAAACTCATCGCTTACTTTTTCTTTCTGTGCAATTAATTGACTTCTTGCTAATCGCGACAGGCCTAGTTACACACTGACAGCATGATCAGATTCAGCATCATGGTCAAGACTGAGTTATATCAGGATCATATCACCTAGCCCTACCTGGCTGTGTCAATTCCAACATAATTTTATTTCCCCCATGGATTCTATTAGCCAGTTTCTGTTCCTTTTGAATGAGCCAAATGATAGAACTACATATAAGTGAGTAAAATATAGACACAAATGTTAAGTTTTAGTTTAAATCGGACTTGGTTTAAGGTATTTGGATGTTAACATGGACTTATTCATCTTCACATTTAAGGTCCACAGAGAGATGCTCAGGCTGCACGGGAGTTCATCCTGAAAATGTTTGTGGACTTAAACCCAGACAGCGACAAGATCATCTACTCTCACTTCACTTGTGCCACGGACACTGAGAACATCCGCTTCGTGTTTGCAGCTGTTAAAGACACCATCCTACAGCTCAATCTCAAAGAGTACAACCTGGTGTGAGGGCTCTCTTACGATGCACATCTCCTCCCCATTGCACAAATGCACACCTTTCTGGGAATGTGCTGTCAACTCTACATACATTACACAGCACACTACTCCGACACATTATTCACACACAGCCACACACAAACAGTATCTTCTTTTTTTCTTTTCCTTTTTTCTAGTGCAGTGAATTCACAGATCCTCCCACTTGCAAATGTGCCCCTCCTCTTTCACCAAAGCCTCTTCCGCCTCCTCCTCTCGGCAGCTTTTTGTGTCAGAGTCTTCGGCCCTCCCAAAGCTGCTCCTTGTGTCAGATTTGCCACGGCTCCTGGCTCTGGTACATTTCCTCTGGCACACAAACCTTTCACACGAGCTAAACAGTGACTTGAAGAGATGTTTTGGCATTCATGTACGTGCATGTGGGTTTTTTAAGGGGGCAACACTGATTTTTTTTTTTTGGGGGGGGGGGGTCAAATCCCAGGCCTCCTAAGAGTTGACAGTTAGCTGCATGAGATCTGGTTCTTCGTTGACTCCCGCCGCTGTTGAAGGAAGCGAGCACTTTATCTGCTGATATCTGAGGATCAGCGGTGCTGAAGAAGAGATGCTTCAGAGTGACTCAGCGAGGATGTGAGGTCGCACACCAGATGCAAGGGGAAGGTGCGGAGGATTCGCTCTCCACCTCACATCTATGAATGTACCACCGGTGTGAGCATCACAATCGCAAAAAAGAAAATAGAAATGTATATTATGAAGTAAATGAATATATAAACACTTAAGAGAAAAAGCACGAGGGAGCGAAACATAGCTAATCAAATTCTGTTTGTTGCTGAGATTTTTTAACGTGTTTTTAATGATAGAAAATTGTTGCTATGTCTAATTCTATTTAACAAACAACTGAATGAAGTGGTGAGAAGAAAGGATAAAATCTATTAAAAAAAAAAAAGCAGCCAAAAAAAAAAAAGCAACTAAAACTTGACATAAGTATCCTTTTAAGATTTAAGTTAATCACATGCTTCCCTCCTTCAGATGTTTTCTGTATGGATTTACAGGGACTGATTTCCATATGACAGCAGTCACATCTGGCTCCACTGATACACACCTGCATCCTCACTATGAAACACTAGTAGCAGGTTTAAAAAAATAAATAAATAAAATGCTTTTGACAGCTCTGATTGGTGGAAGCAGATTTGGAGAGGCCTGTGATGTCATCAGTGTTTCAATGGAGCACATCTGCAGCTCGAGCTGCGCGCAGCTTATTTAACGAAAGAAAAGCTGTAAGTTCAAGTCGGGTTGTGAAGAGAATCCACAATGTCACGCTGGCATCACCAAGCCGTTCAATCAAACACTTCCTGATCAGGATGTGCTTGTGTTTTTTGTTGTTTGTTTGTTTTGTTTTTTTAAATATAGTCACTTTTTTTTATATAAAAAAAAAAAACAAGATTGCTTGCTATGGAGTGATGAGAGGAAAGAGGAGTAGGGGGTTGAACCTTTCACAGAAAACACTCTAAAGTCTGCAAATGTTTGTGTATATTTGTAAATACATATACACAAAACACTTCTGTACAAATAAGCTCTGTGGTACACCAGTTTTGACAAAAACAAAAGTATCAAGTTTTATTAGAACAGCTTTTTTTCCTTCTTTTGTTTCCTATGAATTAATGGTAGTATTGATACTGTGATTTTGGGTTTTGTTCACTTAATTAATGAGATAACAGAGCTGAGCGGTGCAGAGGAAGCAAAGGGGTATTCCTCTCGACCAGCCTAAGAACACCACACTACTGCAACAGCTCTGTCCGCAGAGTTAAACTAGGGCTGGTTTTAGAAAGACAAAAGAAAAAAATCATTACAGTATGGTGATGAGATGATTTTAAGAGTAAAAGATTTTTTTTAATTTATATAATTTATGGACCAGGTTGAAGGTGTTGATAATTTGACTGCTTTGGATTCTGTCATGTTGAAGGGCTCCTTTTCTCATGGCAGAGCCTACTTGAGTCTAAACTGCTGTAAAAAAAAAACAAAAAAAAACGAATGTCTGGTATAAGGACTTAATCTCTGCTTTCTATTAGAAACATTTCCAGTTGTGCTTGCCATTGCTTCTCCATCCATGATAATGCTGTTTGACTTCTTTAGGAGCCCTCACATTTGTTTGTTTTTTCTCCAACTCAAAGAAACTCATTTCCTCTTGGGTTTTAGATGCAGCGCTGTAATACATCCCTAGAAAAATGTACAGTACAAACATAGGTGGACTTCTTTTTTCAGTGATTGAAGACCTCTGTGGTCCATGCTTGCTGTTTGTAACTTAACACACTTTTCTTTTTCCTTTTCATTATTAATTTCCAGTTTTTCTATGCTATTTCTATAGTGCCAGTGAAGTGCAAATATACTTTTTGGTCTCCGACCTTTTCTACAGTTGACTTACCCTTCATCCTCATAAAGGGCTATCACAGTGCATCCGACAGTGGGGAGTGGAGTACAGGACCACAGTGAACCAAGTCATCCACTGCTAATTCTGGTTTGTAAATGAAGATTATTTGCAGTCTGTGCTATAAGAAGTATAGGCAGGGTGCTAACACAAATATAAGGTGTTTGCGTGTGTAGAGTTTTCCAACGCTAAGCTGTTTTTAAGTATTTCTTCAGGTCTTCTAGCCCGCTCTGATCGACACTGTTTTGTTTGCATCTGTATCACAGCGTTGCTTGTAATACTTCATGCAGTATAGAAACACTTAATCAGCAAGCACTACAAGTATAGTACATTTTCCCCCAAGTATTCTGAGTTGTAGCCAAGGAATCTTTTAAGACCATGCTGGTGTTTTTGCATATTTTACTTTGATGGCAGCTCTTGGTTTCAGCCAAAGCCAGGAGCTAGCACAGATTTATGATTTTTATGACATTGACCACATGACGGATATTTTTTCTCTTATTTTTTCTTTGGGGGGGAGTTCTTAGGATTTTATTACAAAAACTTCATCACATCGGCCCAGGCAAGTTTCCCCAATTATTGGATTTAACCACCTAACAATGTCATTGCATTATAAACTGAAGGGCTCTTTGTATGTAGTCTTTAGCTTTAGCTTTAACACAATATTCAACAGTGATAACATTTCTTGTTTTAAGAGCAAAAGCTCAAATCTGTATAAATGTTTAAAGCTTCTAAATTTCAAACTTAATGGGCTTTAGAAATATATATAATGAAAACACCAGCATGGTCCATAACTGCCATCTTGTCTGCCTAAAATGACACTAACCTCACTCAGGAGGAAGCCAACTGTTAGAGTTCTGTCATAGAGGATCAGGATGCCAGTATTACAAGACAGAGTGATTGACCAGTATGCATACCCAAGTATTTATCAGTAGTTGTGTTGATATTTACAGTGTTGAGTGCTGCTCACTTTAATGGTGTCAAACCATGTATTTGTTAACTTGACTCAAATTCTGGCACATAAAGGGAGGAGTGGCTGAGTGTGAGTTTGGTGAGGCGTTGGCAGCCCACAGTCGCACATTGTGGCGTTATTTTTTTTTGGGGGGGGGGGCACATGTATTATCTCAACATACTCGAGCAGGAAAGAAGTAATGCAGTTTGTATGAAAGTTCAGTCTCCACATTATTGTCCGTTTTTAGCATTAAATCACTGCATCGCTTATTTATTGCCTTTCATTGCCTTGAATAACGAAAGATGGCAACCCTGACCCTTTACGGTTTTTGGAGCTTGTTGTGCAACGTCCTAACCTGTGTGACGTCCCTTGCTGTGAGCTTGTTGAATTAATGGAATCAATCTTATCTCTTGGACATCACTTTGGAGTTGGTGCACACTCAACCTAAAGCTTTTTCCCCCTTTTTTTTTATTTATTTTTTTTTCTCTCTCTCTCTTCATTTTCCTGTATAAAACATTACCAGAACACTATTTTAGGACCACTTGATTTTTTTTCCTCACTCCAGTGAAACCTGATGGTCAATTGTGTGTATAAAATGCTTCTTTGTTGCTTTGTTTGTTTATTTTCTTTATTTTGTATGTAAACCAAAATGTAAATTATGTATTATACTGAGTGTGCCAACCCCACTCTAGAGCCAGGCGCTCTCTAAGTGCCAACGCTGTGGTCATTATCAGAAGGACCACCACCTGATGGTTCTCTCCTTTTTAAAACACACCAGAGACTAAAAGGGTAGATGATTAAGTACACACAAAGACTTTATTCTGTATTTAAGAGTGAAGATTTAAAAGATAATCTGCTGTTTTTCTTTGTTTCATTTTTGTTTTTTAAGAAACTGTAATTATTTCTGCATGTGCTGTTTATTTTGTGTTGGAAGTGAGGGTTTGGATGTTTTCATTGAAGTAGAGCCCTCAATGAAGGGGGAGGGGTGGGGTTCAATCAGCTGGTTATTATCGATTTAATGATTTACATAACTCTTGCCATATTTTTTTGTGTTTTCATGTATTTGTTTCAACCACTGTTGCCTGATCCTCATTCAGACATGAACATGACTTATGATCATTGCCGCCTTCTAAGAGAGAAACATAATGACAAGTTATCTGTTTTAAATTGAAATAAATTTGTTCCTATACTTGCTGTTGGTGTGCGAGTGAGTTTAATCTTTCTGCATGGAATATGGAGGTAGCTTAATACCATCTCACTGCTGAGTGTTGAAGGGAAGATTTTCTTTTGCATTGTCGCCAGGCGACTGACAGACTACCTCCTGAAAAACTCCTACATTGACACCTTGGTCCAGAAAGGAGGGATT
>JBAMHW010000022.1:17506244-17539493 GCA_037177495.1 Rhadinocentrus ornatus
AGTTGAAGTTCCCAGAAGTGGTCGCCAAGACAACGTTAAGGCCAGACATTGTCCTCACCTCAGTAGCAACCAAGCAGTTAATTCTCTTGGAGCTCACTGTGCCGTGGGAGGACCGGATGGAGGAGGCCCATGAGAGAAAGAGGGCAAAGTGGAGGAGTGCCGGAACAATGGTTGGGGGGCATGATGACCCATCGAAGTGGGACGGTGAGGATTTGTGGGCCAATCTCTTTGCAGGGCCTACAAAATGCTGGGGATCACAGGAGCCAGTCAGCGAAGGGCTATTAAGTTGGCTACTGATGCAGCAGAAGTTGCATCTAGGTGGTTGTGGATCAAGAGGGGAGAGACGTGGCAAGTAGGGTAGCGCTACCTGGACACAAGCTGGCCGTCTGATCAACTCTGGCTGGGTCGCCTGGAGGAGGGGGTCTGATTGTTGAAAGACCCGAAACCCCATGTGATCCCAGGTTACATTACTGATGATGATGTGTACAGGGGCACCATAAGGGGCTTAATCTCGTTGTACCGGTGTATGGTGACAATAAAGGCATTCTATTCTATAAGGTGTATCTAAGAACAATAAATTGCATAAATATACACTACATAATGTCTGAAGAGGTGACTTGGATGGCAGAGATTCTGCATATAAGAATTATTCTATGTTAAACTAAAAACTAGAAAGTCATTGTAACCTGTAGTCAGTGCTCTGATTGGATTGGTCTCTGTTCAGAAATTATATTTATCATCTCAAGACATGCCCTCTTTTTTAAGTCCTAAATTTAAGTTAAATTTATCTAGCGATGATTTAATATTTTTTCTTGTACTTCACAGTTTGAAGTAGGAAGCACAAACCACCAAATAATCCATTTTCAACTGAAAGGCCTCCCACATATAAGACCTCTGTTATGTTTTGTTGTGTTTTTTTTCCATTACAGAGGGACATTTAAGCTCTTCAGACGGATACAAATTAGGTTTTGGTTCTTTTTCATTTAGATTCCAGTGACGCCCTCTGGTTACCTAAGTTAGTTTTTACCTGTTTAAACTACAGTGTTTTCTAAAAGATGGAACAATAAGCTCTTCAAATGAGCAGTGAATTGCACATTTTTAATTGTTTCTAGTTTAATTAAAAATGTATTCTCTTAATTTTATGCCATCTACGAGTGGCAAATAAAAATAAAAGACTTGACATGTTTTAGATAAGCAAAAACGCCTGGGGCGACATTTATTTTTTTTAGTTTATCCATGTGATTAACAATGGAAAAGCTAATTCATTAGTTATCCATAATATAATATCCATAATTATAATATAGGAAAATTGTTAAATTCAAAATTGTTTCTCAGGATTTTTTTACCTAAAAGTTCTCAAAGCGTAAGCAATTTTTTGTGCTTTAAGGAAAAACTTGGAAAGCATGCTTAGACCATTCATTTAAGGGGATTAAAATTCATTGATGCCACGACAAGAGGGACAACCCAGCTTGACAAAACTGAGCAGTTTAAATCTTATGCCAAGCAAAAAAAATCAAACATATTGCTTTCAAAACTGTAATAATTGGCTTGCTTTGTTACCAAATGCTTGTAGACTGTTATTATGGGAAGCATCAATGCAACACAGTCACATGCTTGTTTTTAACTTCTTTCATTCCCTGATTGTGTAGCTCAAAAGAATAATAAATGTATTTAGAATTTTGGTGATTTTAAAGTGGATTTTTTTTTTTTGTGCTATTTTTAAATTGAAGGTGTTGCTAAAAAAAACACAAACCGTTTTGAAAGCTAGCCAGGGGCCCTAGACTCTTCTTAGCGGCCGCCGTGTCTATGTTTGCGGCCCTGGCAGCTGAGCCGGTCAGTTCTGCTCTGCGTCACACGGGGCGCCCGCTCCTTTGCTGCTCGGTTTATGTTCCGGGTGATGCTGCGCTTTTCAAAGCAAAGGAAAGTCTGGGGCTCATGTGTCAACATCCAGGGTTTCCCCCGGGGTGGCCTAGCGTTATCGTTATTCCCAAAGACCTGATGTTCCTTTGAAGTCTTTTCTTTTCGTTAGCCAGTTTATTCTCGGAGACGGCGGAATTTCTGACTGCGAAGACCAGAAGACCATCTTCGACTACCGTTGCTTTCACGTTAGCTAATGTGATTTTAAAGGATGACAGAGTGCAAAGTGCATATAGCCTCTCCAGTCATTTGATATCGTCTGGGGACCTGTTAGCTTAGCCAGCTAGCCTTGTTGTTCGACCAGTCCAAGGAAACACGGCGAAACACACTGCTGACATGATGTTTCCTCAATCAAGGCACTCGGTAAGTTGGCTGCTGGAACTTGTCCCGAGTGGAAGCTCAGCTAACGCTAGCTAGCAGCCGACAGCTGATAAAAACAGCAGCGCTGCTGGCTGCAGGTAGCTGTCAGCTTGTCTCACAATGCCACAGACACATCTGCATCTCTTCACCACGTCTGTACTGTTAAATAATGACATCTCGAAGCTTGAAAACGATGTAAATACTAGCAGAATAGCGCTTTCCCCCCCACGTATTCGACTGTAACTAAGTAGCTGTTAGCTATCCTACTCAAAATAGCTAATTTGAGTCCGTAGTTAGTGAGGTGAAACCATGCTACGTTGTTACTGTATCAACAAACCAAACTGCACGTAAAAGTGTAACTAAAGTTACACTTAAGTTAGTTAATTAAAAGCTAAATTTATTAACTCCATAATTAAAGAGACTCAAATGAGGGAAGAACCTTATAATATTTTTCTACCCCTTTGTTGACTAAGTCAGGTAAACAATCGTCACATTAACTACGTTGCAATGTTTTAATACCCTCTCTGGTATAAGGTGGTAAGAAAAGTTATCTATGAAAACCACAAGTAAAGGGAGAGCTCTACAAGCACACAAAAGAACACTTAGCATTAACCAAAGCACCACATCCAGCTGCGGTCATATAAAGTAGCTGGTTCCTTAAATGAGAGCATATGCATGTACCATAGTTGCTGGTTATTTTCAGCGTGTGACTGCTGTTCCTCTTTCAAGAGCATAAAATGAAAATGGGTGGCAGATTTATTTTATTTTATTTATTTATTTTTGTGACTTTATTACAGCACCATTGTAAAGCTCTGTCTAGTTCCTCTCCATTTGTGCAGCATCTGCATAGATGACGCTACACAAATTATACTATCAGAATCATGATTATTTGGGTTACGAAACAGTGTAGTTGGCCAATTGATCTGCTTACCCACTTTGCACTTATTGAGGAAAAATATAAATAATATACTAGAATTTCAGAGTGGATTTATGTGAACTTAAATTCAACTAAATATGATAAAGTAAGAACCAAGTTAAGTGTGCCACTGCTTAGCAGAGAGTGAGATTACACTTTTAGATTGGGATGTGATTTATTTTTGACTTAAAAGAAAAATGAAAAGGAAGCAAGGAACATTTTTGACCTATGGATGCAGCGTGTTGACCTCTGTGCAACCGAACGACTCCTTGGTCGTTGTTCAATCCCATAATCCATCTGGAAACCGCTTGCTCTTGTGCCACTCATTTAGAGAGTAATGAGGTTTAGGGAACCAGATAAACCCTGGATTACAGCTTCGTGCTGATGGTTTAAGTGTAGTCTATACATAACCAGACTTATAATGCAGCCTAAGTACCTCTCACATATGGTCTGTATGGAACCATTCAGCCTTATGTGCAAACCTTTTCTTGACCAACATACTTGGTACTCTTAAAAGAGTGAAAAGGTTATTGTTTCTGTGCCAAAGATGTCTTATCAACTTCTTTAAGACTGCTGTGGACATCCTCTTTACTCTGATTGATGGCACTGTACTGTCAGTCCAACATCTTATTTTATGCCATCCTCACACAATCCGAGGTGAAGATAAATTTAGGCGGAACTTCATTTGTGCTATCTTCTCAAAGTGTTAATCTGAGAGGTTAAGCTGCTGTTTTTAAACAAACTCAGACGCTTTGATTAAAACATGCACACCACAGCATGACAGATACAGTACATCTGTACCCATTGCCAGCTAACTGGAAATGGTGTCTATTTCCGTGTTGGTGTGTAAAAGCAAAGGTTGAGAATCCAAATGCTGGTTTTAGACTGAGGGTCCTGGTCCTGGCACTGTCCACATATTTCTAGGTTTGATGCAGGGAATTCTTTGCTCTTTCCCAAGGCGTCCTCTCAGTCCAGTCAAGCTCTGAAATTCACCACCTCTGACTCCTGTGACCGCATCAAGGATGAGTTCCAGTTCCTCCAAGCACAATACCACAGGTACAAAAGTTAACACAGCCACACACACACTTAATATTTTGTTACTTTAGTTAGAAAGACTTCCTTGAACAGATTTAGGGGCAATAGCTTTTCCACTTCTTTCAGTACATGTCATCTTTTATTTTCTCTTAATCTACTAATCAAGATAAATTTTTCTGTTCTTTAGTCAACTGCCTCATATAGATGACTTGATAAAAATGGAAAATAATATATAAAGATGTTATGTCTTTTGCATGTATTTGATCGAAACCCTTCTGTAAGTGTTGTAAAGTAGGAAATTCTAATGTGTTATTATTAACACACCCAAAAACATTTTGCTAAGAGGTAGATCACTGGTCTAAAGGTAACTCTTGAACTGGCATGCAAGAAAAACAAAACAAGTTGATCTTCATTATTTAAATCTTATAATGTTTCTACAGTCTGAAGTTGGAGTGTGATAAACTGGCCTCTGAAAAGTCAGAGATGCAGCGTCACTATATCATGGTAAGCGATGCATTAACACCTTTTCTTCTGTGTTTATTGATCAACTATCCTGAGTTAAAAATTTATTATTTTTTAATTATTCCATCAGCAGTAATTAAATCTCTGAGGAAGCAGCATGTTTTGCATATTCTGAAAGCTTCTCTGATTGCCAATGTTCAGTTAAAGTTTGCATGAATTCTCATTAAATCACAAAAAAAAATACATGGGTAGAAAAAAAGTTGGTTTTGATTCTGATGTATTATGTATTTGTCTGAGATATGAAAAGGTACAGAAAAATGGAGCTATGATAGATTATAATTCTTGTTTCCATCTCTCTGTGTATTGCAGTATTATGAAATGTCTTATGGGCTGAACATTGAAATGCACAAACAAGTAAGTCACTGTTTTTATATTTAACTTTTAACAGCTCAGGTGTGGTGTTTTACTGGTGTGACTGATGATTTGCTACTGTTTCCTTTCCAGGCTGAAATAGTGAAGAGACTGAATGGGATCTGTGCTCAAGTGTTGCCTTACCTTTCACAGGAGGTAATGACAGCTACACATGCATTCACAGTTCTGTCCTGTAGTGGATGACAATTTCTGTCTAGTGAATGTTACACAGTGTGAGCTACAGACTTTTAGTTTAATTAGACAATTTTCACTTTATTAGTACAAATCTGGTGGTGTTTTACAGTTTCAGCTATTTATACTGTTCTTAATTATTTTACATAACTGGAAATCAGATGTGATGCATTATTTTTTTCAGCCACAATAAAGCATCTGCATGAATGTATAACATCTTAATTTCAGCACCAACAGCAAGTTATGGGTGCCATAGAGAGAGCCAAGCAGGTCACACCTCCTGAGATGAACTCCATCATACGGGTGAGTAGACCCGGTGTTTTTTTATTTAATGTTGCATTAACTTCCAACAGCCACCAGATGCTGCTGTGAGATATTCTGGTTTATTCCAGCTTCCAGAGACAATATACTGCCCTCATTTCAGGGATCCCTGCATCATTGTCCACTGTGTCAGAATTTACAATTCTGGCTAGAGGAATAAATGAATCTCAAAACGTTTCAAGTTAAAGATGAAACATTATGCCCTTTTTTTGCCAGATTTTTTATATTTAAGTAAAATAATATGATCACTGTGCAAAAGTTTTGGCATTAGATATGGCCTGTCAATCCGCATTTTAGGAAAGTCCAGATGTTGGTAGCTATATAAGATTTATAAATCCTCTAGAAACAGCCACCATGAAATCCTTAGGTCCTTTTAGTGGCTGTTTAGAACAAAAAAAAAAAAAAATCATAACCATTATCACCCTCAACTGTTTGCTAATTTCATAAACCCTTTTTTTATTCCCTAACATGAATTGAAAAACATATCAGATTTTGAAATAGAAAGCTTCAGCAATATATCTCACATTGGTAACAAAGGGTGGAGAAGTAATTGGCACAAATAAAAAAAAAAAGCAACTGAAGGAGCATTTAACTAGGTTAACTGGCAACAGGTCCAGAGTAACATGGCTGGGTATAAAATAAACATTTGAGAGGCAGATCCTCTTAAAGATGGGCAGAGGTTCACCAATCTGCAACAAACTGCACCTAAATATTGTGAAACTATTTCAGAAAAATGTTCCACAATGTCAAATTGCAAAGACTTTGAAGATCCCAGAATCTACAGTGAATGGTATCATCTAAAGATTCAGAGAATCAGAAAGTGCGTAGGGGAATAGGCAGAAGGTTATCATGATTGGGGCATTGTGTTGGAAAAAAAAAGAAAAAAAGATTGATTCTCAACTGGAAGTCACTGCATGGGCTCAGTAACACTTCTAAAAATCACTGAAAACACAGTTTGCTGTGTGATCCATAAATAAAGGTTAGATGTCTATCACACAAAGAAGAAGCCATATGTGATCCAAAAACACAGCCATGTTTTACAGACCAAAGTGAGGCAAAGTGAAAGCTGTTTTGTGGTTTGATGAATGAAAATTGGATGGATGCTGTGTCCTGCAGACTAAAGAGGAGAGGAACCACCCAGCATGTTTTTTAGCAGACAGTTTAAAAGCCTGCATCTCTGATAGTATGGGGCTGCATTAGGGCCTATGGAGTGGACAGCTTACTCATCTATGAAGGTCCAGACTTAGTAGAAAAAATTGTGTACATCATGAAACAAAAATTTGGGCAAGTCATGGGCAAGACACAAATGAACAACTGCAGGCCGATCTACAAATCTTACATTTTTACAAAATCCTTGAAAAAGACCTTTTTTCTTTTCTTCTTTTTAGAAAAACCCAGCTAAATGACTTTTAAACACAAAACAACTGCTATGATGTCTTCTAGGCAAGTGGACAGCACCATAGCACTGACCACAGCTCAGCGCTGACCAAAGTGATTGACATGCGTTTGAATACAGACAATGGAAAAATGCCAGTCTTAGTTTTTCTGGACCTCAGTGCTGTATTTGATACAGTTGACCACAATATGTTACTCAAAAGACTGGAGAACTGGGTGGGCCTCTCTGGCACTGTACTAAACTGGTTAAAAACCTACTTGGAGAACAGGAAGTACTTTATGTCAATAAGTAACTTTACATCTGAGCAGACAAGAATTACATGTGGATTTCCCCAAGGTTTTATCCTGGCGACTCTTCTGTTTAACATGTACTGGCTTCGAGGACATTAATTTGATGTGTCTGAACTGAGGTGATTGCCTGTGGAGCCAAAGATAAACAATTTAAGGTCACCACAAAGCTTCAGTCAAAATACCTAAAAACCACCAACCAGACCAGAAATCCTGGTGTAGTAATGGACTCAGACATGAACTTTGAAAAACACATTAGGGGAATCACAAAGTCAGCCTACTATCACCCTAAAAATATATCACGGGTAAAAGATTTGCTGGACAACTTGTTCATGCTTTCATCTTTAGTCGGCTTGATTATTGTCAGTGTTTTTTACAGGTCTACCTAAAAATCAGTTAGCTATTTGCAGGATATTCAGAACTCTGCTGATCGAGTCCTCACTAAGACCAAGAAAGTGGACCACATCAGTCCAGCTCTGAGGTCTTTACACTGGCTGCCTGTTTGTCAGAGAATAGACTTTAAAGTTCTGTGGCTGGTCTATAAAGGTCTGAATGGTTTAGGACCAGAATACATCAGTGACCGAGTATGAACCCACCAGACCCCTCAGGTCATCTGGATCCGGTGTTGTGCTTTAAAGTGAATGTCTGCCAAAAACTGACTAGACGGCCGCTGCGCAGCTTGTTAACGCTGCGTCGCTCAGTTTTCTCTCTGGTCTGCGGCTGTTCTCTCTGTATAAAACCGACATAACATGGATTAATTACAGCTGCAGAGGTGCTGTAATCAGAAACGATATTCAAGCATCTTGCTTCACTGTTTAGGCTTCATGTGTTTGCCTTACTCTTGTTTAGAATGTGAAGTCCAAATAGTTTATGATTTATGTGTTGATTTCCAAAGTTTCATTTCCACTGATCCTGACCTTTTTTAAGAATTGGTTGCAGTACATTGCCAGCATCTACAGGAAAGTGGTCTTCTTTCATTTAAGAGTTATACGTACAGTTGACTGACCAACTAGTATTGTACTAGTACCGTATAATCAGTTTCTGGTAGACATTCACTTTAGGGCACAACACCGGTCTCTTATCAGTTCCCAGAGTCAGAACCAGACATGGAGAAGCTGCATTCAGATTCTATGCTCCACATGTCAGGAACAAACTTCCAGAAAGCCTCAAATCAGCTAAAACACTGTTTATTTAAATCCAAGTTAAAGACCCACCTGTTCTCTGCTGCATTTCAATAATTTTTATTTAAAAGTCCAAATCTGCATTTGTTTCCTTTAAGCTTGAATTTTTAAACTTGATCATTTTTAATACTGATTTTATGTTCTCTATTTTTCCTTTTCCTTTTTTTAATTTTAAAATATTCTTCTTATTTTCTGATGTTTCAGTGTTTCTGTAAAGCACTCTAAATCCCCCTGTTGAATTGTGTTTTTAGTGTGATTAATTTCAAGGTACATTCTTATCTTCATATCTTTTCTATTTGTGTGTTTGCAGCAACAGCTTCAGGTGCAGCACCTGTCTCAGCTCCAGGGTCTGGCCCTGCCTGTGACCCCACTGCCCCTGGGCCTCACCCCACCTTCCCTGCCTGCTGTCTCCTCCAGCTCCGGTCTGCTCTCCCTCTCCTCCATCTTGGCCAACTACTCTCATGGCCAGCCACCGGCAGTGAAGGAGGACAAGGCCAGAGAAGCTGCGGAGAGAGCGCCCAGAGGAGAGGATGGTGACAAGTCAGACTAGTGCATACACAGCAAGGAGGTTAGGGTGGGGGTGGGGTGGGGGTTAAAGGTTAAGCTGTGACTGTATATGGTGATTGGTGTAAGTCTGGCTGCTGAATGTTGTAGAACAGTAACCACAGGGATGATTGCAAGCAAAGAGGGTGGAGCTAAAAACCTTTGGATGTGCAGAGAAGGAAACTCTCTAAAAGTGCGAGTTAATGCTCTTATTTAGTGGTTATAGACTCGGTTCTGGCTTCTACACTTTAATAGATTTTTTTTTTTTTTTCATTTAGCGTAGGCCATTGTTGTTAGTTAACTCAAGATAAATTTTTTCCTGTTTGGAGTTAGAGTTGAGGATGAAACCATAACAGCATCTTCCTGAACGTGAATCTGCCTCTGGCAGATTTATTTTTCTGACTTGTGTCAGTGCTTATTTCCACTTCCCCTGTAGTCCCTCTCATTGTTTCTTGTTTGCTGATGTGTTCAAGTTCCAATAAGCAGTTTTAAGATCATCCCAGTTCCCTCCAAGTATGACATATGACAGCTCCATCTTTATATCTTCTGAAATAAAAACCTTTTTGGTTAGTTTTGTCATGAATTCGTCTTCTTGGAGCCAAAAGACATCTTAGTATGATGTTAATTGTAAGTTTTTAAAGAAACTTCTTTCTTGTCAGGTGAGTCAAGCTCAAGATATCACTAGTTCGCTAAGATACACAGCTTGGGAGTTAATTCATGTTTCATGGGTTTAGCTGTTGCTGCTATGTGTTACATAGAATTTACCATGAGCTGTCTTTTAGATGAGAGTTCAAGCTCTGAATTTCATTTTCCTTTCTAATTGAAAATTGGATTTTTGACTTGTTTTTGTGAAGTAAGGCAAGGGTATCATTAAACCTTAAAAGGTGTCTGTATGTTTGAGTAAATGCGGCTGGAAAGAAGACATTTGTTTGACTTAATTTTTTTTTCTTTAAGTATTTTCCTTGTACCTTTGGGCCAAACAATGTTCCCACATTTAAAAACTCGCTACTTTTGTCATAAAAATGGAATTTGACTAAATTTGACCAGGACATAATTTTAAAACCAGACAGAGTACTGTATGTCATTTAGTGTGCAGATCTCTTCAGTTTATACTAAGACAGTATCAAACAGTGGCATTTTCATGTCTTGGTAATTTTATGTGCACTCTCCCTCTGTTTTTGCTTTTAATTACCCTAATCCCTAATAATTCAAACCCTAATTATAACCCTTAAGAAAAAGACACGCTTTTGTAAAGATACTACAACAAAACTTTATTGAAAAAAACTATCTTTATATCTAACATTCTCTAACACAAGCTCTGCTGAAATACATACTTGACTACATACAGCAACTGTATCTGGATAGCCTATATTTTTCCCCACCTAACAGCTTGTGCATTTCTTTTTTGAATTGCACTGTGCAGTAGTGTCATACAGCAAACCTAAAAATAAACAATTCAACAGAATTCAGATATATCTGCATACAGGTCTTTACAGTCATTTACCCACTGTTATTAGATTGGGTCTTACTGAATGGGATGCTATACTGCTGTTACACGTCTCACCTCAAATTCAACCTCCCAATGTCATATCAACATGATGCTGTAAACATGACCCTCCACATGCTTTATGTAGACCAGGTATCACCAACTCTGGACCTCTTGGGCCAGTGTCCTGTATGTTTTTGCCTGTTGCAACACACCCGAGTCAAATCAATTGGTAATTAGCAGATGTGCAGAGCTCGATGTGAAAATCGTTGCTCCGCACAATTCTGGGTCTAAATCAGGTGTGTTGCAGCTAGAAACTTCTAAAACCAGCAGGAAACCAGCCCTCAAGGAACAGGATTGAGGATCCCTGAATTAGCCACCTAAAACCTAAATTGTGCAAATTAACTAATTGTGAAATGCAAGAAGTGAGTTGTAGGTGTGGGGTATGGGTTTGAGCTTTATTTGTGTAGCACTTTTCCTAAAGTTACGCTGTGCTTTACAAGGAGGGATTATGTAAGTTAGATCAGATGGATGTTCACAAAAACACATCAAACGATGTTTAACACTTCTTCTGCAGAGCACAAAAGAAATGGATCCGTTTCTTACAGCTGGAAAAATCTTAACTGTTCACTGATTAAAAATGATGCAAGTTCAGAAAACAACAGATTGTTTTCAAGTTAGAAACACATTGCTGTGTCTTTGCCTTTTGAAATGATTGTTCAATATCCAGTTAATCAAATGTCACATGTTGAGTTCTTTATGACTTAGAAAAAAAATTGATGTAGATGGTATGTTGGATTGAATTTGGTGTTTGAGAAATTGTCACTGTTTAGTCAGCAGAGGGCAGCAGTGCTTTTCAGGTCAAAATAAGGCGCATGTCAGGTGTACACACATTTAAAGAGGTTTAGGTCCAATGGTGGAGCCAAAGGGGGGCCATGGCCACCACCCTCTTAAGCCTTGACCACCTCTCTGGCCATCCCACACAACTAATAGTCAAGTCTCTCAGAGGACCACTTACGTACTCATAGAACTAGAGTTGCATGTAGAAACTACTAAACTATTAATAAATAAGTAGCTCTTTATTTGTATAGCACTTTATACCACCTGATTGTAGCACAAATTGCTATATAAAGAACTAAGTAAACACTAGCGTATAGTAGGTTTGCTATTAGGAAACATTAGGGGCAGATAAAAGCAGTTGCCAAATTGTTTAGTTCTAAAATCCTAAAATGGTACCATTAATAAAATCAAGAACAATGTATTTAATTTTTGTGCTACAATAAAAATGAAATAAATCAGAAAAACGACACAATTAGGTGAAAATTATTATATATAAATACAACAGATATAGAGACCAGACCAATAATATAATTAAAAATAAACCTTTATACCAAGAGGTAAACCTGGCTATAACTTGACTGACTTAATATATTAATAGACAAATAAGTTAATTGCATTTTATTAGCAAACCAGAAAAAAAAACTGCTTCTGATCTTATTGGATCTGGTGAGGATTACAGAAACGAGTCCTTTCTGCATGTAAGTAACAATACTGTAACTATGTGCTGAAAAAACAATATCACATCATTTTCTGTGACACCCGAATAAAAGTGATGGTCTCAGTTCAGCCACCCCATTGAACCCTTTCGAGCTCCACCACTGTCCAAGTCAGTGTGTTTGTGCCTTCCTGACTCCTGCATTCTTTTACCGTCTTATTTTCATCACTGTATGTTGTCATCCTACGATATCATGAGTGAAAAGCCACCTCTGATCTCTGAGCACATCCAAAAAGATAAAGAAAAAAAGTGTAGAACTCTCCTGTATTTTGATTTGAGAAGCACTTCAGTTGTGGCTCATTGTCCTTTTGATTTTCTTCTTCTTGTCTGTGTTCGTGTTGTTTGGGGTGGGGTGGGGGGGTGAACAGGAGAGTTGATTTTCATATGTTGAGCACGGAAACAGATCACATGTTTGCACTCAGTAAACTGACTTCAGTCTGTGTGGAAAATCTCCTTTGGTAAAAATCAGACATGTGAATGGTTTGTGTGTTTGTTTTGCTGTGAAGGGCCAATTTGTATACATATGAATATATCAATATACATATTTTTTAAAGCATTTTTGTAAGTTTCAAAGCTGCTTTTTAACGTGTGTATCATGAAAGACCTTGGTGTTGTGTGTATGTGTGAGCATAACGAGCCTACAGTAAGAGGCACAATGTTGTTTAACATGTTTTTTCTCCCTGTTTTTCCTCTCCCATTCATTCTCTCAGTAGCTTGTAAAATGTAACATTGTTTCTAGGTTTGCTAATGTTTTATCCTTTTTTTTTTTTGTTGTATTTTTTCTTCTTTTTTTTGTGGAAGCAAACTGTTAAATGTGTTTATAAACACACATTTTAAAAATATCTGCTACTAAAAACAAAAAGATGTAAGCAAGCAACTGTGTACTCTGAGAATGAATCGACCTTTTAGCAGTAAGGAAGCTTCTCTGGTGCCTTACAATAAAAGACCTGATTAAGAGTGGTCATTTGTTTATGTGGAAAAAACAACAAAAAGGAACTAAATCCACTTGCAATGCAGGATGAGTTACTTTACTGTTGAATAGAAACACTTGCTGTCTTAGGTGCACCTATTTCATTGCTTGTTAACTAATCAGCCAATCACATGGCAGCAACTAGAAGTCGAGATGACTTGCTGAAATATCGTGCATCAAAATGGGGAAGAAAGGGGGATTTAAGTGACTTTGAACATAGCATGATTGTGAGTTCATTGAGTATTTCAGAAACTACTAATCTACTGGGATTTTAACACAACCATCTCTGGGTTTACAGACAATGGTCTAAAAAAAAAAGAGAGAGAAATATCCTGTGAGCGGCAGTTGTCTGGAAAAAACATGTCTTGTTGATGTCAGAGGAGAATGGGCAGACTGGTTTGAGTCGATACCCAAGCAACAGTAACTGTAACCAACATAATCACACAATAGGTAGAACCTTGAAACAGACGGGCTACAGCAAACCAAAGCAGATGGCATTCTTGTCTGCTGCGAACAGGAAACAGGTTCCAATGCAGTTTCTAAAATTTTAAAAAGCTGTTTCAGCTTTAATTTGGATGGTAGTCAGAATTCAGTGTAAACAACATAAAGCAGGGATTCATCCTGCCTTCTACCAACTGTTAATGCTGCTGGTACTGTAATGATGTGGGGAATATTTTCATAGCACAGTTTGGGTTCCCTTAGTACCTTCTAAACACCATTTAAATGATAGAGCCTACATGAGTATTGTCCATCCATTTATGACCACAGTGTAGCATCTTCTGATACTTCCAGCAGGATAATGCACCATGTCAAAGCTCAAATCATCTCAACTGCTTTCTAGAACATGACAATGAGTTCACTGTACTCCAATGGCCTCCACAGTCACCAATCTCAATCTAATAGAGCAGCTTTGTGATGTAGTGGAACAGGAGATTGTCATCATCGATGTGCAGCAACTGTGCGATGCTATCATGTTAACATGAAGCAAAATCTCTAAAGAATGTTTCCAAGACCTTGTTGACTCTATGCCAAGGAGAATTAAGACAGTTCTGAAGGCAAAAAATTTCTACTCCATAATTAATTTTCTGTTTTTAGAGAAGGCATGCAATTTATGTTTCTTAATATATTAATTTTACTTAGCCTTTTGTAATTTGATCTTTTCCATGTCCTATAAAATGGTATATTTCTTGACATTTGAGTCTTGGTTAAAACTTATTTTGGCCAAAATTTCACACAAATCTATTTGAAAATAAATCCTTTAAAGGTGATATTTTGAACCTTAAAATGTTATAGAAAAAATTTATTTGCCTTATAACTGCAAAGTGTAATTGATTGACTAATCCCTTCCCAGCAATGTCTCATCATAATTGTGGAGAGGGAAAATGATATTTACCATGCTCTGTTTAGCTGTGTATGAGTCGTTCAACAGGCCCACCTTCAAGGCAGTCAGCTACAGGTTCAGACTTGAACCCTGCGTCAGTGTTGTACACTATGAACATGAACAAGAGGAGCACAACTCGATGAATGCAGAGGAAAAAAATGAAACGCATTCCTTCACACTGCAAAGTACTTGTATGCATATTTGTTCTTTTGCTGTTGAATGAAGCACACAGACACAAAGTATACTGACTGGTATTTATAAAGAAACTTCAAAAAACATCCGACAGGCTGAGGGAAAGAAATGATAACATTATGTACAGTTCCACTATAGGTTACACAGTTATAAACAGGGAAGGTCCGTGAAGGAATTTACTTTGCAGACTGGAAGCACGAGAAAACCAAACATAACTGAGTTTGTGGGATGAAAAACCTTTAAAATAGTACTTGAAAAAGTGTCTTAGTAAAAGAAAAAAGTTTTAACTGCAACATAACAGTTAATTAGTGGTTACACATTCTTAAAATTCTACTAAACATATTTGATACAGTAGCTATAAACAAGATAAAAAAAAGTTAGCCCTGTAGAATATCGTGTAACTTTGGGATACATAATGTCTAAGGATGGTAAAATCTCTGCAGAGAAACAAAAAAAACAGGTGATTACAGTCTAGCTCCAGTGTAAGAAAACAAAGTGTATATATGACTGTAACTACTGGAAAACATTCAGCATCCAAGGGTTTGCTTGTTCTCAAGAACAGCGGAGTCTAATTTTAATAGATTTTATTTAGCAGTCAATTTCAGTTTTACTGATAAAACTTACTCTCACACAAATCTTACTCTAAAAAGGAGATAATTTAAAAAATAAATTTAATCAACCACTGCAAGTTGTTGCACAAAATCTCTCACACTCACAAATCAATCAGGCATATTTTTGGAGCACACGCACATGTGCACATGCACAGACATGAAGCTACTGTTCCAACAGGTTTTGGGAATCTAGGTTTAGTTTTTTTTTGTAGAATTGTTGGGAAGTCATCTCGGAGATCTCTCTCTCTTTTTGTACTCGTCACTGTATCTTTTGGTAAAGGAGCTGTTCTTAGATAGTAGGCCCAGGTTGGTGAGAGATGCTGATGCGGGTGCTGTTAAGAACTCATACAGGTCTGGAGCAGTTGTAGTGGTTTCCATGCTGTGAGTCTGAGGGCTGTGGGCTCGGTTTCCGTTCAAGGTGTTCGGTCTCTGGCGTCTCTGGTTGGGTGCAGAGTGGAGGCCGCTCCTTGAAGAAATCAGACATGTATCGGACCTGAAAGCAAAATAAATGAGACGAAGTGACAAAAAATATATTTATTTATAATGAAAACATTTACAGTGTATTCTTATTTGAACAGGTCAAGTAGCAGGATGGTGGATGGCCTTGCTAATGAGAATTAGAAAAAAGAGAATTTAGAAATTGTTCTGATCTTCTGTACTTTACCAAACTATGCATTCATTCATTGCTGATAAGATAAAGCATAGCTTGCCAATTCTTCACCCACAGCACTAACGATGTCCTTGCATAGGCTGAAGACATTCTATATCTGGTGGAAAAAAATGTGTTTGCACATTTTTGTCTTTGTGCAGACGCTGTTTAACAAATCTGTCCCACAGTTCCTTAACTCAAGGCAAAATGTAACTCGGTTGCTTAATTATTTGAAAATCAGTTAGCCATGCCAGAACATATGTTAATTAGACAAGTTACATTCTGTAACAGAGGATAAGATGAGGTTAAGTGACACATTTACCATAAACTTCTGGACTGTTTGCACATTAAATATTGAGTACATAAATATCTAAATGCATAATAAGTTTCACTTTTCGAGACTAGATTGTTTAATTTAAAGAGAAGGAGAAGAATCTGATAGACCCTCAGATCCTGCATAGAAGATGCAAGCAACTAATCAAAAACTTGAAGTTTTCTAACTTTACGCCACATCAGAGCATGCAGAAACAAACTCACAGTGAGAACAGCGATGAGAGCTCCCTGCAGCAGCCCCACCAGGACGTCACTCCAGTGGTGTTTGTTGTCAGAAATCCGTGTGTATGCTACATACAGGCAGAATGCCAACAGGAAGAACTGAATGGTGGGCCGAAAGAGTCTTGTCCACTTCCCCTGCATTCTGGCCTGGACGTAGAGCTAAACACATGCACACACACATGAACAAAAAATTCAGACAAAACACATTTATGATCACCTTGTAATTGTTAACTTGTATGCGATAGCAGACAGCCCTGAAATCTGTTTTATATTAATTTATATTCAATTTATTACTCCTACATAGATTTCTTATAGATCTGACCAAAAACTGACAGTTTTTTTTTTTATAATAATAAAAAAAAAGAACTCTTGTTAACTGCTTATTAAAATGTGCAGGGACATTATAGGATAATGTCATATAGTTAATAACAAGTACAACCATTTTTTTTTTAAATATATCCCCGATTGCTTTAATTGGTTAAAATATCTTATATAGGTACATTTAATGTAAACATTTTAATGATTCTTAATGTAAAAATCTTTTTTAATGACAGAGGGTTGTCCAAAAAAGAATAACCAGAATTATACTGTTAAATCAGTCAGAATCAAGCTATTGTAAAACACAAACATTTATGAAAATGACATTTCTGAAGTGGAGCCATACATGTGTCTTAATCACCTTCTCCTGTTTTGGCTGTCGTGTGTTATTGGTTAAGAATCATTTTACAGCTGCACAAAGTGACGAAGACTGAATACTTACCGACAGGAAAAGCATGCAGTACATCCCGAAGGATGAGTGGCCCGAGTAAAATGACAACCTGAGGAAAAAAATTAGCATTTATTTTTGTATTTTTTAAAAAAAATTCTATTTTGGGTTCTGATGTCTCAGGATTAAAGATGGTGAAAGACATTACTTTACTCAACCTGTTGGATATAAATATGTTCTTGCACATTGCCTGTCAGTAAATACTAAATTTGGTTCAGTAATTATTTCATCACATGCAGATGTGCAGTTTTCCACCCACATACATACATCTGGCATTATAACAGTGTTTCTAACAGATTGAAATAGCAGTCAGTATAAATCTCAGGAGGAGAAAGCAGTGCTCCATCAACACTGTGTACAGTGGGGATGGGGGGCTGCTGATCTCGACTCGGGACGCTGTGAGGCGGTGGAGGGAATACTTCAAAGACCTTCTCAATCCCACTAACTTGTCTTCTGATGAGGAAGCAGAGTCTGGGGACCCTTGTGTTGGCTCTCCCATCTCTGAGGCTGAGGTCGCTGAGGTGGTTAAAAAGCTCCTCAGTGGCAGGGCCCCAGGGGTGGATGAGGTCTGCCCAGAGTTCCTTAAGGCTCTGGATGCTGTAGGGTTGTCTTGGCTGACATAGCTCTACAGCACCACGTGGACATCGAGGACAGTTCCCCATGACTGGCAGACTGGGGTGGTGGTCCCCCTCTTCAAAAAGGGGGATCGGAAGGTGTGCTCCAACTACAGGGGGATCACACTCCTCAGTCTCCCTGGTAAGGTCTATTCAGAGGTGCTGGAGAGGAGGGTCCGTCAAACCTGGGATTGAGGAGGAGCAGTGTGGTTTTTGTCCCGGTTGTGGAACAGTGGACCAGACCTATACCCTCTTCAGGGTCTTGGAGGGGGCATGGGAGTTTGCTCAACCAGTCTACATGTGCTTTGTGGACTTGGAGAAGGCATTCGAACGTGTCCCCGGGGACTCCTGTGTGGGGTACATAAGGGAATATGGAGTGCCGGACCCCCTTGTTCGAGGTGCCCGGTCCCTGTACGACCTGTGTCAGAGCTTGGTCCGCATTGTCGGCAGTAAATCAGGCCCTGGGGAAGACAACATCTCTCGGCTGGCCTGGGAATGCCTCGGGATCCCCCCGGATGAGCTGGTGAATGTGGCAGGGGAGAGGGAATTCTGGCTTTCCCTGCTTAGGTGACTGCCCCCGCAACCCAACTCCGGATAAGCGGCAGACAATGGATGGATGGATAAATCCAGTATGTGCTGACAGCCAGTGTACCCAGGTCAATGGTGTTGCATCAGATGCAACAAGTATTGATTTAAAATGGTAAATATTGAAAGAGAAAAACACCCTTCTGGTACTTTTACTGCCAAAGCCTTTCTCTATCAGTGCAGTGAAAGATATTTAAGATCTGAACAGCTCACCTGGATTCAGTCACATTGTGCGGGTTGCCAGTGCAGTTGATATGCAACACGTATCCGTTGCAGCTCACTGGATTGCACACGGACATAAAGTTTGGGCGAGGACGACCGATGCTGAACTTTGCCAAATCAGTCAGCGATTGGCTAACTGCTGCCCCAAACAGATAAGTGCCAACCACCTTGTAGAGAGCAGAAAGGTACTGGTTGAACTGGGAGTTGGAGCGCAGACGTTTGATATGCACCAGGTAGGCCTCTCCGATAGTTATCTGTTGAGAGATGGTTTACAGGTACATTTAACATAAATGTGTCAGATTTTTTTGTTGGTTTTTTATAACTTAGTAACGTCGATATTCATCGACTCAAATACAGACTAAAACCTGGAGCTTACAATGACTATGGAGCAGGTGATGGTGACTGCAGCCATGGCTCCATGGGAGATAGTGTCTCTCCTATAGGGATACTTTATGCTCTCATCATCGCAGTGGATTCCTCTCTCATAAGGAGTGAACATCAGTGTGAGGAGGGCGGAGGGCATAGCCGCTGAAAGAATAATAAATAAAAAAAAAAAAACAACATGATGAAATCGATGGTAATACATATATTGTTTTGCTCTAAGTCTGCAAAAAAACTATTCTTTTCAAGCAAATTTGAATTTTGTCTTGTACTTAGTACATGTGGTTCCACTCCCCAATTAAAACATAGTGCAGCCCAAAGAAAACACCAGCAATGCTTCCTCTGAAAGCACAAGTATATCCAAAAATATATACGCATGCAGAGAAAACCAAATTGTTTGCTAAATCAACACTTAAACAAGGAACAGTAACAGAATGGGAATTGTATTACAAGAGAATGTTATTTTTTCCATATACAGCTGAAACACATTCATTGTGCAATTCATGTGATGACATCATGTTTGTGTAACACATGCATAACAGTATCAGTACTCTAACCAATACAGTTTAGAAATCCCAGACTTTTTTTTTTTATCTTGCACATACACTAACCCAGCACTTCATTAGGTACACCTGTTTAATAGCTAATCATCCAATCACATGGCAGAACCTTAATGCTTTCTGGCATGTAGACGTGGTGAACACGACTTGCTGAAGTTCAAACAGAATCAGAACGATCCTAAAAAGAGAAAATATTGAGTGAGTAACAGTTGTTTGGAGCAAAATGTCTTGTAGATGTCAGAAGTCTGAGGAGAATAGACAGACTGGTTGGAGATGATAGGAAGGCAACAGTAACTCAAATAACCACTGGTTTCAACCAAGGTATGCAGAAATCCATTTCTGAACTAACCTTGAATAAGATGGGCGGCAGCAGTAGACTGCAAAAAGTTTCCTGATACAAAGTGTCTCCATTTAAGCTGCAATAATCAGATGTAGAGTAAGAATATGGTCTATAAAACATAAAGACATGAATCCATCCATTCTTTATCAACATATTTTTGAGGCACAATTGCGGGGGTGGCTTGGCCCTCTTTAGTTAGGCAAGTATGGATTTGGAGAGAAAAACAAAAAAACAAAACAGGAAGCACAGGTTGAACTCCAAAGTGCTGAATCTTAGAAATAAATGGGATTTTTTATTACTGGAATATAAAAAGGTCAAAAATAAATCCTGTGGGAAAACAATGGCAAGACATTCCCAAAAAAGAAATGCTGACTACTTCTGACCTGAAGGAACATTTCTTTAAAAAATAGTTCCTGTGACAAAAAAAAAGTCACCCTGAAGAGAGGTTTCACCAAAAACATAAGAAACAGCTGGCAGCTGATTGGTTTGGTCGAGCTACAAACATTAGCCTTTTGTTTTTTGTCTTTTAAATACATTCAGGCCCCTTTTGTCAAAAAGCCAGACTCATAAGTCAGCACAGAGATGATAGATGGACCTCAGCAGGGTTAGATGCAGCTAAGGAAACAGCTAAGAACACACTAAAGGACTAAACTTTAGGAGACCAACCTTTGAGAAGACGACCCCGGTCTGCCAGGTCAATGAATTTGTCATCAGTGGCAGCAGCTTCACCTCTATCGGTCACATTTGCTTTCTAGAAAGGAACTGGCTGTCACCGTGGAAACACGTGGGACATAACAGCTATGACCTTTGACATCAGGGGCCGTGTCTACACTGTGAAGGGCCTGGGAGCTGAGCACTTTAGTGGGGCCCACACTCACATACTTGTGAATCCATGTGCTTGGAAACATGCTCATACACACTCCTGACAAACAGGTTTTTTTTAACATGCAGACTTTTAAAGAGATGTATGTATTTATAGGACTGTAATGAAAACTAGCTTACGTCTGCGCTTTGTGTGGGGCCGACAGAAAACCTTGAGTTTAAGATTTTTTTTCCCCTATGCAAACAAAGGAGGACATAAAGCTGTCAGTTAAATCTGAGTGAGACAATAGTCCAATCTACAGGGCTAAATGTCAGAAACTTTCTCCAACACAATCTTTAAATAGTTTTCCTGTTTTCAAGAACTTCCCTGCTAACACTAACAACAACGAGGCTTGAATGAAGTTTGTTTTCTCAAACAGGAGTTGTATATTTACTAGGAAAGACAATAAGATCAGGTCTTGGCTTCCTTCCTTCAGAGTACACCGGTCACTCTGACAGGCAGAACTAAATAAATCTACATAAATCCAAAAGAAGCATGTGCTTTACAAGTTATGTTGGGACAATGACGACACGTAGCCAAGCTTTCATTTTCAATGAACGCAAGTGAAAAGCCAAAAGAAAAAAAATGAATCAGACACGCTTTTGTTGAATGTTAGTGAATAAGATAAACCCTACACCCTACTGCCACCAGATAGTGACAGTAAAAGCCACACTGCTAGTGGCGATGACTCGGTAGGAGTAGTAGGTGTCCTAACAGTACAAAGGGAGAAAGTTCTTTAGGAATTACTTAAATTTCTGTGAAAATCTGGGATATTATGTTATATCTGGAAAGATATTAGTCAAGTAAGTCTGTTTTTTTGCCCATTGTTTCTTTTCCAAAACAGGAAAAAAAATCACTGCCAAACATTTTTTGGGGTGTGAATTAGTGGACTTCTTATCCCCTTCACATACCTTACATGCAAATTCAAAAATGTTACTGGAAAACACCTAATGTCTTGTGGTCATTATTGTAATTAGGGCCCAATCTAATTTTTTCCTCCCTCTCCCCTACCTTCCGCTTTCCAGAAGCAAGGTGCTCCTTTGTTTCTTTAAGGATCAAGAACTCGTAGCTATTAAAACGGCCTCATGATGACCAAGTTAAAGGGCTAAATGACCACTACTTTTTTAATAAGGGTATCTTCAAGTTGTAGGGCCAATGGAGAGAATGGAGATGGGCCCACTAATCAAGGATGAACATTGTGTGTTTTTCACTCTGCTTCTTGCTTGAGGATGTATAAAGGATATAATAGTATGGTGACAACAGCAGAACTGGTACACTTGTGACAAAAAGGTGCATGAATTGTACTCTTAACTTTCTTATTATGCATTATACATTTGGAAAACAGAATGTTAGGATTTTATGTTATTATATTCTTCATATGTGGTTTCACAAATTTTTTTTTAGATTACAACTGATTCTTTTACCCCATAATCTCAAAATAGAAAGATTAGACCAAAGCTGAATATTTTTAAAACATTTAGACCAGTTGGAAGACTTGAACTACACTGTGCACCTGATCACAGAAATAATGACTTGTGGGAACTTTAGCTGAAGATAAGTTTCCTCCTAGTTGTGAATTTGAATATTCAGCATTAACTTCTTGAACTATAAAATCACTTTCAAATGTTTTATATTGGAAAATGTTTACCATGTTAATGTTTTTAGTAACACTCAGATAATAGTTTAAAGTTCTGTGTGGGTACCCACACACCTTGGTAAAAACTTGCCACAGACTTTTTAGTGATAGGATTAAGGGTTGGATAGGCCCAAATTGCAAAAAGCTAATGAAACAAAACATAAAATATAAGTTTGCAGCTGTATTTTTTTTAAAAACTTGCTTTTAAAGACATTTATAATGCAGTACAACATACAGCTGCTCATGTTAGACATTTCTACTTATTGTGTTCAAACACCTCACACACAGATAAACACACCATACTTCTATCTCACTACATAACTCATAAATGATGCAACAGTTTTCCCTGGTATCAGAAAAAGACTTAGATGGACTTTTATGTTCGGGGTATTTGTCAGGTCTTCACAAGTCTTGGCAATGAGCTGTGATGAGCAATTTCCTCTTTAAGGAGAACTTATTTTCATAAAGGAAGCCCTCCCTTTGCTCTTCACATTTACATCTTCATTATTCCAGCAGGTCAAGCATGCATTCAGCTTCACTTTGAAGTTAAGCCCAACCGGTGTTTATACTTGCAGGGTGCAAGGATAACATTTAGATAAGAGCCTGCTTGAATGACACAAGTCTCTAGAGGTTACACACTGACCGGGTGGAGATGTCAGTGGACCGAGTTGGGCAACCAACTTCAAAACATATGGATTAACAACAACTAAGCTTATTCCACCACAGACTCTATAAGGAAGCCAATCCCCCTTCATATCAGAGCTCTGGGAGCCGAGCCCATGGAGTGTTCCTATTATCTGTTTTTATCTGCTATTATTACAGAGGGCTTGGTATGTTTTCATAGGCTTATGCTAGTGAGGCGATCTCTTCTCCCCTACCAGAGGTGTAGGGTCAACCTGAAGAGAGAGGACAACCAAAGCCCATATTTACCAATTAGGGAACACAAGTTGCTACAAAAAGGAGTGCTGAACCAGGACATTTTAAACCCTTTTTTTTCAATACATTAATGGCTTCATTTAAGATCTTCTCACCAACTATCTGTTTAATTCTATCTAATATAGATAACAACTTTGTAAAGTAAAAACTATGTGCACTTATTAACTGTGTTCAGTTTCGTAGGTCAGTGTGTGTGAGTGTGTGTGTGTGTGCCTGGGTCAGGATTTGATTAGCCCAACTTAGCAAATAGGGAGGAAACCGCAGCGCAACACCCCTGCTGTTGTTGTGTTACTTTAGTGTACTAATCCTTCATGTTCTGCGGTTATTTATTTTTTGTATGTCAATGATTTGACAATGTAACCCCTGGTGAAATTTTAAATAGAAGTACTTCTCTCATTTCCCACAGATGTCAGTGGAAAATAACAGGGCCAGTTTAATGTCAGTTCAACTTGGGTCTAAAAAAAACAAAAAAAAGTCCCACCTTTTCCGTTTTCTTTTTTTTTTTTCCCAAATCAGAAATTAATTTTTTCTAATCTATATGAAAAGCAAAAAAAAATCTGTGTTACTGACAGAAATGCTTTTTGAGTACAGTAGTAAATTCTGCCAGATTAAACCACCTATAGTCTTCAATTTACAGATAACACAAGTTATAATAATTGAAATAAAGAATGACAACACATATAAGCCATGATGTTTCACACAATGTGTTGGGCAACAACAACCCCCCCCCCCCCCCCCCCCAAAAAAAAAGCTGCTGTCAACATTACCCACAAAGGAAAATGTGGAACGGCTATTGATAGACTATGTAAACTGGAGTTATACTAGTTTAATTGTTTTTCTTTTAATATGTTAGACAATTTTTTGTCATTTCAGAAAATGGAAAAAAAATAAAATAAATAAATTTGAGTTTTATTGTGTGTGAAGGTTCTCCTTCATTCAGGTCAGGGTATCCAGCGTAGGTTGAGTTAACATTGTGGTGTCTTTTATCATTAAGATGCAAGAATAGAGTGAAATCCTGGCCTGATGAGTTGGCTCTCCTTTGTTGAACCATTTATCTATCATTAGGTTTCCATAATGTGGGGCTCATTGTAATCCTCACTGAAATGAACTACATAAACAAGGTTGCTTCTTTGAGACTGTGGAGTCAGGTCTTTAGGATGAATCGGCTTAAGGTGTGTGGTCTTTGTTGTAATAAAGTCCTTTTTCAGCTCAGATTTGATAATTTTTGTGTATTTTAAGCCCAAAATGTTAATTAAAAAGGATAAGAAAATAACAGTTTAAAAAGAAGCCAAACATGGATATGGTGAACATTTTAACCCTTGACAATTTACTACAACACATTTTGTTTGTTTCTACTTAGATGTAGAAAATGACACATTTAGATTTTAAAGTTTGGTACACAGTAATAAAGTCTTGTTGCAACAATGAGGTTGCTCAGCAACCAGTGCTGTTGGTGCATAACACATATACATAACTGTTGGAAATAAATACAAAGTGGTGATAGCTGCAGCACGTATCACTACCTTGTTGATTTGCAGTTATCTTTAACCAACTATTTTACCCTAGCAAATGCTATTTGGGAGTATGTTTTAAATTCTGGCTCTAACCTGATGTTTTATATGCAACCTTTGAGTTGTACTTTCGGCATGACTCTTTACTACTGCAAACAATATAACAACTGAGATTTTAAAAAGAGTTTTGTACAAAGTAGCAGGCTGTATGTGTCTCAGAAAGAGTCTCACCCACGGAGTTTCTGCTTACTTTTTGTCCTCAGAATCAAATATCCACAAGAGAGATAAAGGAAGAAGGAAAAGTATTGTTTTACACTTTCGTAATCTCTACTGGCAAGAGTACAACCCCAATTCCACTTTGAGAAAATAAACATAATGGAATTTGGGATCAGACACAAGTACAACTTCCCCTTGACCTCTGACCCAGCACGAAGAGGGAAGTGTTCCTGTTATTCAGCTCTCAAGTGGCTGTTGCACATGCTGTAGGGACCACACTGTCCCAAACAACTGAGATATTTGTAAGAAACAGAACAAGAAACAAACAGCAGTGATGCATGTGTACATTTGTCTGAGGTCTCCATGCCAAATCTCAGCAGACAACTGTGAGATCTGTGCGTCTGCAGGGTGACCTCGCAGGGATTTGTGACCGGTGTTCCACACCCCACTGAGATGGTCAGAAAACAAATATTTAACTTGTGGAAATCTGTCTGTTTATGCAGGGAAAGTTTTTTAATCCTCATTGCTTGGTGTTTTTTTTTTCTTTCTATGCTGCATTCTCTTTAAATTACCTCAGAAAGAACAGCGTGAGAGCAACAGAGTGTACTTTACTGCAATTACTTTTTGAGTCAAGTTTTATGAATTCATGGGCTTCACTGTTTGGCCGGAATAAACTTGCAATGCTTTGAGGAATAGTAACAAATACTAACTTACTCACAAAAAAAGCATCCCTTCCTAAGAGAATAAGGATTTTTTTTCCTGGTAATGTCCTGCACAACACTAGGTGCCAAAATGCTTTTTTTTCCCCAAAAGGAAGACAATAAAAAGCAATTTTTACAAAAGTCCACCAGTGTTTTTGTTTATTTCTGAATAACCTTTTACCATCCTTTACCTTTTACCATCAAGGAGGTCAAGTAGGGTAAACAGATTACTGTATCCCTTGATTATGTCAAATGACTTGATCTGATTTATTAACTCTCTTTTCAACTTAACTTCTAAAAACTAATCAAAATAACACTTAAAGTGTAAATATATATAAAAACAATACGTAAAAAATGTTTTTGGGCTTTTTTGTATATTTTAAGTATAGGAACACAGATGTTCTGCTGTCTGTATTTTTCCAGGTATGAATTAGTACTTGTTGGTATACTTGTTCATAAAGCAAACCGGTTTTTATTTTTGCTATGATATGAATTTGTCTTATACCACAAACACGGTTTTAATTGGCCGAAACAACATTTGGAATGTGGTGCAATTGGAAACTGAGGTTAGACGTTTTTAACCGATGCACCACTAAAACATGCAGCAGAGCGCCTGTGTTTTGGGAAATACTGAGCATTGGAAATAGATGAAGAAAATTCAGAAAGAGAAGCTACAGTAGACGCTGAAGTTGAATACGATGGCACAGAATAACTGCACTAGTTTGACCTGGTTGAGATGGCAAAAATAAACTACTGTGGTCTCCATTCTGATTAGCTGTTAGCTTAGTTCTGTCCGAATCCCTCATTAATTATCCTATTTAAGAGTTCTTTTGGTTTCTTTTGCATAAAGTACTGGTGGTCTGAATCCATAAAATTTAGTCCGAGTTTTTCCCCAGACCCGCTCAGCTGTGGTGTTTCACATATATTTAAAAAGGTGTTGGAGGGGTGTTCTTTAAAACTTTCTTTTAAAATAGTAATTTATAAATTCACTACAGACTGGATTCAGGTCATCTTATAGTTTGCATCATATCCTGTTCATAAATAATTTTTATAGTGTGAACAATCAGTTGTGTAGACTTGGGAGGGAGGCTGTTATCTTGTGGTGACTTTGACCTTCAATCAAACAAAGAAAACCAGAAATCCTTCTTCCCTTCATGAAACCACCACATTACTGATCAGAGTGTTTAAATCCACAAGAGGACAATAAACTCAACAGCACAAAAAAACCTTTGTGTGTGCAATATTTAAGCACGCACACACACTGTTGGCTGTCCGAGAACAGACGTCACCACTTCCTGTTTGACTGACACATGCAGCAGGTTCTGCTTTTGTGTCTATATGATATAACATAATGGAGAGTCGTATGTTAAAATGGCACAAAAATAATATTCTCCTGAGCTAAACAACAACAGATGTTGTCAGTTACAGTAATGTGATCATATCTGCACATCCAACCAAGTTTTTAATGCCTCTGTAGCACTTTAGTACTAATCCTGCAACAATTCAGCAGATGCAAACACTAAAACTGTGTGCAAACTTTTATTTACAACTGCAAAATCTTTATGACTTAATATTGAGCTAATAAAAATGCCAATTGTTGTTTTATGTGTGGCTCTTCTAATGTGGCTCAATCATTAAAATGGGATTTTAATATCTGCTGTGTTTTCAGCTTAATGGGAGACTCAGCATGTTTAAGTTTCCCTTGGCATCTTAAATAAAATAAAAAAAAATCATAATAATAAGTTGCAGCTTGCTGGTCAGTATTTTGTCATTAAATTTACAATGTATGATGGACAGTTCATAGCCAGTACATGCAGGATAAATTCAAAAGTCACAGCTGTGGTAAAATTAGAATTTCATAGCTTAGTTTGCAACATTTCATTTGGAAAATTGGCATATTTCCTTCAAAAGCTTTATGCTTCATTTTCACTGTTCAGAAAAAGAACATAGTGACTGACTAAAGCTAAAACAGAGCTAAAAAAAAAAACAATAAATGAAGAGACTGTTAAACTCCTGACAAAGATCTTGTGTTTCTGCAGCTAATTTTCTGTTGGTTAAATAATTCCTTGTATAATACTTGAATGTTGAAGTGAGAAATGAAAGCTACCAAATCTGTTTCTGAAAGTTTGCAGAGATTTACTACTTCTGCTCAAGAAACCAAAAGTTATTTAACAAACTGTTACAGTGATAGTAAAACTGAACTACAGTGCAGCAACAGCTGGGATCACTCTTGCTGATGTGCAGCTCAAAAGGCAGCAACACTTCAAACAGCCTTAAAACTGAGACAAACAACATATAAAAGCCTATAAAAGGAAAGATTTATATCACACTCACACACACACACGCTCTTTGCTGCAGGACCTCTTGACATTCTCAATCTAAAATGCTCTGGTCTCGCTAATTTTTGCATCCTATTGTTTGTTTAAATTTTCCAAAACTATTAACGCACAAACTACTGTGTTAAAGTGCTGACATTACTTTTACACTGCAGGTGCTATCATTAAAGGGCAGCTGAAACTGCCACTCTGGAGAAAATTAATCAGCATGTCGCTGCCAACATGGTGGATAAGATTCTATAAAGTTTATATCTTTTCATAACATCATTTAAAAAAAGTGGTTCTTGATCGGCACTATCCTCCAGGTTTTAAAAAAACTTCCCTGCTCCAACACACCTGGTTGAAATGAAATTGATCTAACAGTTTGTTAAAGTTTGATTGGGTTGATTTGGGTGATTGATTTAAGTCAGGAAATCTAAAACCTCCAGGATTATGGCTTTCAAGGACTGGAGTTGGAGATCCCTGAGCTGTACGCAATGATTCCAATGACAATCACATTTAGATTGATAAAAGCACAACTGCTGATAAAGTTCGGTGAGCAAGGTATTTATTTATTTTCCTGCAGAGTTTCAGATTTTCAACTAAAGAAAATATAAAAATCAAGAATCAGTACTTTCTTTACTCTGTTATAATCAAAATGCACTTAAAAAAAGCGCTAAAAGGGTGCACATAATTCATACTCCAAAGGGTTTTCTGTCCGTGTAATGTTGTAATGCATCTAGTTACTTTCAAGGACAGTAATCCTACAATCTAATCTGTTTTAAATTAATCCGACCCAACACTGCATGCCATTTGACAGTTGGTAATGTTATTGAGTAACCAAAGAAAAAATCCTTTCTGTGGGAGGGAATCACGCTCTTTGGTGTTGACTTTGTAAAATCTCCAGACTTTTCACAGCTACATACAAAAGCTACATAACACACTGAAGGAGAAAAAAAAATCCCAAAAAGAAAAATATGTCTTTTAAAACAGCATCAAAGCTGAAAGCACAGAGCTCGGAAAGTTTCTTCCCACGGATTTGTTTAAGAACCTAAGCACTGAAATTATGCATTTTGCTCTTTTTTTTTCTCCTTTTAAAAGAAAGAAATGTTACTAGTTCATCAGGATCCTCATCTCCTAATGTCCCTTTGGGTCCCATGTTTCCTGTGGTCCAGTATTGGAGTTTTCTAATGGCTGATGTTGTTTAGGGTGCTGGATGGACCTAATGCCATTCTCCAATTGTTTTGTCTTCCAATTTTGTCCTGATACAACGGAGAAACTGAACAGCAATCCTGTTCCACTTAAACGTATATGTAATCCATAACCTTTTTGTCTTCTAGTGGATATGGAATAGTATGTGTGTATGTGAGCAAGTGTTTGTTATGTACACATGCAAATCCTATTTTGCATATGTTTTATCTGATACTGGATGCATGGAGATCTTTCTGCATAGCCAAATCCTAAATAGTCTAAACTATCAATTGCACAATCAACACTATTTACATTAAAAGGTTGATTTTTAATCAGAATAGATTTATTTAGAAGCCTGCTATACATAAAAGTCTGGTTATAAATATAAACACAATGTTTATGTCACAATTGAGGAGTCATGAGGAGTAGTTCGTCACTCTGAAGTGATTAGTCTAAGAATGAAGAAATAAAGCTTCTTAAAGTGAAACTACAAGAAAATGTGGGAATTCTGTTAGATAAAAATAATAAATCAAAATAGGAGAAAGTGAGAATTGACTTGTTTGAATCTTTAGCTGATTGGTACTAACTTGTTCATGCTCAGCTAAAATAAATAAAAAAATACTAATGTTCTATTCAGAAATGATCAATGCTGCGTTGTTCAGGCTAAAGAAGAAGGGGTCACCTTTCTCAGCATTAGTGAATTTGTGGATTCTGCAGGTGTAACATACACTTATCTTATATTACTTTGTTTTTATCTTACACATAGCATCCAATGCAGTTGGCTAATCACAAAACTCAAAAGATCACAATCAAGACAGGAGCGATGTTGCCAGGCTCAGCATTCTCAAAGTGCTTCTCAAACTGGAGGGGGCGGAAAATGTGGCAGACAGACTAATGTTTTGGCAACTTTGGCTCTTGGAAACAGTCTAGTCCACACTCCAGAACACTTGGTGGCAGCAATTCACAAATTTGTTTTGCCAACCGCCAAAAAATCTAAAGAAGAAGAAGATGAACTTTTTTTTTTTTTTTTTTTTTTTACTGAACACAGGGAAAGGAAAGAGAGAGATATGGAGAAATATATATATATATATATGTTTTTTTAATAGATATTCCTCCAAAGGGGGGCATGGTAGAAAAGGTTTGGGAACTACTGCTATACGGGGAGCTATAGGTGAGTTTTATTTGAGACAACAGTCAGGAAAGCTGGCTCCTAATCAGTGACCAACTTATGTAAATAAGTAATTAAATTTCATTCTGATAGATACTATCATGTGTCAACGTGAAATGGTACCTACCCTTTTCAAAACAGTTACTATTTTAATATCAAATGCTGGATTAGTATTGGGAGTTATACCTGTCCATACGGAAAGCTGTTTATCTTTATTGGGGTATTAATTTGTCTTATACCACAAATGCTGATTTAATTAGCCAAAACAAGGTTTGGAATATGGTGCAGTGGGGGACTCAAACAATTTTTGCCTGTAATTCCCGTTGACCTAAAATCATTCCTGGAGCAATTTGCTGCACCACCTTTGCCACAAACATGCTTGGGAGTACTAGAAATGTATGAATTTAAGATCAGCACCCTCCATATATTCAGGGAAAATGAAATAAAAAAGGTAGACACATCAGATGTCACTTATAGACATGTCTGCTAGATGTACTGACAAGACAAGAAAAATCATCAGCATAACTTTAAATGTTGAAACTGTAATGTCAGCTACAAATGACATTTTATCATAATCACAATCTTCCAACGTAAGCTTTCACTTAAAAAAAAACTGTCTGAACTTGCCAAGTGAGAGTCATCCTAACAACCTCTGTGATCAACAGTTACCTTAAAATTCACTTTAGACAGCTGTGATATTGACTCAGCTTTTAATTAAGTGTGTGCTTGTTTGCATTTGTCCACAGACAGAAACACAACTCTTCTTGTAAACTGGGGGAGACATAGCTTGACACTTTTTTTCCCCCTTTAAATTTAATTATTTAATCAAATTGATAAGAAATTGTTGTTTTTCACAACCCTGCAAGCTCAACCAATAAAGTCTCTTTAAATTAAATCTGCTTACGGTTGAAGGCGCACATGAATCTTGAGTACATTAACAGTCATTACCATTCCTCCCTGTCACTCACCAGCTGGGTCGACAACTGAAAACATGCATTCAAAGTCTACACTCGCATATCAAAATGCTCTAACCTATAACGTCCCTGCAGGAAAATTCTGAAAATTGTGCCCAATACTTCTCATGTATCTGCAGAAAATCAACCGTATCAGAGCCAGATGGGCCTTCTGTCATCATCTCAGCAACAGCCTTTATTAGAAATGTGAGAAGTGTGACACAACCAGCTGGAAGATACCCATAAATGCCTTTGTGTCAACCTGAGACTACAGAGCGAGTCTCGACAAGCCATTTTGTTTCTTGTACAGGACTTTCTCATAGCCCACCCTCCATACATTTACTCACTCATGTGTCTTTGTGAGGTCCAAGACACAATACACTCCTTATAATTAAACTTGACCACTAAAACCAAGTCCGAACTCCGTCTGGACTTTTAAAAACATATTAAAACAATAGTACTGGACCCACATTTGTCTGTTGAAGATAGAAGGTAGGACATCCACCACCTGTATGCACACACAAACACACACACACACACACACACACACACATACATACACCAGATCTACAGTTTCCAAAACAGGATTTTAACTGTCAGAAAGAAAGAGATTCATAGACAATGGTCTCCTATTCTTCCTCCTAACCCTAAGTTTGAAAAAGAAAGGGCCATTGGGTACAAGAAGAAAAAACATGCACAAAGTCAGGGAATTCACAGAGCAGATATTTTGCATAAAAAAAAGTGATAGAGAAATTCACACACACGCACAGCCACATGACATGCATACACTTAAACATCAGTCTCAGCCTGTGGACTCATCTATCTGCCAGTCATGTGTTAATGACTGATAAAATATCAATTGTCCTATCTTCACTGGGATTATCTCTGTGAGGAAATCACTTCACTCACTTCAGGGGCCAACAAAAGCAATCAGTGCGGGGAAAGATTCTGTTTGGCTTGTTTCAACAAGACAGAAAGCAATGACACCTTGCAAAGTCTGCTGCACAATTTTGATTTATTATTACACATCCAACATTGGAATAACTTTACTTCTTATCTGGCCTTAGAAGGATTTCTGGTAGAAGTTTTTTTTTTATGTGGCAGATCTATAAACTAAACGTCTCTATGTTGACTAATCTAGTGAGTCACTGTCCACGAGGTAGCATATTTTAAAAGATGGTTTTGTATCATTTGATTTATTTTCCCGATTTTTCAAACATAATCGTTGCAAAATGAAACTGGACATATCCCGTAAGAAGGTAGCTTACCAACACAGACGCAAAGAATATCCACCACGATCAGAATCAGCTTCTTTGCTTGCTCTGCCTGCTCTGCCATGTTTCCTTAGACGCCGCGTTACTTTCATAAATAAAGCACGTTAAAAAATTAACTAAACAGACAAAAAAAAAATAAAAAAATATATATATATATATCTTCACACCTGATATAACTTTGACCTAAACAGCAAGTGTCTATCGAAAAAACTCTGCTGTTCTTCCGCCTCCACTTCTCTGCGTACCTGCCCGCCTGTCAGTCTCTGTCTGTGCAGGTAAGAGACGAGCTCGGCTCCGATCAGTCCCGCCTCTGTGCGGGGCGCGGTTTCTCTAAGCAGATCTTTACAAATGGCTAATTTGATGTTTCTAAACTCAAGACCAACTTTCTCTTTTCTCTCACGCTATTTCTGCTCTTCCAAAATATTCATGTGAATTATTTCTGTAAAACTCAAATTACAGAAATTTGAGTTTGTAATTTATGATAAATAAATGATAAAACATGTATTTCAGAATCTTATCCCATTTTCTTTTCTTTTCTTTTCTTTTCTTTTCTTTTCTTTTCTTTTCTTTTCTTTTCTTTTCTTTTCTTTTCTTTTCT
>JBAMHW010000022.1:17539593-17572458 GCA_037177495.1 Rhadinocentrus ornatus
TTCTTTTCTTTTCTTTTCTTTTCTTTTCTTTTCTTTTCTTTTCTTTTCTTTTCTTTTCTTTTCTTTTCTTTTCTTTTGGTTGATTATTTTTCGTTTTAATAATACCAAACGGTTATGTATAAAATACATCGTTGGAGAGCATAATTTATCACCTTTACAATGTCATATAACGTGTAAGGAGTCTTTTCTGTGGAATGAGAAACAGAAAAACCTGTGGGCTGTTCAATGTTCTCCTGTTGAGTTGCAAGAAAATCGAATATTCCAAAGAATTTTGGCACAATTTTGGGGGGTGAACTATAACATTTAGCCATGTTGCTCAATCCACAGAAGGACAATCTTTACAAATTTTATCTTGTTGCGAAGGTGAGTTATGAGTTGGTATTATTAAAGGGCAGAACTAATCAACCGAACACAAATTTCCTTACTTTTTGTGCTAAGTTTATTTAATTCCAGTTTCATAACCTTTAATGATATTCCTACTTTATTTCCCTTTGGGTAAAAAATTGCCAGACATACAGTAAACAGGTTCATATTTGTAATTTCTAATCTTTTCTCCATCAAACATGACACAAATGAAAGAAGCAAGTGCACATACACTCACAGTTCCTCACACACTATTATCAATGAACCATAAGCCTGAGCGCGGGAGCCATTTAAGGTTGCTTTTAAAAGGGATTTTTTCGAGAGTTTCCTCAAATGTGCTTGTTCTGCATAACAGGACTTATGAGGGAACCCTCATCACACCTGAAAATAATTCTGGGAACAGCTAGAAAACCTCCACCTCCAACCAGAGAGGCCTAAACTGGTTATAATCAGTGACCAATATTTAGATTTTTTTAACATTTAGATTAGAAATTTAGATCAGACATTTGTGATGACAACATTTTATTTAGATGGTCCATCATGTCTGATGTTGTTCGTGTTTTTTGATACTATCTAAGAAAGATTTTGTTACTATTAGTTATGTTTAAAAAGAATATATCTGGAGTAAACAACATGGTCCATATATCTAAATGCGTATTTCACTTAAAGCTTGCAGCAGCTCATTGGTAAGGTTTGAGTCCACTGCTTTGCCCATGTCAGATATTTATGTTCCTTGGTGCATCTGCAGCTTTGTTGTTCATCCTTCCAGGCCCAAACAGAGGTAATGGTGAACGATGAAGTGGAGGACACATTTAAAGCGCTGGCCAGGTCGATTACTTTGTCTTTCGCTGATGCATTATGCTGCTGCATCCTCACATCTTAATATGTCACACCTTTTCATGGCATCATGTTCTGCATTTAGGGTTTTCCTCTTCATGCATATCTCCCTGCATTCCTTTTCAGAGATCTCTTTTTAAGTTTCTAGGTTAGAAAGTCTACTGGATGTCTGCCTGTTTTGTTTTGTTTTTTAAGTTGTTTGATTAGATGGGGAATCTTCTGCAGTTAATAATTTTTCCTCTCACACTTACCTTTCGCTCTTTGTTTAAGTTTTTTTTTTTCTTTTGAATATTTTCCTTCTCCTACTGGATGTCTGTCTCATCCTCTGGATGCCTTCCATTTCCTAATACTCTAACCTGAAGATTTCTCTGTCTTCAATAATGCCATTCTGTGCTGAATAAAATACCTTCCTTTTCAGCATATTTCCACTGTTCAGATACTGTGTGAAATATTACTGACATCTAGTGGTAAAGATCGGCATTGAGATTACTTAAAATACCAATTTTACGGTGGCCGTTAGTGGCCGAAATCTTTGCAGATATAAACATGTTTTCATAAGGAAGTGGATCTGGTGGCCTCAGGTACAGTGATGACTACACAACTGCAGTTTTAAACTCAGAGGGTACTCACTTTACAAATAAGCTGGAGATGCAGATGTGGGTTTAAATCCAACTTTATTCGACAGTGCAGCAGTAATAATAATGTTTGGGTCTAAAATAACTACACAAAGTATTACATATTTTTTGAAAGTTAAAAACTGTCCTTTTTCGCATCTTCACCATCATCATCACCATCCTGATACTGCTTAGAGTAGGCTATGGATGAGACCGCTTGCAGGATCAAACAAAGCAACACTGAAAGTGTGCTAAAGGTGTTACTTGATACATTTTAAGGGCTTTGGTCCATTTTCTTTAAAATCGCTGATCTCATCAGAGACAGTTGCACAAAAAGATTGTGACAAAAGAAAGTTTGTATGATGGTCCTGTGGACTAACTGGACAGCATTGACTCAATAATAGATTTCTTTGTGATTAAATCCACATTGCCAGAGTCCACTGGTCAGTTTAAGGCAGTGAGTTTTGATTGGTTGAGTAAATAATGAACAAAAGCTATTTGCTAATTCAATAAAAATCAGTGAGTCATTTGACCCAAAGATGAATGCAGCTGTTAACATTCTCAATAAAGTGAAAAGCTAGGTGTTACTAGGTGTTATTGGCTTATTTTCCCAGTGCTTGAGCACTATGATTTTCAGCATTTAACGTGCAGGATTAGCAAGTAAAAATCTCTGTAAAATAATTGTTCTTTAAGTAAAAAAAAAAAAAAGAAGAAGTTTTGTGAAGCCAAATGCTGCCTCCTTCTTTCTTTTTCATAGAACATTTCTAGTGTGGCAAAAGAAGCAATCATAAATTCCTTAGTTATATGAATATTAATAACTCTGCTTTCCCCAGTTTAAGATGTCCGTCTGAAACATCTAATATTTAAAACATTCTCATCACCATTCAGTCCCTGCTGGACTATCGTACGTTTTAAATACACATTATCCAGAAGGATCATATCAGTAAATGCAGAAAAAGCACAATTTTAATGTTTTAATCATGATTCATGCAGAGTTCATAATTTATTGCTTAAATAAACAAAAAATGTAAACTGTAAAACTCCTGAATGACATAACTACAACAGAATTTAATGACCAAGCTGCAGACTTATAACAGAACATATTTTAAATACTGACTAACTGGATTCCAACTCTAAGTTAAGCCAAGTATGCATACTGTATAGTGTACAAAAAACACAGAAAAAAAAACTTAGAATGGCTCAAGCAGAAACATATACTTAATAGAGTCAGTCAGAAATAAAGAAATTAAAAACTTTTCATGTTTTATCTTAAAAAACTAACATAGCAACGTGATGGTGTGATTGTTAGTGCCCCAAAGCAAGACGATTCCTACTTTTAAACAGGTTGGAATTTGAACATTATGTAGAATATTACACTTTGCCTTTAAAAACCTCCTTGTTTGATGTGGTCGGAAGAATAGCCAGTTAACTTTGTTGCATTTTTCTGAATCTGCAGTTTATTCATAAACAAAAAACGCAAGAACTTATCGAAATGATGCCACAGCTAAATAATGCCACAATCAAAGTTGCAAGTGCTCCAACTTGTGTGTGTGTGTGTGACTTTTATTTTGGACATTAGTGTATTTTCAGATTATTAATTACAATAAATTAAACAACAAATTCTACTTTTTTCTGTTTTGTAAAAATTTATATATTGTCCATCCCAGTTTATTGTTTAGATAAAGATTTTTGTTTTTTTCCCCAAAAATTTAAACAATCATTTTCCAAAGACGACATGGTGGTTTTTATTGGATGATACAAAAATATTTATCAGCACAGAGCTACAAATAGGTTGATATAGGAAAATTCTGCAGTGTACCACTAGAGGGAGCGCAAATACCACCAGTGGTTTGGTAATTAAATCCAATGGGAAAGTGATCCTAAACTCTTGAGAGGTAATAGACTTTATGTCAATAGAGGATAGGATGTGGGGGTTTAAAATAATCATGGTAAAACTTCCAGATTCAAATTGATGAAGCTGGTTTAAAGATGTTTCACATCTTATATTCACTGGAAAATAAAGGATTATCCCAACTCTGCCCATAACACTGTTTTTGAATATCAAAAGTATGTTTGACCCCTTGAAAAACAGACACACATTAAAGAATTGGACTTTGTACACTTGTCCACCTGAAATTAAAGCTGACAGTCTGCACTGAAAGCCTATGCTCATTTTAAGCTTAGTATGTTTTGATGAGCAGTTCAAGTTGGTAAAACAATCAGTGTCTTTACTAAAAGATCTACATAATGGTGCTTTTATAACTACATGTCCATCAAATTAAACATGAATGGGCATGTAAGGATCACATTGCACAGAGCTGTAGGTAAAATCCACAAAACCAGAGTGAGGAAAAAGTGAAAGTTTCTTTTGAAAAATTTCAAATGGAGCTTGTGGTTGGCAGGTTGTGCTTGGCTGAAGGGGAAGCACAGAGTTTAATCTGCTGACTTCATTCTGGTGGGGAAATAAGACAGATAAATGAGAAGAACTGCCTGAGTCAGAGGAGGACATGAGGCTTTGAAGGTGTTCCAGAAGAAAACAGCTTTTTTCTTCATCTGATGGACACTTCGCTGTTTCTGGTTGGTTGCTGCATAATGTTATTAAAACAGATCGTTCTGGGTTCACAGTCACTGGATTGGTGATTGGAGGAAGACAGGAGACGTGTGGGGAAATTTCCGAGAGTTTGGGAGTGTAGAATGTCAGAGTAGACGCAGGGGGAGGTGGAGAGATCAGTGACCGAAGTTTCCTTGGTCACACTTCTGGTTAATGTTTTCCCAGAGGTTCTTCCTGGAAGTGAGAAGGGTTGGAAAAAATATGTTTGACCATGGACATGCTGATAGCCATGGTCATCCTCCAAGTTCTGCAGCTTGTCAAGCAAAATGACCTCCGGGTATTTGATGTCAGGCTCCATTTGTATCATAAGTGGCTTCTTGCTCTGTGGTGAAAACATAAGCAAAAAACTTAAAAACAGAATTTTAGTCATAAAGTTTTACATGTAAAAATCTCATACATTTTCTTACAAAATAAGATTTGTAAGTTAAAATGTACTGTAGGTGTCCTCAGATTTTGAGTGGCATATCAAACCAAATAAATTCCACATGCTTTCAATACACAGGCATAAGATTCTACTGTTCAATTGTGTCACGGAGGGTCGGTAAAATTGACAATTATCAACAAAATGAACAAGTTTGAAAGTTACAAAAAAGTACCACAAAACATGTAGATCCTTGTTTTGCTAATGGACGCAGATACAATGGGGCAAAAAAGTATTTAGCCAGCAACCAATTATGCAAGTTCCCCCACCTCAAAAGATGAGGCCAGTAATTTTCATCATAGGTATACGTCTGATTTTTAATGAATTAATTGGTCAATTCTTTAGTAAAATGAGTATTTGGTCACCTACAAACAAGCAAGATTTCTGGCTCTCACAGACCTGTAACTTCTTCTTTAAGAGGCTCTTCTGTCCTCCCCTTGTTACCTGTATTAATGGCACCTGTTTGAACTGTTTATCAGTATAAAAGATACCTGTCCACAACCTCCAGCAGTCAGACTTTAAACTCTACTATGGCCAAGACCCAAGAGCTGTCAAAGGACGCCAGAAACCAAATTGTAGACCTGCACCAGGCTGGGAAGACTAAATCTACAATAGGTAGCAGCTTGGTGTGAAGAAATCAACTGTGGGAGCAATTATTAGAACATGGAAGACATACAAAACCACTGATAATCTCCCTCGATCTGTGGCTGCACGCAAGATCTCACCCTGTGTGGCCAAAATGATCACGAGAACGGTGAGCAAAAATCCCAGCTCTCTGCAGATCAGCACTGAACTGACCAAAGAGTGAATGGCAGGAAACAGACAACCAGTCTCCCATGGCTTAAAGTGGAAAAGGCTGGCATGCAATTTATTGGGTTTCTTTAGAAATATCTGTTTCAGCAAGAAACCAAATTGTCTTCAAATCACTTATGTGAGAGATCAACATAATCACACTAATAAGCAAGCTACAATAGGTTATATTACTAAACAAAAACCCTCTTTTGTAACCCTTTGATGTATGCGGACCCCACGATAAGTAGCTACCACCTTAGTGGCAGCTAATGGCGTTTCAAATAATGAATAAATGAATAAACATAATCTATGTAAATTCAATAAAACTTTTTTCAGCTTTATAAATCAAGGTAAAAGAAGTCCAGGAGCTCATTGTTATCCAGATTCACCAACAGTGGTGGGTGGGTGGGGGTGGGGGGTGTGGGGGGGGGGGGGGGTGTTGTGTCATCAGAATTAAACACCAGATCTAAGATTAAAAAACATTAGAAAATCAGAGGCAGAAACTTTACTATTACAGTTCTAAAAAAAAAACCTCCTGTTACCTTTAAATTAGTTTCAGGGGTCCAGCGGGACAAGCTGCTGTTTGATGGATCAGGAACCTCTTGAAACAGCTTCTGTTTTATCCTAAACATCCCAGAATGACAAATTAAGATCAAAACCAGTTCTAAACCTAATTTTGTATTATTTTTGTTTTGTAAAAAGTAGCTAAAGCAGAAGAGCTTGTAGACAAGGCTTACATCTTCATCTGTACCACACAAGCCATCAGCACCAGGAAAGACATCATGACTGGAACGACGACAGACATTACGACTGAAATTTCCTCAGAGCCTTCATACAGACACAAAACTAAGTTAAAGATAAAGAAGCACCTGAGTTTGCATTGTGTGTTTGAGGGTGTGTGTATTCTTTCTTCACCAATGTGCACATTAACCGGGGTCCCAGCTGGTCCAGCCCCGGCGACAGTGTTGGCCCGCATGAAGATGTCGTAGTTACCAGGCGACAGATTCTCTAGAGTGTAGCGGTGAACATGACCAGGCACACATACTCCTAATTAAACAGGACAGGATTTTATGGGATCTATGAAACATAAAAATGCTAAATAAAAACAAAACAAAAAAACACTGAAACAAGACAACATATGAAATACAGAAGGGATTTCCCTTTCTCTCTGAGTCTCAAAGATGAAAAAAAAAAAATCTAATTAATGTAGCTCATAGTTTTTAAAATAAAACTGAATGAATAAATTTAAGATAAAAGGCAAAATTCTGTATTTGTCTACATACCTTAACAAGCAGATGTTTTGTGTTGGATACTTCATTTTAATCAAATGCACCTCTATTATGCTGAATCAAACACTACTTTGATCTTAATGTTACGACAAACTTTTCCTACACGTATTTGCATGTGTAGATGTGTGTGTCATGCAGGCATGCTGTGACCCAGTGTGTGTGTGAACTACTCACTCTTTGCTGTTTGGTTTCTGGTTTCGTAAAACAGGGTGTAGTTGCAGAGGAAACCATTAAGCAGCTCCACAGGAACAGCGCTCCAGCCGAGCTCTACTTTGCCGGCAGAGATGTGCTGCACTGTCACATTTGGACCAGCTGAGGGCGCTGTGGAGACAGAAATAAGGTAGTGCCATGATGATAAACCACAGGACATGATTACTGGACTAGATTGTCTCTGCTTCTTAACAACTTCAGTGACCAGATCTGTTTAATTTTTATTTTTCTTCTTCTGAAAAATTAAATAAAACACACTTTTGGCTTATGGGATTGTTCATCAGCAGGATTTTTCCTCACGAACATGCCATCCTGGTCTGAATCTGGTAATAACACATCAGCACAGACTCAATAAAGATACATCATAAATAGCAGCTGCAATTGATTGTTTTTGTTGCACTATTTATTATTTGGTCTCATTTTATTCAACAGTGATGATCATTTGGGGATGAGTACCACGCTTATATTGGACCAATTCGTTGCAATTAATCCTGCTCTATTTAGAATTGATTTGTTTAATGAGTGCACATAAAAAAAGAACATCTGAAGGGGACAGTCTGTACAAGCTGCTGCTGGATGCAGAAGAAAGTTTCCCAATGCTCATCCATGCAACACAAAACCAATTAAGCAATTTTACCCTCAGAAGAACGCATTAAACTGCCTTATTTTTTTTATTTAGTTACAAGAACTAAGCTTAAGCACAAAAGTAAAATACACTCCACTATTTAATAACTTGTGGAAACACATTTAGCGTCAATGACTTAAATTCAATGACCTTTACATTACTGTGGAGGAATTTTGTTCCACTCTACAATGTTGCTCCAGTTCATTGAGATTTTAATAATTTGTTTATGCACAACTCGCTAAAGGTCTGTCCACAACATGAATCAGGTTAAGGTCTAGACCTTTATTGGACTATTGAAATATATTGATTCTTCTTCTTTTCAGCCATTCAGGTTAATTTATTTATGTGATCGGGATAATTGTCCTCTTGCAATACCCAGTTTGAGCCAAATGTAAGATCAGGTCTTGCTATTGACTCTGGAAAACTTTGGTGTAAAGAGGAGTTTATTGTCAACTCAGTGACTGCAAGGTACCCAGTTCCTGTGGCTCTAGACCATCATCCTCTCTCCATTACTGTGTTTCACTGTCTTTACAAACTTATGGTTATTTATTGACTTATGGTCAAACATCTCTACTTAGGTCTGGTCTGTTCAAAAAAGACACCAAAAATCTTGAGTTTTTTTTTCCAGATGCAACTTTTTAAACCAAAGCTGTGCCGTCATCTTCTTTTTAGAGAGAAAAGGCTTTTTCTGCAAACTCTTCTTTCTTTTTCTAACTTTATTGTCAAATAAAATAACATTTAGTGGCTGACTAAAGCCAGTAGAATCTGAGATATAGCTCTTGGGATTTTTGCAATTTCTCTGAGCTTTGCACAATATGACCTTGCGATGAACTTGCTGGAAAATCTATTTTTTACAGGTTTTTACTTGTAAATAATCTTTCTTGCTCTAGAATCAGGGGCTAAAAACATTTTGGATATGGACTCAGACTTTCCCAGACTGATGTGCAAAACATTTGCTTTTGCACTACTTTATTTGCCACATGAATGATGACATATTATTGTATTGTTTTCAACTAAACTGATTCTATTACAGGAATATGAGATGCTGGTCAAAAATCCTGGACTTAAACAATATATATTAATAAAACATTCAGCTTATATGGGCCAACATTGACCAACTCATTAAATGTTAGCTACAACATATTTACGGTACAGTTCACCTACTTCCTTGTTTTGTGTAAATGTGGAGTATCCTGTCTTTCCCCGCTCCTAGTTTACCATACAGCATTTTGACAGAAACAGTGTAACACTCCATCGGATTTACTCCTTCTAAAAACAAGAGAAAGATGAAAAGGACATGTTTCTCTCTGACTAAACGATAATCATAACCTTATCTGACACGCTGAGCAGCACAGATATTGTTGGATTACCTGTTATGACCAGCTTTGTGTAGGAACTATTTAACTTTTCCCAGTGCAGGATGCTGCTGGTTTTCTCCCTGACAGAAAACCACTCCACGACAAAGCCGCTCACTGACTGATTCCTTGGAGATGTCCAGCGGACCTTCAAGCTACTGTCATCCAATGGCCAGGCAATGACATGGCTTGGGGGTGGAAGCTCTGAGGATGTAGAAAGAATAAGATGACAACCTTGATAAAAAAAAAGAGGTATTACACGATTCAGACACTCTCCTTAATGCCACTTGTATTGTCTAAGACCAAAAAAATGTCATAAAAACCTTGGAAGCAAAAGTGCTGCAATGTCTGCTTTAGAGAACTACATAAACATGCCAAATGCCCAGAACAAAGACTCAAAAGATGTGGGAAAACATGACACCTGCTTTGTGCAGCATCCTAGTCTGTTTTAATGTCATGAACAACAAAAGGTTTTGGCTGTGGCCTCCACCTGTTTCAGTGGCACCAAGGAACCATATTCTGGCTTCTGGTGACGTCCCTGCAGATGTGGAGGCGGTAAGAGTGCAGGAACAAGGGCTGGTAGGGAGAGGAAAGCTGCAGGATGTACTTGGGTAATGCAAATCTCTACAGTTTCCATAATCAATCAGAGGTTGAGCGTTTTCTCTCTGACAGGTCACATTGTAGAAGAGAACTCTGCCATTAGCCAGATAGCGAGGTAAGGGCTGAAAATCGAAAAACACAAACCAAGAGAGAAAACGGACATCATTGTGAGCTGCTGTGATGTAAAAAGAGACTGTTTGGCCCTCTTTTATGTGGTCTCATATCAACTCAAACAACAAAGTAATCATTTAGTAATATCACAGAGACATAAAAACTAATTAGAGAAAGCTCAAAGAGGATTGGGATTTACAAACTAATCACATCCTAAGAATATTACATTTTTAGCTCTGATGTTTAAAATGAACGATAGAAAATGTTGTACTTAAAGCAGTGACACATATTCACACACGCACCTTCCAAAGCAGAGAAACAAGCCTCCAGTCATTCCCATCAGTGTGTTTCACTTGCCTCCAGAATAATGGGGCTGCAGATGGGGCTGCAGGGAGGCAAGGATATTGCATAATAAAGTACTTAAAGGGCAAAATATGTTGAGAGACATGAGAGAAAAACATTTCTATCTCATGTCTATGCTTGCAGCGTTTTTTATATTACAGGAGAAAAACATAGCAGCAACAATATCAAGGCTGGATATTGTTGGCTGGCATTTTTTGTCTCATGGAGGTCGATGAAATTTGCAGGTGGTTCACTAGTCTGATTGACCTAAACACTTAAAAATAGTTAAGTAGTTGATGCTGAATAAGGTAACACTTTTTCCGGTTGGTGTGTTTGTCATACGACAGTCCCTGATCTGTTTCAGGATAAGGCATCATTGAACATGGCTCTTCACCGATAAAAAGGGAGCAGCAAAGATTGTGTCATGGACAGGACCAGCTCTTTTTTTAGTTTCTGTTGGGATCATAGTGATACAGTGCAGAGAAACAACTGGTGTGAAAATTTTGTTCTGAGGACACAACTGAGATTTTGTTTGTGAAAACTAATTGTGTGTTTTACATGTGACTTCTTGTTGGACATCAGAGAGCCCTATCTGACAAGGAAATTGATTGTTTAAGTCATTCTTCTCATAGCCAGACTGAAATTTCAATTCTATATCACATAACAATTAAGTCTGTAGTCCGCCGCCTCAACATATACTGTAGGTTCCTTTCAACCACAAAAATACATAAAAAAATACTATTCTTTATTTAAAAGAACTTTATAGGTCGACCCAGTTTACTTAACTTAAGGATTTAAATTCTCATGAGATTTGCTAGATCACAGGAGAATCCATCTTGACAGACTCCATGCTATCCGTTTGTAACCAAAACACAAAAAAAATGAACCAATCAGTGTTGGCAATTTAAGTGTAATGATTATTAACAATGGTACCTGTGTGTGTGTGTGTGTGTGTGTGTGGTTTAGCAAATTTTAACTCTCTGGTTGATGCCTCATCCAATCATCTTTTTTTGTGTGTGTTTTGTGTTTGTTTAAATCTCTTCATGTAGCTAACTTCCCTAAAGTCAATCTAGTGGTTTTAGGTTCAATTTCTTGGTTCTTGCTCCTGTTTTTCCAAAACAGAAGATAATCTACTCTAGGTAAAAAGTTGACCAAAACTGTAAAAATTATTTTTAATAATAATAATAAAAAAGAATCTAACTAAACCTTGTAAGGTTCCGCATGTCAAAGGTCAATGATAAATTTTTTATAATTATTAAAACTGTGTTTCTATTGGTATCTAATCACTTTATTAAAATAACTGTTGTGTGTTTTCTTAAAATGAGCCGTGGGTCTACATATGTGGCGGCTGCTATATTGTGCCACCATTTTTACCACAGTGTCTCTGAATTAACAAACATGTGAGCTTGAAAACTGCAGCACCGGCTTTGTTTGACAGGTGCTAGAGCAGCGTTTGGGATAAGCAACGCCTTAAAAGGCACATGGAGGAAGACAGTACACATGTACACAATTTTAAATTAGTTGTACTGAGGGTTACCGTCACAACTGCGCTTGATATTTTTTTTAACATTCTTTTTAAGATATTTTTATCTTGTTTTTATTATTTTAGTTTAGGTCTTATTATTTTACAATGTTTGATTATATTCTTACATTTATTTGATGTCTTTTAAATGTTTTATGTATTCTTACTCTTCAGCCCTTTGGTCGTACTTACTGTTTTTTAAAGTGCATTATAAAAAAAGTTGGGTTGGCTCAGTATTTGAAGTAATTTCTATTCCCATCTTTACCACTAGATCCCAGATATATTTACACACTGTTCCTTTAAAGAACTTTTTATCAATGATGGGAAATGCTAAGTATTGACAGACACCAAAGTTTTAAATTTTTAAGAAATTTAATTTTGAGTGACACTGCAATGGACTGGCAACCTGTCCAGGGTGTACCTGCCTCTCACCTGCTATTTGCTGGAATAGACTCCAGCTTCCCGGCTTCCCTGAATTGGACTAAGCGGCATAGAAGCGGCAAAGGAGTGACCTGGGATGGGGGCATGGGCCACCCCCTAAAATCTGCCTGCCACCCTGACACCACCTCAAGTACAGCCATTAAAATTCTGACAAATATTTAGTGTAAACTGACCTTCACATAATGTTCTGCATAAACACCACCATGTTATTGACCATTATGCAGCATTCATACACCATCTCTTGTCAAATGCCTTTGTGGGTGAGAATATTTGTCTGTCCAGAATGGTTATATTTTATGAAGATGATTTAAATGAGTCACACCACTACCACATGAGATGATTATGCAAAGTTTTAGGTAAAAAATGCTGAAGAAATTGTGTTTTTCTCATTATCAACAAAGTATGTGTTTGTGCAGCAGTCATTAAAGCTAAAGATCATCATAAATAAATAATAGTTGATGAAAAAATATAATTGGTTGTTTGCTTTATATATATTCTTCTCACCATCTTCTGATGTTCGCCCCTGAAGTGGGTTGCTCCATGAGCTCCATGGGCTTGCCGGGCCCTGGTAGCGGTTGCGAAGTCTGATGATGTATGATGTGTCAGGTTTGAAGAGACAAACCTGGACACTGGGACCTGTTACTGTCACATTATGGACATGAACATCTGACTGTGCCGTCAAAAAAAAAAAAAAAAAAAAGTAGGGTGAGAATTAACTTGTGAAAAAAAATAAAATGCATTTACTTCATTCCCTTTAACATCTATCAAAGTTAAAGACCCTTAGGGGCATTTAAATATTTCTTGCAATAGTAAACAGATAATCATGAAAAAACATGTTTAACCACTCACATGATGTATGCTTTGGTTTTGGCTTTGTACATACTAGGAAGTGGCTCACCTTTGTTTGTGTGTGGAACTGTATTTGTGAATTCAGGTGTCCGACTTTAATTTCCGAGTCAGACACAGGAAAAACAGACAAGATGCGGTGCCAGGATACATAAAGACATTGAGGTGAACCAAGAACTTGTTCTACACTGTCCAAGATAACTGGAGGCAAGATAACTGTAGAAAACAAGGAGAGCAAAGTGAGAAAGATGTACACATTTAACAGTAATGGTAATAGCTGGAAGAGAACAACAGCCTTACCTTCTTTCCTACCAGGCTGACATCGAGGTTCTGATAAAATGTTTAAGTGTCCACCTTCTGCTGCAATACTAATGCAAAAGTAGATCCTCACTTTTAATGTTGGGATTCCCACGGTGCAGCTTGTGCCAGTCGTGGTGCAGGTGAAAGTTTCTAGAGAGCTGTTTGCTGTCATGGATGATTTCCCACTTATCCCCAAAATCACACAAACAGAGTGAGAAAAATAAACAAATAGGAATAAAACCATAATCCCATCCCAAATAGACATGCATGCTCTGTCAACTGAAATCTTATTTCGCTGTTTCAGATATCTTTGCGCAGAGGCATGTGACGATTAATACACATTTTTTAAATATGAAATTCAATATGTTGCAGCTATCACTGATAATGAAATAGCTGATGCTGTGTCTGCCATGTCAGATTTTAAAAGCCTTCTATTTTCTTCTCATCTCCCACTCAGTGGAACAAGGATTTCATTTCTACAGAGGACTTATAAAAGGAAGAAATTAAAGTCGTCTTTCATCTTGTCTAATAAATTTAGTTAAGGTCAAAACTATAATATATTATAAAACAATTGCTATTACAAATATAAAGCTAATCAAATTTGCAATATATGATTTTTTCTTTTGTGAGTCACTTAGGGACAGCTGACCTAAGTTGTAAACCCATGTAACAGTAATTAACAGTTACAGAGAAACCCTCTGAGAAGATTTTATGGCCTTATTTTATTCTCTTCCTACACTGGAGGGAAAGATCAGACTTCACCAGCCTGTAACTGACTGTGTTCGCTCTCTGGTGCTATGTGATGGGCGAAGTTGCTTTTTAGAAATTTTTCTGAGTGTGGTGACACTGAACTGAAAAAGTTTTAACAATGAGCTGAAACTTTCTATAAACTTTATATTAACAATGGAGCAATAGATGGGCATCACTGGCTCAACTCTGGATTGGTTAAGGTCCGACCTCTCTGACAACAGTTTCTGTATCAATATTGATGATTTTCCCTCCACCTCTGCTGTCCTCCAGTTGGGAGTACCACAAGGCTGCATTCTTGGACCTCTGCTCTTTACTCTCATTGCTGCTTGGACTGTCAAGTTTATTTTCCATTCTTTATTTGTTTTTAAGTTATGCCTCTTTTTATTGCATGAAATAATAAAACACATGTCTGAATTTCAGATTGTGTTGTTTCCTTTTTGTTTTTAATGTTCATAATAATTATTTCTGTCATGTGTTTTACTTGTTGTACAGCACTTTATTTAAATAGCATTTTAAAAATACAACACATGGTTGACCAAATACAGTATGGTATCTTTCTGAGCTGCATCACTCCTACATGCCATTATTTGCTCTTACATCACCTAAAACCTAAAACATTTCATAAAATCAAGTGGAGACAAAGCCTTCTCAGGTGCAGCTCCCAGGTGCAGGTTAGACAGGTTCCTTCTATTGCTGCTTTTCCATTCAAAAATGCACGTTTTTACATTAATGTACAAACATGAAAACATTTCTTCTTTTCGTTTTGTTATAACTTTCTGAAGGAAACAATATGGCAAGCATGACTGCTTCATTGTTTTTTTTAAATTTTAGTTTCCTGTAACATCTTTTGTTCAACAATATGACTGGCATCAAGGTGAGACAGTAAGCCGAAGTTCTTTTGAAGACATCAGCAAAGCAGCTATTGTACAAAATAATGTGTCAACTTTAAAACGGTCTCTATTTAATTATGACTGACATCACCTTTGCAAAGTTTCTCTTCTCATTTTTCAAGTTTTGTTCAATGTGTCCCAATTTATCATTTCCTTTTTACCCGTTCCTTTCTTTTTCTTGTGGTAACAAGAGTCTGAAAATTCAAATAACAAAGAGGATCTAATAAGTGTAGGAAATGTTCAAATTATTCATCCACTCACATAAATAGTGGAGAAAAAAAATACGCAAAGGAGCTACTAATGATGCTGTGGATTAACCGGTCACACATAAAACTTGCTCTGTACTGCAGCTATTTGTGTTATGTTATTTAACGTACCTAGTTTTAATTTTGGTCGCCAGCTTGTTTTGAAAAATTAAGACAATATCTTTTGTGTACAAAATAATACAATGTCCCTGAATTTCAAACACACAACAATTTGATCTCAATTTTGTTGAGAAGCATCATCTGCTGACAGCATGATTTTAGAAATAGATTAACAGCCTTGGCGCTGTTTTATTTGATAGAAGAGATAACTGAATGTACTGATACAAAGATTCATGCACATGGAGTATTTCTAGATCTGAAAAAAGTCAGTCATTTATTTTTTTTTAAAAAGATTGGTTTAAAAAATCATGGCTTCAAATGTATTGTTTAAAAGTTTGTTAAGCACCATTTACCTAACAGGAAACAATTTGTAGAGATAATCAGTATAAGTATAGACTCAAGACATGTGGGGTACCTCTATCGAATATATAGAAGTTTGTGTGTTGTGGACCATAACAAATAAAGGAAGAGGTGAGGGAATTAAGACTAAATTTATTTTATTAACCAAACTGAAATAACACCCTGGAGAGGTCGCCAGACAAAATAAATACAATAATCAAACAAAAAGTCTCCCTAGGGGATGGATCGAGATAAAACACCACAACTGGCCGTCTGCTTGGGATGAATACTACCTCAACATCTTGTGAAGGATGTCTAAACTTGGTCCTATTGTAGTAAGAGGAGATTATCACTTCTCCCCCAAACCTAGTCTTCCACAGTCATTTGTTGGAGCATAGCCAAAGTTCATTCTTCTGTTTTCATTCACTTTTTACCTCAGCCAAGGCGGAAGTTATGTTTTCGGTGGCGTACTTTTATCTGTCTCCCTGTTTGTTAGCAACATAACTCAAAAAGTAAAGGACAGATTTTAATTACATTTTTAGGAAATGTCAGAAATTAAATAAAGGAACAAGTGATTGCATCTTGGGGGTGATCTGGATCACGTCTGGATCCAGGAAATTTTTTAAGGATTGGGATATATGGATACATTTGCCATTACAGCTTGTAACTAATCAGATAACGCCTAGAATTATTGTCCAAAATATAAAAATAAAAATAAAATAAACAAAACAATTAACAAGATGACATCATGGTAGATATTATAATCCTACACTGTTTGACCCGGATCAAGTTGATATTCGGGATCTGGTGATCCAGAAAGTTGTGCTACGTGCTTCTAAATATTTAATGCATTAACAAACATTATAAAAACATGCTGACTTGCCTAGCACTTATATTTTCTAAGTACAATAATTGAAGATAATTCTAAAGTATTACATTTTCAGAATGAACAAATAACTTCAAGGCTTAAAGGCACAGATTGAAACCAAACAATATGCTGTGTTTCATGTGAGTGGTAGGCATCATGAAAAAATATGGAATAAGATCAGCATTACTCTTAAAAAAAGTAAAATCTTGACAAATGAACAGAGAAAAAACACAAATCCATAAAAGGGATAAGTTTATGAATGGATGATGAGTATAAGACTAAAATAAATTAGCAGTTTCCTGCTAAACACCTACAAAACTTTTATCTATGAATGGTGTTGATTTCTCTGTCAGACTTGTGTGTGCCTCGAGAATCTATGATAACACATCTTATATAGGTCTCCCATTGAATGCTTAACCATTATTAATTGCATTTAGAAAATATCTCTGAAAATGAGCTCTTAAATTAAATTTAATTGTTACATAAGTACAATATTTTAGAAAAGGAGCATTTAGACTTACCCAGGTATCCTCTGAACCCGCAAAGTGTATTGTGTTGCTGGGATGTCTCCAGGCTCCCAATGGCAAGTAACGTTACTTCGGATAATAAACACACAGCCAATTAGCTGTGGGGACCGAGGGTGGGCTTTGAAAGTTGTAACGGGGAAGGCTGGAAGCTGGACTGAAGATACAGAGAAGATAGAGTTCTTATGATAAAGAAGTTTCTCAAATAAAGAAGTATGAAGGCATATAGCCTATTTTTGGTTATAATATCAACAAAATAACAAGTGAGCAAAGAAACAAAGTGATGTGGGGAAAAAAATTCCAACATCAATATTATAGCTTATGAATTACTACTTAATTATCGACTACAGCTATTTCTACTGAGGTTTCATCAGACGTTCAAACAAGTTGGTACTAGACAACTGTTTTAGTTTAGTTATTTCCACTTATTCAGGTGGCCACAGGGTGTGTCAATAGACAACATGATCACACATGTTGATCACACACTAAACAGCAGGGACTGACGAAGGAATTTGAAAAGATGAGCGGGAGTGAAGGAAACGGTGGTGCCAGAGCTAAGTAGACTGTTCCTAGTTGTAAACTGGTAAAGTGGCTCCAACAGACCCCAGGAACACCATCAGAGATCTCTGTCCAGATGACTTCAGTCCTAAGAACAGCTAAGATACTGTGCAGAGCCCTCAAGTTCGCAGGAATCAGGCAGGGGACCTGAGCTAGAATGATAAATATGTGTCAAATATTTCAGTGTAGAAGTAATGACGGCTCTCGTTGTTAATATCATATGCAATAAATAACGGTAGAAATTTGCTTGGTTATATGTTTCATTGGATCTGCATCAAACAAAAGTTACTTCTCTCTAACTGGTGCAGATTACTGATTCATTACTGAATCACAACTTAATCAGTGTACATGACCTCTTCCGTCCAGTGCAACCTTGTTTTCTTTTGTTTAGGTGTTAATGATTGTTTGTGTAAGAGTTTTTCTGTATTCAGATCCACAATTATTCCCAATTATTTTGCAGTGCATAAACTATTTTTAAGGCATATTGTTTTGAGTTTTCTGCTCTAATGTTGTCCATTAATTTTGAACTGGGTGATGAACTAATAAACATGGAGTGCACTTCTTTGTGACCTTAAATAAAATTCATGTAGACAGTAAATGTGTCAGGATAAATTATGTCTGCATTCACTATATGTGTGCACACTATAGCAGAAGCAGGCAAACTTGAAACAATTTCTTCTCTGGTCACAGGCAAAGTGTATTCCCAATAAATGCAACAGGTTTGATACAATTATAGACATGTTAAATTATAGATATACAGAACTATGGTTCTGCTGGTGTATAAATGTTTGGTGGTCAAATACCCGTGGTGGTCCGTTGTCATACAAAAATCAGCAAGAAATCCCATGTTCAAATCTTCAAAAACTAACAAAAAGAAAGAGGACAGTGCATGTTACCCAAAGCGAGTCCAGCCCCCAGCAGGCAGGTCCACAGCAAAAATGGACTTGGCTCCATGAACGGTTGTCCGTCTCTCACCCACTCTCTCCCATTATGCCAGCAGCTCAGCACTGGTTATCTGTGTGCTGCACTGTGAAGTATAAGAAGGTTTTAACCATTGTCAGCACAGGATGAATCAGTGTTGTAGTGTTTCTGTCCTTCCTTTCTTTCTTGTAATGTACAAAAAAACCCAAGTTTTCCTCATTGCAACATCAGAAGTGCATCAGCCAATAAGAAATGTAACAATTTTTAAAGTAAACTTAACGTGTCACCAAAGCCAATTCTCAACCAACAAAATTCATAGTTGTTTGAAGCTGGTATTTGGCTACATGTCATGTAAAGCTGAGAGAACAGTCCCTCTGTGAGGGACCATCTCGATCTGCTGCTACAGTTGTGGGAGGATGCAACAGGCCTGAGTCTGACAAAATTGCTGCAAACATTGACTTCTGTTTCCTAACAACTTGAACCTGTAGACTTGAGACAGAATAAGTTAACATAAGCTGTGTGCAATATCCAGATATTTCTGTCCTCCAGACAAGCATGAAGTGGACCTCAACATTATTAAAACAATTTGGGATAATCTTGACAGAAAGCAGAACACAGGTTGGCAAACATCCACAAAAAGAGCCCTGGGATGTTCTCCAATTATTCTGGAAAACTTTTCCTAAATTACCATTGAAAGAAATTGCAAGGAAGCTATCGAGTTCATATTAGGATTAAAAATAATAATGGTCCAGAAATAAGGCTCTCCCAAAAGCTCCTATGTGATTTGAGCCGTGATCACAAGGATCATTATGACTGAATTCCTATCCTGTTGTCATCGTCAGTTGTGCATCACATAGAGCGAAGAAAGCTGTTGAACTTATTAACCTGCAACGGTAATCCGTGCTTTTAAATGTTAAAGTATCGAATCACACTCTCCGTCCATCAATGACTTTTTGTAATTAAAGTCACACAAAGAAAAATAAATTCGTAAATAGAGAAAGCCACTTACCGAGGTGAGCTCGATCACCTGCTACGTGCACCTCATTGAGCTCTTCTACTAAACGAAAATTAGACACGCGCAGCCTCTCAGCTCCAACACATCTGCAAGTATGGTTCACACACTAAACATCGGTTTGAGTCAGTGCTCCCGGAACTGTGTGGGGTTCCTAAACTGAGGTTCGAGGTCCCCCATGCGAACGTAGAAAGCTTACATGCAATCAGCCTAGAAATATGGATTTCAGTTTACTTTAACTGTGCCAAAGTAATGACGCACGAGTTCCCTTTTCGTTTTGCAAACATGTAAAAAAATAAACAAATAAATGTGTTTTTATTATGGCTCATTTTGATAAGCTGATTACAAGTCGATTTTATCATAAAGCTGATACTGATTTCCTCATGTGGACAAGATAAAATTAGTATGAAGGATGTGATGCGATGCGATGCAGGAAGTCCCCGAGCAGTTTCATTTGCAGTTAATATTTCCTCCAAAGCGTTATTATGCGTTTTTAGTGACAAAGCAGCTTGTTAGTTGTTCATAATTGTACATTAAATCACACAAGTGGTTTAAAGAAAAGCATTAAAAGCATATGCAGGTGTGTCAACTACTTATTAGAGAAGTCAGGAAACAGTCATACAGGAACAAACATTATACTCAGCACCAGCTTTATTCTGTCAAGGTTTTACTTAACTTACTGCAAAAGAATTAAAGAGGAAAAATAATTAAAGCATGCCAAATTAATATAGAAATAAATCCTGCTAGGTGTTATTCATGTTACTCATGTATCACTGGTACCACTCCTCTTACTTTGAACTACATTTGCGAGGTAGAGGCAAAGAGAGTGCCTTTATCCGAGGAGAGGGGCTGGCAGAGCGGGCTGCCCGGCTAACAATGTATGGGTCGTATCCCTCAAACAGAGCTTTTCTTTCTTTGGGACTGGACAAGTCATGAAGCCTTGGGCTGGCTGTGTAATTTCTGGCTGCTCTGGAAACAGGCCAGTAAACTGAGCGCTCTCCTTCAAACTTGGGGTGCTCATGCTTTGGACCTGGGAAGACAACAGCAACCATGATAAACAATGAGAAAAACAGGAAAATGTAAGACAGAAAGTAACAAGTGAATAGAAACACTTTCACAGAAAGGCAGTGACTTACTGGCAAGTAGCTCAATCTGTGCAGATGCCTTCGAGGTCAGGTGGGTGATGGGTGCTGGTTTAGATCTGCAGCTGGATCCCTCTTGAACCTGCCTTCTCTTTGCCTGGGCAAGCTGGCAAATCCGCCAAGAGGCAACTGCTGTCAGACTCGCTCTACTGAGCTACGATGACATTTCAGGTCATGACACAGAAAAACCCATTTAGACTGACATGGAAAAGCTTGGTCCCATTGTCAAAAGTCCTGTCAACATTCCTTGTTTACAAAAAGCATCTATGACAACACATTAGTAACCACTTCTAAGCAAGTTTACTTTACAAAACCTTGGTTTAAATTATATGCGAGATAAAACAGCAGGATAAGTTTGTGTGATTAAACGAAGATGTAATTAATGACCACCAAACCTCATCCTCAGCAGGTACTGGGAAAATTGTGATACTCACAGGGACTAGCAATGGGCGATCTGGCTGCCAGCCAGCTGCATGGGCCCGAGGCTGAGCTAGGTTACACAGCCGTTTTGATGGCACCGCCCTTAGAGCCCACTCACTCACCTCCCATATAGGAGATATTCTGAGAAAAGAAATTGGAAAGAGCAGGAAGTGAAATATGGAAACTAAATGTTTAAAAAGAAATAAGACGAAGAAGTAAGAGAAATTAAGTAGAACAACCAGAGAATAGGAGCATGAAAATATAGGAATGAAGAGAGGGATTGTGGGTTGGCTGAGAAGTCAAAAATCAGGAGGGCATCCAAAAGGATAGAGATTTCCTTCTTTAACTTTTTTTTAATCATTATAATCTAATAATACAATATTACAGACTTTGCTAAGGGACAGTGATAAGTGTCTGAAAGTGTCTAACATTAAGAAATTCTACAAAGCAGCTGGGAAACTGAAGTATATTTTCAAAAACGTACAGGTAGGACAAAAAAACAAAAAACAAAACAAAAAAAACCAACCTCTTAATATGTCAGACAACGAAACAACAATCCCAAAAGCTATTTAAATTCAGGTATTATATTTACGTGATTTGAGTGTAGAACTTTTTACTTTTGCATAAGTCTGACCAACGTGGAGTTAATTCTGAAAAACACAAGCAAATCCAATTTTTTTATGATCACATACAGGTTTGCACTATGAAAAACAGTTAGAAATGTACCAATTTTAGTGGTGGATCCAGCCTGCTCTGGCGGCAGCTTATCAAGCCAATAAACAGACCGACTGGAAGATAGAAGAGGGCTTCATTTAGAGAAATGAGGAGACAAAGAAAAAATAAATGAGAGATATAAGTCAGGCCTACCGGTCTGAATAACGGAGATGGTTAGATTTGGGCTGGGCAAGCTGCTGTATCCGAGTTGCCATGGGAACAATTCTGCCTAATGGAAGAACACATTGTCACATTTCCTGCTAAAATGGTCTAATTATTCATCAGCTATCAGTGATCATAACAACAACACAAAGCATCACAAATACAACAAAAAACTTTAGGTACTGACTTAGACCTCAGGTTTATAGATCATGTGGTTTCTAATGTAGTAAGATAACATCAGTTTGATGATAGAAACAACTCTGTTCACTTGTAGACATTTAAGCTAAAGCTTAGGAGACCTCTGGCCGATGTTCAGAAATTACTCATTAGCCAAAATATCATGCCCTTGTTTTCCATAAGTAGTTATTCAGAGTAAAGCACAAGGTGTAAAATGTGTCTGTTTATCAAGAGAAAAATAACTTTTTACCACTTTGTTTGCCAGGTTTTCATTTTCTATTAAACATAAATAGTAAATCAGACAAACCAAATGGTTGTTTTTGATCTTTTAGAACATATATACATAAACACACACACACACACATATATATATATATATACATACAGTATATATATATATATATATACATACACATATACACACATTATTTAGTTGTTACCTTTTGTTGTACCTGTTGCACCTGCACTCGCTCCTTCTTCTGTAGTAACATGGACGCCTGCTGGTTGCTATGGTATCAGGTGACAGTGTGCTAAAGATCATCTTTATCAAATATGAGGTAGGTTCTGCTGCACATTTGTCAGCTTGCTATAAGCAGCAAATTACGTAACTTCAGATGATGAACATCCACCATCTTATTTTACCCAAAACTTAAAAAAGTCAACCAAAACAAAAAACATTTAAAATGACAAACTTAATAGAAAAAGGTTCAGAAAGAGCTTTCTCTTAACTAGCTGAATCATCCAAAAAAGGCGATTATTTCAAGGATCTATATTTAAAAGCAATGTTTAATTTGTCTTCAATAACTACACTATTAGTTAAATGTTATTACTCAAAGCACACTGACTGGTGTTTATGTATGAAATGCACTATACAAACAAACTTGCCTAAATCTCACCATTACACATATTTGGCCATATTCCACAACAGAAGGACTGAATATCAAGGCTGTTTTGGTTGCAAAACATGGACAATTTAGTAGAAATGCAAGAGGACATTATTGGAGGCAGTGAGGAAAGGAAAACTAAAGTGATAGAACTAAAGAGTTAACATCCGATTGACATTTTATTCAGAGTAGAGACGGATGCCCAGTTAGTATTCTTTAAGAGGCACCAGCATGAAATCTGCCAAAGTTCAGTAGTGCTGCTTTAAAGTTAAATTTATTTTACTTTAAAATTATTGTCTGATATGCCATGTCTTTGCTATTATACTTTCACTGCTGTAAAAAAATTACTTTTAATAGCAATTTTTAGTTACTGAATGTTAAATGGCCTGGATGTTGCTGACACATTCAACCTGTTGACCCACAACTTCCTCTTATCAACAATAACCAAATACAAGAGAGAGGCTCCTTTGATCAACCATCAATTATATTTTAGATATTTAACTGACTTTTATTCACTCGCTTGTAGTTACAAAGATATATAAAATAACACAATACACACAATTTGAAAACAGACACCTTTATTTTGAGTTGACATTTAAAATCTTATAAAAGAACACAGTAATTAAACTACCAAAGCTTCTTAGATAATCAGGATGACAAAGTCAAAAGCTTTCAGTATAATACTGCAGTTATTACTCTATAAACTAGTATGGCAGGAATATGTTATTAATTACCAAGTCATGTCTGTCTGACATGTGTTATTCACACATTAACCAGACAAACCGAGAACACTGAAGGGCACACATCTACAGTATCATAGAACATCCACAGGCATCTGAAACACAGAGATTTTTCAGAGCCAAAAGATGAAAATCATTAATCATGTAGTGTTTGGTTCATATAATAGCTAATACTTAAAGGGAAATAACAGTATTTGTAGCTACAGCAACCTGTCAAGTACATATTCAAACACCTACAACTAGTGTAAAGCCTCATGACCAACCTCTGACCAAGAACCAAGATTTGTTTAATCTTTTAGAGAATTTACATTAAAATAAAAAAAGGGGGTAAAAAAAATCACTTGGGATTATTGGCACAAGCTAAAGCTCCAAATAATACAGCTGACCATTATGATCTGAGAGTCCCTTCACAGTACAGTCTCTTATTTTTAACTCTGCAGACAGTAATGAAGACAACTCTCTATATTAGCATATAATTTCTTCTGTCTCAAGACACTTCAAGACTGGAGTTTGATTTTTCTTTGCTCTAAATGTACACAGTTAAACATTTTGCTGATGTTCTGGAGTTCAGTGACAATACTTTTTCACAGGTTCATGAGGCACTCAGCTCTCTTGTTAAACCACCAGTGGAGTTACTGGGAGTGGGATAAAAAGAAAACATGGCAAAACAGCCCAATCTCTTTATAGCAGTGCAGGTAGAATGGCAGTGAAAAGGTATCAAGGAGAGGGGTAGAAATACGCAAATGTTGAGTATGTATGGTTGTCAGTAGCACCAGGAGAAAAAATATGTGTGTGTCAGGGTCAGAGGGTCTGCACTATGACAGGATACAGCAGGGACATGTGCTCAGCTCCTCTGATCGGCAGCTTGTGTGTAGTGTAGTAGTGGATGACCTCAGGGATAGTGGCAAAGGGAGGACTGTTCTCCCCAAGAACATAACAGCCGTCTGTAGATTGGGTGAACTTCATGTGCATGAAGCCATTACAGCTCCTGATAGGGAGAAATGGAACAGATGAGAATAGCCCGATCATAAAATGGACATTCGCAAACAAAATAGTCCAACATGTCATCTGGAAGAAATATGTATATTTAGAATATTATATAGATTTTATTTATTTTTTATTTTGCCTAGAGTGAAATTAAATCCTTCATTCATTCGTTTTAAATTAGTACCGGTACATAAAAAAACCTCTTAAACAGTATAAATGTGAGGTTCAGAGCAATTCTCCTGGAGGTTTTCAAATCCAAAACAGGTGCTTACATACCAGGTGTCATAACCATAAAGCATCATAATAGAGAAAAAAATTAAGGTGAGGAGGGAAATGAAGATGAAAGAAGCAGGGATGTGCACAACTAATTAATTATTCAAGGTCGACTTTCGACGGATGACTGTTATTGTTTGGAGGATTGTTGTGTGCCATGGCGGAGAGACAGATTAAGAGCGGGAAATTCAACCAGAGCAGACAAAGTTAGCTGTGAGAAACTGTTAAAGGGCTAATGTACAATGTTTGTTATGAGCTGGAGCAATAAATGCCAAAGCTCCTCTGGTTGAAAGATTAATTTCGTATCTGCTTCCAATTGCTGTTTTAGCAAACTCCTAGGCTAGCTGCAGCTTCTAGCTGAGCACCGCTTCAACCACAGTCAGGAGGCAGAAGCAGTAGAGTTTAACAGCTGCTTCTGCCAGAGTTTGCACCTATAGTGGAAGCAGCAGACCAGAGCGGTAAGGTTACTAAACCATCACAAAAATGTTGGGTTTCAGCAAAAAGACCAGATGAAAAGATGCTGTGTTTAGCTCACCTGCTAAAGCAGCAGTCACACAGACAGAGGCCACAGCTTCTCCATGAAGCCAGCCATGGTTTTAATCCTGGCCTTGGGCCCTTTACCGCATGTCACCTCCTCTCTCTGACTCCCTTTTCCCCCCGCCTACTAGTGTTGTCAAAAGAAATCGATTCTCAAATACTAATCGATTCTAAAATTTATTATCTAGTTAGATATTAATTGGCACGGGTATCGGTACTTGAATGCAACTTTAAAGTCTGCTGGTTTACGGGGAAAAAAAAAGAAGAAAACAAGAACATTTTATACAGGCACTGCAGTGGGCAGCCTCGCCCTACAGCTTCTCCTTGGAGGACCCATTGTTTGCAGTGTTGCCAACTTAACAACTTGTCATTAACTTAGCAATTTGTTGCTATAATTAACGAGTTGGTAGACCTCTTTGGTGGAACTTTAAAGAAAAAAGGCGACTAGCAACCAATTTGGAGACTTTTTCTGGTGTTACTGGAGACTTTGAGACTGATGTGAAAACACTTATTGTTTACAATTCTCGTTGATTGTCGAAGATTATAGCGCAGGCCCCTCTCCTCCCCCGTCCAGAAGCACTCACAAGAGGCTCGTGTTCGAGCTGCAGAAAGAGCAGAAGATGTTGTCTTCTGCTCCATAACCAGCCTGAAAATGAACTGCACAAAGCTGCTACTGGCTGATCAAACCCTGGCTTATAGTCAGATATTTATGTCTTTTAATGTAGACTGTTTCCAAAAACATTTAAAAAGCTAATATGTTTTTAGTTAATCTGGTTTAAAAAGTAGATAGTCTTACTCGTTTGTTCGTTCTATTCACTTGATCTCGTCTCAATCATTGTGAAGAAAAAGACACTTATTTCAACAAGTACACTAACTAGTGGTTGAAATGTTTTTTATTTTTTGCACCACAGTGAGCAAACTGCCTGACAACACTGTTAGACTGTATGAAGATCATCTCTGCACAAAGTAACGCAGCTTTAAAATTATGCATTTATTTAAGCTGTTAATGTATTTTCTTAGATTTATTAATATATTTTTGTTGTATTGCTTATTTTGTGTTATTTTTGTGGTGTTCTGACTTTGATTAACAAAATAATATTTTTTTTCTGTAGTATCGAAAATAGTATTGAGTATCAAGCATCATTCTTAGTATCTGTATCGAGTTTAAAATTTTAGTATCGTGACAACCCTACTGTACAATAAAGGCCACTCCTCATTTATCGACTTTAAAAATCACTTAAAATGCACATCCCTAAGAAGAAGTGAACTGTATGGGAACAGGTACAAGAATAATTGTGAAAGATTAAAAGTTCCCTCAAGACTCAATTCTGACATCATCTCAACACCCACAGACCATAATAGTACCGTATTTTCCGCACTTTAAGGCGCACCGGATTATAAGGCGCACCTTCAATGAATGGCCTATTTGAAAACTTTGTTCATATATAAGGCGCACGGCATTATAAGGCAGATAGAATAGAAGCTACAGTAGTGGCTGTGGTTGCGTTATGCATCCACTAGGTGGAGCTGCGCTAAAGGGAACGTCATCTCTAACTGTAGCCATTTCGCTTTGTTCCCTCGGAAACTCTGTTTAGTCTTCTTTACTTGGCGCAGGTCATCTTGTTGCTTCTTCCACTTCCGCACCATTGATTCGTTAATGTTAAATTCTCTTGCTGCAGCTCTATTCCCATGTTCTACTACGTGACTGATAGCCTTGAGTTTGAACTCTGCGTTATAAGGGTGTCTCTTCAAAGGAGCCATTTTGGGGTCTTTACACGCACACAAATGAAAATGCACGCTTCGCACAGTCATAAAGCCCCAGCGTGCACCGCGCGCTACTTCTTCTACAGGAGAAAATGGAGTCGGCGGCTGCTTCCCGTAGTAGCGGCTCAGTATTGATCCATATATAAGGCGCACCGGATTATAAGGCGCACTGTCAGTTTTTGAGAAAATTGAAAGCTTTTAGGTGCGCCTTATAGTGCGGAAAATACGATACTCAAATGAAGTAGAAATGTAATAATCCTTTAAGCAGGATAGAGTAGTACAATATAGAAGAATTCCCCTTGAGCAAATTCCAAAGACATTACAAATAAGACATGAACAGATGTGTAATTTGCCTCAGGAGGTTTGAGGGGCGAGTGAGTGTCAATAGAAATAATTAGAAGTTTTATGTAGGTAGAAACAGTTTGAGTGGGAATATTTACCTGAGGGAAAGTGAGTAGTCATTTCTGCAGGTCTGGCTGTTTCTCACCAGGTAAGAATTCTCCTTGCAGAGAGTCAGCAAAGATTCTGCCTCTGAGCGGCTCAGGGCTCCATGGTACCATCTGCAGGCCGCCAACGGGAAACAAGACAACCAGACAAATTTATTAACTTTTACTGAGCAGAGCAAGGTTTCTTCTGCTGTGTGAGCTTATGGCTGCATCTATACTCCACATTCTTGTGGATTTGTTCAGCCCTGTGTCCTTTGCATTGAGGTCTAAGACAGGGGGTGGATTATGCAATCTAAGTGCTGAAATGTGTTGCTCCTCCCTAATTCTCTGGCAAGGAATGTCAGAGACTATATTATCTCTTATTTATCTACTATAAACAAAAATCGGTTCATGCTACACATTTCTACGCATCCTGGATGTTTTTTGTTATGCAGAACATAAGCGTATTGGAAATCTTACTGCTCAATATGAGCCATCTCTCATTCATCCTCAATTTCACTCCATCACTGCACTCATGGTGCATCGGTATCTACTCAGCACATTGAAGCTACATTAGTTTAATAAGTCTAAATGTTGTGTTTATGACTTAACTAAAATATAACAGATTTTACTACTGTGATTATTAAATGTATAATCTAAAAAGTTCTAAGTCTTTACCAAAGCCATTTCTGAGGGTGACATTTCTCCCCATGAACTGTTTTACCCCTGATTTCTTTGATAGAAATAAATGTGGTTGAGGAAGACCAAAAAGTAAACAAACATAGTTTCTAGAAAAAGGTTCCTGCATTTATAATGTAAAAGTGTTTGAACTTTGCAAATACTGACTGTTTTTCAGATCGCGGCGTCATTGACCCAATTCCAAGTTTTTCAGCGATTCAGTTTGCAATTTGCATGATTCTTATGTCGATGCAATAAGACTCCTTTATTATTATTATACTAATACTAAGTTCTACAATGAATAAGACAATCAAAACATTTAACAAATTTACCCTTGATGAAACTTAAAAGAGTAGCTTTAACGCTTCAGAAAACTATAAATATATAAGAAAAATAAAAATAATTTGATCTTTTTGGAGGTAAACTACTTTCAAGAAGTCCTAGTTGTTGACAGAGGAAATTTACTACCATTCATTTGAATGAGAAAAACCATTTAAAATACTTGCACTGGGACATTACAGATGCCAACTTACACTTGCTTCTCCAGAGGGAGCAATGGATCCACTCTCTCACCCAGGAGAGGAGGAGTGTCACCAACCAGGCGGAGTGTACTTGTGTCCGATGTGGTGCCTGTCTTGGTAAGCCTGCTCTGTTCTGTGTGAGTTCGTGAGCGCTCCCTTTCTGCACCTTCAAACTGAACTACAGCCAGATGGAAAAAGATAATTGATTTAAAAAAAAAAAGTTTGAGGACTGGTTATAGAATTTTAGTATCAGGGCAACCAATTTACCTGCTAGAGCTTTAGAGATGTTGTCCTTCTTCCACTCCCAGGGCTGATCATACTCGTCAGCTGGCCTCTCATCGTCCTGAGGCAGCCTGCTCTCCCTGCTGTCTATCAGGCCAAGTCCGCCCTCAACCCTCAGGGTTTGTGTTGGTGGCGCACCTCGATAGTGGTGACGATTCCTCTCCTCATAAGGATTATCGTATAACTGGCCACTACCAGACCTGTTAGTCGTCATGCCATGTTGTAGTTCTGCACAGTAAACAGAGATCAAACAGCTCTGCAGAGTTAAAAAAAAAAGAAGCACTAAATTACAATGTTTATTGTCATTCTAATCAAAACATAAAGCCATAAATTCAAGCCAAATTAAATCTGTGGTCATTTAGAAGCAGTAAGTGTTTTAGATCTTTATCAACTTTGTGTGCAAGATATGACAAACATACAAAATGAATTATTCTAATTCTGGAATAACTCAACATTTTTTACGTCAGACCAGTATGCTTCCAGACAAAATGTTGTTTTCCATGACCTGCTTTAATAATCTTTTAGCATTTTATTTAAACTTACTCTGCACAGTATATAGAACACGGAAAAACCAGTAATAACAGCTGTTCACACAGCATAAAACACAAAAAAAATATTTTATTATGATCCACAGGTTGAGTTTAAAAAAAAATTCTTGAAATAAACCTGAAATAATTCGTTGTGCCTCAAATGGCTCCATGTAGCTGCAGCAGTCCGTTGGTGCAGATTTGGGCTCCCAGTTTGGTCTGGATCTTAGGTCTGGTTGTGCATCAAATGGATCAGAGTAGTCTGTGTCAGTATCTGACGCTGCCGGGGCGGAGGGAACAACCTTGGTAGGGAAACACACATAAGCCATCACACAAATCAAATAACATAAGGGATCTTTTTAAGTTGAGCGGAAACAAACCTAGAGCTGTAACAGTGATCATGACGGTGATTGAAAAAACATAAAAGTGCACACCAGAGAGGGGAGGGAGGAAAGATAAAATAATGATGTAAAAAATTAAACACAAAATAATATTGCTTACAGGCTCTTCTTGAACAGTCACAGGACTCAGGGGAATTTTACAGCGCCCAAACTCCTGAGAGTCCACTTTAATTAGCCTGTGTTTTGGAGACACGACTTTCACCTAAACATAACACATGCAAATAAAAAATTAAATAAATAATAATAATAAACCTAAATAACAGTGTATTCCACCATAAAAACGCATAAACATGAGTCAATTTAAAAAAAAAGAAAATGAAGATTTTTTATTACCAAAAAATATTTTAACATGTGATGACATATAGTATTTAACAAACCAAACCAAATGGATGCATGAATACAAACACCTGTGTGTCTTACCTCCACACCGTTGGGCAGCACTGAACCAAATGCAGGGAAAGAGGGAAGGCTCACAGATGCACTACAGGAGCTGAAACTGCCATTCTGGTGCTCCTTATCAGAGTGTTGGTAAGGATCCTCAAAATCCAGCTCCTTCTGAGCTCTGTAGGCCCTCAAAATCTCACTTTCAGTGTAATCTGGCCTAGGGGGCTGTGGAGGATCTCGCCTGCTGCCTAAATTTAAGTAGTCCTTCAGCCACTTTGCCATGGATCTGTGGATGAAGTAGTAAACAGATTGTATGGAACGATTTAGGAGGGCATGAATCTGAAAACATCAAGTTGACCACTCCCCTGCCAAATGCATCTCACCTCAATGGCTTTTTATGGACTCCATGTAACTGTTTTTAGACTGAGTTTTACAAAGACCCTATTACCAGACACACATTAATAAACCTCTACTGCTCATTGATGAAGACCCTAGCGAAGACAAACTGCTCCAACAAAGTAGCACCTGGGATTATTCAGAAACCTTCGACAACAATAAACTGTTGAGTGATGGTGGACAATGTAGGATGAGTTATTGCCTCAAAAGATGTAGTTTACATCTTAGTCATAGTAAAGGAAGAGTGAAAAAAAGATTGGCAAGTGAAGCGATTCATCATTTGTAGTGATATGTTACAGCCCTGGTGTTTTGCAGTGAAAAGAAAGAATAAAAAGGCAAAACTGGTGACTTACTAGTTGACTTTCTAAATCTACTTATGGACACAAGGGTAGCAAGTAGTAAGCTATTAAAAGTTTAATGGGATGACTCCTGGAGATCAACTAAGTGCTCTAAGTCTAGACAGTGCTGACCTACAGGGAAATGAGCCAGGTCAAATGGTTTGAGTATCTGTTTAGGTTGCCTTATGTGCACCTTTTGCATAAGGAGTTTGTACTTGGAGGAGGCAATGAGGCAAATTTAGGACTTTCTGGAGAGATGTCTTGTAGGAGCTTTAGGAGCAGCATTTGATGACCTTCTGAAAGGGGGGACAAAGGTCTGTGTAAATCACTGCACTTTCTTCGATGACCAGGTCAAAATCCAACCTCATCCCCTCCATAATTTCATGAAGCAGAGAGCAGGTTGTTATAACTTTACGTTAGTTAACGTTGGCCAGCTGAGAGGTAGCCAGTTAGCATTTTTAAGTTCAGAGGTTTCAATCATTTAATTTTGTGCAGTATAAGGTAAAGGGTAGGCTTTCCTAACCAACTAGCAACACAAGGCTAAACAGTGGACATATCTTCTTTTTAATTTTTAAATGCTATCAGTTATCAGTTTTTCGTATAAATGACAATCACATCGTTATAAATATGTTGTAGCTAAGTATGCTAACGCTAACGCAATTCCTTTTGGCTCACCCTCTTTCTTTTCATTGACGGTTCCCCCTTCCAGTTATGTCTTTCTGGTTATCATCCAGTGTTTCTCTTTAACGCCGCCCGGACTAAAGATAAAATAGAGACATTCATACAAAAAGAAATACAAATACAGAAAACCAGGTCAGTCAGCCAACGTTAGCAGCAGGACTGGCCCGCAGAGCAGCAGTCTGCTCCCCTACTCTACACTGGTACGGCGGACAAGCTTAAAGGGGAGTTTTTAGATCATTTTTGGTGGGTCGACATTAAAGCCAGTATTTTTTATTTAAATAAACAAATACATTTATTTGCAGACGTTATCATTCTCCATATTTCTCACACTACAATTTTTTTTATTTATTTTTTTTACCAATTCCACTAGGTCATCTTTTTTATTTTATTTATTAAGGTATTAGTAGTGATATTAACTAAGTAAAAGTATAAATAATAACTGCTAATGGGCCAACAGCTACATCAACATGTCAAGTACAAATAAACACACCATAAAGGTGAATGTTCTTAATACGACTTACATTTAAGGCAACTACTCCACACATTGCAATTTACTGATGGTGGTGCAAAAAGTACCCCCAAATTTTTTAATATAGTAGTATAACAACTTAAACTAATTTTTTAAACTTCTACATAACACCTCGAGTTAAAGGTATCAGAAACAAAACACCATTGTAGCTAATTCATATTTTTGACAAATCCATAGCAGCTGGTGTAGGAACTAGTTTATTTAGTAATTTACTGCAATTATTCCTAACACTTGGAAAAAATTTAAACAAAACTCAGCTTAACTTACTTTTCTTGTAACAAAACTGGGCTTGTTTTAAATTGTTATTTAAATTAAACGCTTGATACTTGGGATGAAATGTCTTTCTTTTTAGTGAAATGAGGCATCCGAAAAATGACAGGCAGGAGCAACAATAGTT
>JBAMHW010000022.1:17575081-17595071 GCA_037177495.1 Rhadinocentrus ornatus
TCACAGCTTTAAATTCATCCTGCTGACTTTTTACCTTTTAGTTAGTAAATCCTGAACATTTCATCCTTCTTTGTCATTTTTGAAAACTGCTGCTAAATGTGTTTGTGTTTAGTGCAGGTGTCTGCAGCCTTCACAATCCAAAGAGCCATTTTGTTGTTTAGAGCTGCAAATGTTACGAGACCTTTTTAAAAAGGCAACTTAATATATAATTTTTTTAATGAAGAACCACCACAGGATATTTGTTATTTTTTAAGAACCACATTTTTATTTCAATTTTTAGGTTTTAAAATAAAGAAAAACATAAAACCTTTATAAAAAAAAAAGGTGACAGACTTTATTTTAAGGGATGTAGATATTTATGGAAAAATATGTAAAGAAAAAAATTTAAAAATTCCATAGTTTCCAACAAAATGACAAGAAAAATAGATTTAGAAAAATATCTTAGCCACGTATTTAGAGGCATTGTGGAAGGTCCAGAGAACCAGTTGCGGCTCCAGAGTTGCAGGTTGGAGACCCCGGATTTAGTTTTTGTAAACCTAAATTTACTGCATTTTCTTTATATAGCCGTAGGCCTTCTTTTAAATATTTTTAAAAGATATATTTTTTAATATTGCTTATTATTTTTATATTGATCAGTTATTAAGTTAATTATTATTATAAATAAGCTTTTATGATTATTGATACACTATTTATACTCAATATTACTGATTTATTATGAATCAGATAAATAAGCTTTAAATTTATTTATAATCAATTTTTGTTTAGTTTATTTTTTAAACAACCAAATAAAAGGCAGAAATCAGGGAGTCCGATCCCACTAAGGCTGTAATGCTGCGGCACAAGGACTGTTAGGAGCAGGAGGCCAGAAAGTCCAAGAGTAGAGAGGGAGGAATCTGATTAGGTTTCACTTAATGAATTCAGACATTAACACTTTATCAAATAAAACATTTTAAGCGTTGTCTGTGGTAATACAGACTGGTTTCTTCCCACCAGGTTCCAGTAGCTATGGTTTGTCTCAGACCAGCAGCAGCTGTTCTGCCCGGTGTGATCTGGAATAAATGAGACCGGAGACATTTCATTTGGAGTTTTCATTGAACATTTTTCTATTTCCTTGTGTTGCGCCGTGTGCACGTCTACATGAACGAGCGCAACATTTCACATGCACGAATGTCGCCTGTCGCTTGGCTGGAGGAGGACAGCGATTTCCGCCTCATCGCGCAAGTTTTTATAGAAAATTAATGGAGAAGGAGCGACATGGCCTCATGTGTGTCCAGCCCATAACTTGAGAGGTGTTTGCATCTGGAGTTGAATTAAACCAGAGTGGCTGGGGCTGTGGGAGGAGTCTGCAGCAGAGCGCAGCGCTGCAATGCCAGTGGCGCCTGTACAGTACAAGAGTAAACTGCGAAGGCGCAAAATAATCGGACCATTTCATTTTTATGATGGTTGAAAACCCCGATCGTAATTGTGATTAAAATTCGATTAATCGCACAGCCCTAATAAAAACTATTGCTTTGTCACATACCTTGTTCTGCACGCAGCTCTAGTGCATCATACCAGGTATTACAGTCATCTGCTCCTCACTGTAAGTAACCTGCACCAGTTGCTAAATATTGGTCAGAGGTATCTTCTATGACCCCATCTGTCCTATTTGCTGAGGTTTTTGTTATAAGAAATTTGTTTTAAAACTTAATCTTACATCTTGTCATATCCTCTAAACCTCATCTGTTGTTCTTGTGGCTTTCCCAACTGCATTTACCCAAAAATCTTGCATACTCAAGTCATTCTGGTGACCTTTAGATTTATTTGCTGGAGCTCAGCAATATTTTTTATTTGCCTTGTCCACTAATATCTGTACCGAATTAGTGTGTCGAATTTGATTGTGAGTTAGCAACCTTCCTGCTCCGCTAAACTTTCCATGGCAACACCACAATGCAGACTAAATCCTCATTTAAATACTGCTGTTTGTGCCTGTTACCAATTGAGGCAACATTCTTAGTTGATCACCTGCAAATCATAAACAAATGACACGTGCAATCTATTTGCATTTTTTGCTAATTTTATCTACTTGCAATTTTTTACTCTTTATCAGGAATCTTAGTAAATCAGACCCTTAGTTTGCATCTGAAAGCAATCTGTGTCAGGCTGGCAAAAGTATGTAGTTTTTGTAGCTAAAACAAGAGTTGCCACAGTTAAGATTTGTGGATGATGAGTTGAGTACTAAGGATTTAGTTCGACAGCATATATCCCCAATGCCTTGCAAAGAAACCTTCTTGAATACAGACCTGTGTCTCCGCTGGTTTATCAGTGGTTAGGATATCAGTTGGTTTGTCTGCACTGGACTTCTTCGACTGGCTGCTGCTGCTGCTCTCTTCTTCCTTTTCTGACTCTGAGTCAGAGTCTCTAAGTCTTTTTACAAGAGCACGTTCCAACATTTCTCTGTAAAACAATATGTCATCTTGGTGTAAACAAAAACTGCTTGGGTATGGTGTATGGAGTATGGTGAATATAAAAAGAATACACAAGACAAGTTAAACATAAATACTTAGGCTAGAAAGTCAATGATTGAATCTAACATATAACAGATATTATATTATATGATACAGTTTGGTGTTTCAATTTTCTTCTGTGACTCTTCCTCACTTACTTTGTCTCCCGCTCATCCTCTTCTTTTATCCTCTTCCTCTCTCTCTGTTCCATCTCTCTGTATTTTTCGATCATGCCCTCAAAGTCCACTTGAGCCTGCCTTTGGTTCAGCTCCTTCAGTTCTTGAAGGTTCTCCAGAACCTCCATCTCCATTTTAGAATCCTTCGTGCGATTCTCCAACACCTGGTGGAGGATTGATCAACCATCATTTCTTAATTTCTACTGCTTCTTTAAGTATAAACAGCAAATCTTTCCAAAAAAACTGACCTTCATGGGGTTGTTCAGTTCCTCTTCTTCCCTCTCCTGCTGGATTCGCTTCTCTTCCTCCTCAATAAGTTTCTCTGCCTGGAAGTTTCTTGTTGCTCCATGTTCCATGGCATAGTCTGTGTTCTCAGGGTCAGTCTAGTCTCAACAGGAAAAGATTTATTTTATTCTTTAAACTAAGGCTATCTCTTTCAGAACACAGCAAAAATGTAACTAACTTGTAACAGTAACTTAATAATGAGAAAATTCCCACTCACCTTAAATGTAATCTCAGCAAGACACCGGGTACATTTAATGTAGAAACGGAAAATTGGGAGTCCCATGTAGAGCTCGTTCTGCACCGTTTCTTTACGTGCATTAAACTTCTTCCCCTTGTAGATATACTCGCCACATGTTTTACACCTGCAAACAAGCAGAGAGGCAATGTGTTCCCAGGGGTCAGCAAGAGTTTTAAATTATAAACAAAACAAAAATTCAAGACAGAGTTTATGCCTTTAAACAAAGCCGCCACCCAGACTACCTGCTCTGACAGAGCATAATTCTAACCTAACATGTTCAGTGTGGAGTTTGCATGTTCTTCCTGTGTATGACTGGGTTCTCTACGGGAACTCCAGCTTCCTCCCACTGTCCAAAGACATTGGGATGAATTTAAAAGTCAAAGCAGTATTCACATGGGAACATCTGAGAATTTCAGGGAAATCAACTTTTCCTTTCTCACATGGATTTCTTGGCAGGAATATGTCCACTGGAGATTAGATTGGTCCTCACACCTGGAAATACTGAGATGTTGAAGAGCTCACAGTATTGCCTGCTGCTGTCATGTGTGGCCTAACTTGCTAATTTTCTGCACTTTTTCAATTTAGCTGGCTGGGTGATCACTAAATGAGTTTTGGAGTGAATTTTGTAGACAGGCGACTAGATTACCTTTTAAGAGTAAATAATTGATGACAAATAGTTAAAAGAAGACTTAATAAAAACAACTGAATTCATGGCCCTTTCAAATACCTATTTTCTAAAAGAAGAAGAAATTCCAAAGTGGAAGAAAATTTGTCAGGGTTCAGACACTCTGGTGAGATGAAAAAGATTTTAATGCAGATGACATCTGTCTTCCACCTCAACTGAACCATGTCTTCTCAGTGATCAAGAATAGCAGGTTCTACTTTTAAAATCTTTCCCTTTTCTAAAGTGCTATTTAAAGTTGATCTGAGTAACAGAATATAAATAAATATGGGCCAACTTCATTATATTAGATGTCCTTGTCTGGCATCTCAAGAATTTTTTTTTGTTTGTGGGCAAAACAGCCTATTTAAACCTGAACCTGACTTCACTCTGTGCTACTTCAGCTGTATGACTTAAACCAGAGCAACATGATTTAACCGCAATTGTACAAACAAACAAACAACAACAAAAAACAACAACTTTCACTTACACAGATGGATGAAATAGACATACCTCATGTTGAATGGCGCCATCAATCTGACCACATACTGGCGATCTTTGGGAAGTTTAAGCTTGGGGATTTTGGACGGATCAAAATCCGGCGGGTAGTATTTCTGTGCATTTTAAGAAGTAGAGAAATGTCAGCTGCTGAGTAACTCGAGTAAGAAGAAAGATGAGTAAAACACAATTTGCTATTTGAGATTAAGTTACTCTAAGAAAGCTTTAAAGCTAGCTGGTAATAAAAATTAAGTTATAGTGTATCACGTGTTCTAATAGAAGAATGATCAGCAAGCTATTAGCTTTTCTTTCTAAAAGACACTTATAGTTAAAACAAAGCTATTAGCATCACTTCCAATATTTTCTAATGCTTTATTTAGAAAATCAAGATTGTACAATAAAAAGGGGGCACAAGAGAATATAGTCAACAAAGTACAAAAGTCGGGTAAATAGGAAACATCATATGTGACAGCAGAGAGAAAGAAGAAAAAAAGAGGACATTAAAAGAATATATCTTAAAAGGAACAAATTCAGAGTTGCATGGGCAAGTGGTAGTAGGAGAAAAATTAATTAATAAAGTCTAATAAAGTAAGTGGTGCCAAGGTAATGGAGAGAAAGCAAACCCTTTTTGTTAGTTGCTAGTTTTATAGTTTTTATCTAAGTAAAGAACTCTGCAATAGATAGTGGAGTTTGGATAAGTCTTGAGGAATGTGGATTTATGAAAGCAAATGTTTTACCATTGTTATCAGGAGATTGATAACCTGACTAAGATTTTTTTTTTTTTTTGCATTTAGAGCCACAGATAGCATCACTGCTAACTAGCCTGGGCATTTTTCAGCTCTTTGTTTGTCTCAGCTAAATAACACAAAAATGGAGCGCGAGGGAATCTAAAATGTACTTACATTCAACACTTTTCTTTCGGACATTGTGGCCTTTTACAAGTAAACAAAAACTGCTGGAAGAAATCAATTGAGATCCGCCTCAGGACATTTCATGAAAACATTACGTTGCGCTGCAAACTTCCGGTTTCCTTCTTAATCCGCTTCCGGAATTTAAAATGTGATCCTGCCCCCGCGCGGATTCAGTGAGTAACTACAACAGACGTGAACCACATCCACGCCGGGCTCTCAATTCGGTCCTACGGAGGTTGCAGTCCTGCAGGTTTACAATGTTTCCCTGCTCCAACACACCTCACTCAAGTTAAATGGATCCAAGAGCCTATGACGTTCACCACAATGACTCATACATACATTGAAAGCCTGCAGGACTGCAGCCCTCAAGGACCAAATTGAGTAGCCCTGATTAACATCATCCATCCATCCATCCATTTTCTGCCGCTTATCTAGAGTCGGGTCTCATTCAGAACACCAACCATCCATCCCGATAATTCCAATGTATGGTCACAGAGAAATTCACGATACTTTTAAACATAAATGCAAAATAACCAATTTCGTATTTATTTTCACAAAATGAGTCAATAAAATACATTTAAAAAACAAAAACAAAAATGAAAGGCGAACATTGAGAAATGAATATGATTGTGTTCTTATAAAACCAAAAAAGGAATAAAATGCATTTAATTTTTAATTATTATTTTTATTTAATAAACAAACAAGTAAAATAAATAATCAACAATAATAACAATAAGCTGGGAAAGAAGAAGGAAAAGAGGAAGAAAAAAAATCTGGATTTCTGGTTTAGGACCTCCTTTCTAGGATTATAATTGTTTGGACAAGAGAAATGAACTCTTTTGGTATGCTGGGGGTATGAAATAATAAAGTGCTGATAAAGCCAAAAGATCATCAAGACATTTTAAAGCAAAACGTGTTACCTGATGTTAACTGTTCATTGTATAAATCAAGTCAAACAGAGGAAAAGTATAAACTTAAAAAAGGTAGAGCAAGGAACAGTACTTGCATATCGTATTATTATAATTACACAGCACACATTGCATGCTGCTGGCAAAAGATAGACAACCAAACTTTAGGCAATGAAAACCCAAACACAGAATTTCAGAATAGGTCAGAATTAACAACAAACATTTTTATGATGGAAATAAACAAGGTGGATTTACTCTGGGTTCGTCACAAAAGCTGTCATTTGGAAAAATGGTGACTTTTATATTTGAAACGAATAGACATAAGGTAAGTAGTTTCTTAACTAATGAATGAAAACATAGATAAAAACCAATGATTGAAAAGCATGGCTCATTATTAACTTATAGGTATCAGAATCAGGAGTGTGTACAATTGCCTTAAATGTAGATCTTAAAACCCGTATCTGTCAGGATTCTAATGTTTTTGTTTGGAAAGGCAATGCCAAACATATACATTTTAACAATATAGAATTTTCTTTTTTTGTCTTTTCACACAGTGATTCAGAGATTAGTCTTGTGCTGTGATGACTTGACAAATGATCAATCATGCAGCTCCACACAAAGCTTCTGCAAGAAAATGAGAAAGTTTTTTGATTTTTTCTATATATTTTGTTTAGACAAATTACAAAAAACCCAACAGAATTTAGTCACTGAGTCACAGCTTGACCACTGTTTTCAGTTGATGTCTGTTTTCATTTGTCTCTTATAGAAGACAATTGAAGAGCTCATGACCAGTGTGGTGGCCTCTGTAATGTGATGTCATTGCTTTGGGGTTTCAGACATGGTTTGGTGTGCAAACACAAATTTGTCAGCCAAATAGGGGGTGTGAGTTAAGGTTATCCCTACAGAAGGAAATTGGATTTTAATTGCATTTTGATGTCAGTGCAGGTGAATCTGTGACCCGAGCTTATTAAATGGCAGTAACACCAGAAGATTGTCAGACCAGAAGAAAGAGAGAAGCTGTAAAATATGATCTACCAACAATGTTATTCTTTATATTTGACTAACTTATTGTGTTTTGAGAAACTCTTTTGCTTGAGCTCTCAAACTGGTTCTGATTCATCAAATGACTCATCAGTGAGTGAGACAGTATGTAACCGAGAAGACTTCATGTTCACAACAGTACAGAAATAAAGAAATTAATTACTAATCTGAATAGAAACTAAGGGGTTTCTATTGAAAATGTGAACAAACTAAAGGCTCGTGATTTTTTTTATTACTATTATTATGGGAAAATGAGCCTCGTGAAATGCAAACCCACCTCTAACCAGTTTGGATTTCATCCGGTGGTGCCAAAATGTCAAAGATACAAAGGTGCCGTGTAATATTACGAATATCAAAGTTTTCATGAATATTTCAGAGGATGGTTAAATCGAGCCTCTGTAAAACACCTATAAAGGGAGCTACCTTGGACAAGAGACTGTCCACAGGAAGCTTACCGCCTCCTCATCTACAACCACTGCAGAGAAGCACTCCTGTTCTGTTCACCATGGTCAGCGCGCGGACTCTCCTCGTCGTGGTCACCTGCTGGTGCGCATACCTGTGGCTGGCTCAAGCTGAGGACTCCTCGATGGAAAGGCGCTCGTTGGATTTCTCTCTGAAAACCCAACAGGAAAAAGATCTGGTGAGAGTTTTAAGGGGAAACCTGGGCGTTTGATGCGTCTTGTAGAAGGTTTTTTTTTATTTATTATTATTTATTGTCTGTACCGCTTAATCCATTACGGGTCGCGGGGTAAGCTGGAGCCTATCCCAGCATTGTATCAGGTGAGAGGCAGGGTGCACCCTGGACAGGTCACCACTCCATCGCAGGGCCAACATAGATAGGGACAAACAGCCATTTACACACTCGTTCCTAGGGAGAATGTAGTCACCAATTAACCTAACATGCATGACTTTGGACGGTGGGAGGAACCTCCCCCAGCCAAGGCTCGAACCAGGTCGACCTTCTTGCTGTGAGGCTGCGGTGCTAGTGCTGATTTGCTTTTTTATTTTTATTTTATTTTTATTTTTTAACGGAATTAGACTATACACATAAAAACCCTAGGAGTAATCTTGTAAATTTCGAAAAAAACAAAAAACAAAAAAACAAACAACAACAACAAAAAAAAAACCCCAACAACATTTAAAGGTTTAAAATTGTGCATTTATCTATTTATTCCTGCAGATCGACGCTTTACAAGAAGTTTTGGAAAAGCTAAGGAGCAAAGAGATGCCCTTAGAGAAGAAGCTTGGCTGGTTGCCTTCGGTATGTAAAACACTACAAAGCACGAAACACAACGAGTGGTGTTTAATTACTTTTCATTATGCAATAAATGCAAAGGATTTTTGGAGATGCCAAGTACATAAACGGGTAAAGCCAGGTAGCTTTTAAATTCCACTGTCTAACGATGTTACACAATAATAATTTGTAAAACTTCACCTTGATTAGCAATTTTATTCTGAAATGAATTCACTGTTATTTCAGTGTGACGCTGGGGAGCCGTGCGCCCTGCGTAAAGGTGCCCGTATTGGCACTCTGTGCAGCTGTCCTCGAGGGACTTCCTGCAACTTCTACGTTCTCAAATGCTTGTAAAAGAGAAAAAAAGCTGCAAGATCTAACAATGGAGTTTAAGGGGTTTGAAGTGATGAAAATGCTCAATGTGAGCCATGACAGGAAACCTATACCTTGTCGTTTTTCAAATACAATTAAAAATGTGTTTTTATTTTAAAAAAGAGAATGTTCTAATGATTTATGTGCATTGTTTTCATTAACTTAACGAATTAAAGTTAATTTAAGATTAACTTATTATCTAACTATTCGTAATGGTGTCGCAGTCACATACTTAAATATGTTTAAGATTTCAACTTCACATGAGGCACTTTAAAAAATTTTTTGTCATAAATGGTTTGTTCTTCTTATTTCATATTTTGATTTTAGTTTGTTTCGAGTATGTTTGTGAGAATTTTTGTCTGTATCTGGTGCGAATAAATTTGTATGATGAAATAAACCAATAAAGTTTTAAAACTCAATGATTTTATGTTAGCTTCACAATTCTTGACAATACAAGCTACATCATGAGCAGCTTGTTAATTGAATAAGAACATGTCGGTGAAGGGTATTGATGAAAATACATTGATCCTTTCGCGATACATTCCTTGATCGATTGAATTCCTGCACAGTAGCTGTCATCTCTGTAATAAAAGGCGCTGTCGGGCTTTTTTTTTTACTTGTCGATGACATCACCGGAGTGCGAGTTTCCAACATGGCGTCCAGCCGGGTGTCGGAGAGGGAGGTCCAGGAGGAACTGAGACGCGCTGCGACCGCATCCCCCGACTACTGCCTCTACAAATACTCCCTACTCATCATCGTCGGACGGACAGCTCGCCTCAGACAGACGGACCACATCAGCAGGGAGATCGTACGAGGTAGGTGCAGCTTGACGCACATCTTAGAGACGTAGCTGCATGCATTTTGCTCTTTACTGTATGTTTGGATGTTGAAAAAAAATCGCAAGCCTGCAAGTTATTATCGTTTAAATAACCAGTAGGTATGATACTCCGGTCACACTGCAGTGTTTATGTAATTTTATCATCCCCTGTGGACCGAGGATGCGTCATTTGGAGAGACTCCAGCATCAGCATCCCCTCATTATCCCTCGGGTTGAATTATAATTAAAAACAGCCTGGTTTGTCTTTTGCCTCAGCCCGTTGTTATGTAAGGACGTACTTTTGGGGAATTGTATAGAGGCTACTCAGCCAACACATATAGCCACTTGTAAACGATATTCCATTAACCCCAGTGTATTTATCACAACAGTAACTGTGGTTCAGAGATGTAAGCAGACTGGATGGCTGTAATGATCCATTAAGGCCCATTTTGCTAATTTATAGCTAGAAGGTCTGATTGAGGGGCATCTACTTTATGTGAAACTGGAGAGATGGTGAAATAAAAGCATGGGCAGATACCAGAGGAGGAAATCAAGGCAGAAAGACATTTTTCTTTATAAACAGTCCAATTAACATTTTACCACTATCTGATGAAAGCCATGCCTGTCAAAATGTCATCAATGCTTTACAAGTTAAGAAGAAAAAATAAATACAACTCTAAAGTCTATTTTCATCATACATTAATATTTTCTTTTAACTAATTGTTTTGTCTTCAAAATTAAATGTGACTGTCTTAAATGTAGAAGCAAGGTCCGCACTATTTCTTTAAATGATTTAAACACACACAAACACACATCTCATGCATTTAATGTGATATTAACCAGCTGGATGAATGCATTTACTATTTTAGTAAAATATTCTTAATCTGAAGTGGGTGATATCAACAATATCAACATATTATGCAATCTTCATAGTTTGTTTTAAGAAAAATGGAACCCTATAAGGGTTGATTATGATGATGCAGCAGCTGAGATTATTTATCTTTGATGCCTTCAGGTATTCGGTCCTGGGATGTGGACTTAAAATCCTGTAACCTTAACCTCTATCTACAAGAATTCCTCTCCCATCACACGGCCTCTTTTAAAGGAGCAGGTAAGAGACTTTGCTTTTGTCGAAGCACTGTTTCATGCCCAAATCCTCTGATCCGCCCCACAAAAAGCTCCGGTTGCCATGTTAACGCGCCAGCTAAGCCAGTTCAGAGTCACAGAGGAAGGAAGGAAGGAAGGAAAGTAGAGAAGCAGTGTAGCAAATGTTAAATATGGGTGGGCCCCTAGGACAGAAAACAATGGGAATCTGCAACCAGTGGTGCCACCTCTTTTTCTCTGTGCTTGGATATGAAAGCCTCTTTAGCATGCACAGCCATGGCCAGCTGAGCACAGTCACAAATGGACATTTCCTACTCTAAATAGTCCAAAATGGCATACAGAAGGGATGAGGTCTGTGTAGTAAATCCTGCAGTGAATGAAAAAGGCAAGAGGTGAGTTTTTGAAAAGAAATATACTTTGCTTTCTTGCCAGTAGTGGGATGAGCGGCTCAGTAATACAGATGCCTTTACTGTCAATATGTAGATGAAACCAGACTAGAAAAGCTTTGTTCAAATACCCCCCCCCTCCCCCAATATAACTAAAATGTGACAGCACGTTTAGGTTTTCATGTTTCCAGTCTGTGTGCTAGGTCAACCATATCAACCATAAATCAAGAGGGACACCAAGGAGCAAAAAAGGGCAAAATCTAGTCAAACTCTTTAAATTTTAATATAAAGTGCCAGTTTTATTACATATTATATTACATATGATCAGATTTAATTAGTTCGATGCTAAATCCAAGTTTCCATTAGCCTCTGTGGCTTTAGAAGATCATCCAGTTCCCAGACTGGATTCAGTAAACCTGGCATCTCTTCTGCAGACAGTCCATCTGACTCAGCTGTTTCACTCTTCTTCCTGTCCCTCCTTTTTTTTTCACCCAGTGACTCAATCACTCATTCAAGTTCACTTTCTCTTTGACTTTCATGGCTCCCTGCCTTCCTCCCTGCCATCTCGCTTCTCCTTGGCTTTCTGTCTATATGTCTTTCTCTTTCGATGTTTTTTTTCTCTCTGCCTCCTCAGGACAGAAGTGTCTGCGCCACTGTACCAGAGTGTTGGACACTCATGTACTCATCAGTCCATCTCAAGAACAGGCTCATTCAGAGGTGAGCGGTGAGGTCTGAAACACAGCAGAAAACTAAACACCAGATAGTGTCATATCAATATATTATATATATTGTAATTTGTTAAGCATAACTTCCACACTAAATATGGAATAATTTTTGCCGCAATTTCGCAGTACTCGATTGTTATATTATATTTTTTTGTCTAGCATTACAAAATTAGTAAAAAATTACTGACATTTCTCATTTCAAAAAGACGTGATATTTACACTATGCTACTCTTTGATTTTTCCATCTATCTTGATCTGTAGTTGCCCATCTTTTGACTTTTTGATAAGTGACATGACAGCTTTTCTTCATTTCTCTTCTGTGGTCAGGTGTTTGCTCTGCTGTCCAGGGAATCGGCTTATAAGCTGTTGATCTTAGCTGGCCTAAGTGTGGAGGAGAGTGGAGACCTTCTGTTTCAAAGAGGACTGTTTTCACCACATCAGCTGAAACAAATCCTAACAGAGCAGGTATGTTTTTATAACCTTTCCTGCAAATGTTGTATCAGTGTGGAAAAATCTAATCATTTGTAAAAGGCACATCTGGAAAATGACGCTTGAAGGTTTAAATGTACATTTTTGTGCCAGAAACTAAAATGTGCAAACTTTGAGACATGAATAAAATTTAACCCTGGTTCTGAATACTATGAAACTTTTATATTCACAGGCTTCATATTATATGCCATATTTTGTGAAGTAGAAGGGGAATAGAAGGTCTCAGATTGTTTCTCCCCCTCTGACTGTCCTTGGTAACTCTGCTGACTCAAGCTGTATTTCAATGTTTTGGCTTCTGCACTGCTTGAAACTGTGGTAACTGCCGCTGTTTACCACACTCTTTGAAATAAGAGATTCTCAGTTTTTAAGCTCACAGAACTGAGATTATGAGCACACAACTCTAATTTAAGGCACAACCTGCATTGTTAAACTTTACTTGGAGCAGCTAATGTTTTTTTCCTCTATATATTTTTGAAGACTTTGGTTTTCAAATTACTCAAGCTGCTTCACTGATCATCATCACAAAGATGGTTTAAATAAATGAGGAAAAAGTGACTGTTCAACAGTTTAAAAGTTCATCAGTTTGACTTGAAAAGTGCACATTTTAGATGTAAACAGTAAACATTTCCTATAATTGATCATTTATTTTAGGGGAAGGTTATTATACCAACAACTTTGATACCTTTATGAGCTTCTGCACTAAATTAGAAAATAAATTAATCTCCAAAATGCTTCAGTAGAGGCTGATTTCTCTTACATTGTTGAGACTGACACAAAAATTGGCCAGAAACACATAATATAATCCTTTTCAAGTTGCTCTCTAAATCTTAACTGGCTTTGTCCTGTGGCAAAATACAAATACAAGAAGTCCTTGTTTGTATATTGACAAACATATTTTTCTTCAGTTCCTAGCTCAGGAGAGCTTTACCTCCACAAAAATCAATCTGACCCTCAGCTGTCCCAACGTCAGCCAGTGGAGGAAGACACTTTTGGGAAATCCACCCCTGCAGGGTTCCTTCGCTCTGCATATCAACCCCCCAGAGGTGCTGCCTGCCATGGAGTCTCTGGGGGAATTCACATCCCTCATTTCTGGCACCATTTGCCCTACTTCCCCCTTTGACCTCTTGCCACCTCCTACCACTGTGGGTTTCCTTAAGCTGTCCCGCCCCTGCTGCTATGTGTTCCCTGCTAGCCGTGGCGACTGTGCCTTCTTTGCTGTTAACGGCTTTACGGTGCTGGTGGATGGGGGCTCAGACTCTCAGGCCTGTTTCTGGAAGCTGGTTCGCCACCTTGACCGCATTGATGCAGTCTTGTTGACGCACATCGGGACAGAAAACCTCCCAGGAGTCATCTCCTTCCTGGAAAGGAAGGTGGCAGAGAAAGAGCTGAGTGCTGATGTCAAAGGCAAGATAACAAACCTATATCAGAACATAATACGGGAATGTTGCTACTGTTACATGTTTCACATTTGAGCATCATCATTGTGGGTTTCTGTTTGTTTTGTTTTTTCTATACAGATGACTTGTCTAAGAGGCTCATCTCTCCAGAGCTTGGAGTTGTGTTCTTTAATGCTCCCAGCATGTTGCCGGTGGAACAACAGCCTTGTTAGTAATGCATAAAATCCTGCAGATATAACACATAGTGCAAAGCATAGAAGACAAATAAAAAAATATAACCACAATCAAATGCATTTCTTTTAAAATTTGTTCTTCAATCATATTTTTCTGATAAGTCCAACTATTTTCAACTTTCTCATATGCAGATAATGCACCTAGGTAAAGTGATATAAGCAACTTATAATATTACTGTACAAGAAGTTGTCACTCTTCTCTCGTCAGGTGTGGACAAGGAACTCAAGAGTACACAGCAGGCAGCAACAACCCTACAGCTTTTAAAGGGGTTAGACATCAGGCCACAGCCAATGTTTCGACCACAAGGTGTCCAGATCAGGCCACTAACCCTGTTTCAAAAGATGGGAGTGGGACAGCTGGATTTATACATCCTCAGTCCAGGAAAAACCAGCCAAGAGTATGAGACATTTATGCAAAACTGGCCTGATGGAGTATCCTCAGCATCCAAATCCCAAACTCTCCCTCTCACTGCCCTGGCCTCAGTTACTGCTCTCCTTGTTTGGCATCCAGCTTGTCCCCAAGAGAAGGTGGTTAGGGTGCTGTTCCCGGGAATAACTCCACAAGCAAAGCTGCTACAGGGGCTGGAGAAGCTCAAAGGCCTGGATTTCCTTCAGAAGCCTACTGTTACTACTGGAGACCTTGAAAGGCTGGGGGAGGACAAAAAGACCAAGAGGACAGAGAGCCTGGATAGTTGCAGATCCCAGGGTAAGGATGCAACACCCAAACATGTGAAAGAGAGAGGAGTTCAAGAAGGGGGTAAGGACGGACAGTCAAAAGAAAGAGGAAAGACATTAAATGGAGTTGGAGCAAGAGATACTGATAAAATCAAAGTTAAAGACACAGGGATAAAACAAAAAGCAGCAGCAGCACAAAAGAATTCTTCAAAGACAGGAGCAGGGAAGGATGGGAAAAAAGAGAAAGGCAGGAACGGTGAGATAAAAAAGGAAGGCATTCCCTCCAAACTAAAGAATGAAAATAAAACAAAGCTCCAAAAGGACACAAAAAATGATTCTAAAACAGGAGAAAAGAAACCACGTAAGCCATCAGGGAAGGAGGCAAATGATGGCAAGAAGTTACAAGTAAATACTGATAGCAAGTCTAACACTGCAGCTGGGTCAAAAATCCCAGAATGTCAAGATGCTGTACAGCAGAATCAAAAACTAGAGACAGAGCTTCAGGAAAACCCCTGTGGCTCCAAGATATCAACCCCAGAGGATATGACAGCTGATTTTCTTCATCTTCAGAATGAAAAAGAAATGGAGGAAACAATTGATAAAGAAAAACCAAAAAGCATTGAGTTGGGAGATGAAAAGATCCTTGAAGGCTTGAGTAAAGAAACATGCAATGAAACTGCAGAGAGATCAGTGGAGGAAGCAGCAGGGGATTCAGAGGTAATGGAAGTAGAAAGTGCTGATAATGGAAAGCAGTGTATGCCTGGAACTAGTGAGAAAGCAGAAGGAAACACACAGAAAAACCTTCCAGAACAGCCAGTAAATATAAGCAAACCGGCAAAGGTTGTGGGGTTTCCTTTTCCCTTGGACAAAGAACCAATGAACGAGTGGGAAGTCCAGCAAGACATAACCCCAACTGAGTACACTCTTCTAGATGGGGCTTTGAGAAACACCCCTTCGTCGCAGTCATCTCCTGAGAACCAGGCCCCTAACAGCCCTAAAGAGGAGACAGTAGAGCCAGTCTCCCCTGATTCACGACCAAACAGCGCAGGCCACACTCCCTATTGTCTGTCTCCAGATGATGTATGGTGCAACAGAGCCACTCTCAGCAGGCTGCAGGCACAGATGAGTAATCAGGATTCAGCTGATGCCCATGAGTCAAATGGGTCATCCAGGCAAAGTGAGGGGCAAATGAAAAGTTCTTCAGAAAACTACAAAAAATCCAGAGAGAAACATTTAAGTTTCCTCCCATTGGGTACATTTAAAGATGGCTCCTCAGACCCTTCTCCTTCTGTGACCACCACTACTACGACACACTCGATGCTAGCAGAGATTAGCTCGCCTCAGTCCACAGAAGTAGATGAATCACTGTCCATGTCCTTTGAGCAGGGTCCAACCAATATGAGCCAGAGAGAGGGAGATGATAGTGTTCATCTCTCCCACTCTAATGGCGGCCATTTTGTGGGGATGCCTTTACCGATGAAGAAGCCTCCCAGATCTTTTGGTCAGAGTTCAGAGATGGGCAGATCTTTTACACCTAACACACTTCATTTTGAAGCATCAGCCCACGATGTGGACCTGTGTTTGGTTTCTCCTTGTGAGTTCAAGCATTTTAAACCTCCTGATTCCAGCTCAGGTGTTGAGGCCTCCAGAGGAGCCTTTGCTCCACATCATCATGGCAATAATAACAACCCCAGAGACATGTCACCTAGTGAATCAAATGCTCCCGCCTGCACAGAAGACTGCCCGTCCACCACAGCTGATGGAGCACTGGACTCAGATGAGGATGAGTCATGTAGTGGATCATCCAACTCTCCACGTGACCTCAACACCAGTCAGGCTCTGCCACCGGACCCTCTTCCAGCCCCGTTCAGAGACAGTCCTCCCCTGCCTCCTCACCCTGACACCTCCATGCCAGTTCCTCAATCAGATTCTGATGCTCATGGGAAAAGAGTAAAGACCACCGGCAAGCGAGGCAAACAAATGCTGGGGGTGAGTTTGTCAAATTAGCATTGAAGAAAGTTTTTTAGTAATGGAATTGTACTTTATGCTTCATAAATGGTATTATTAAAGCTGCACATAGATGCATAGTACAGTCTTTAAATCAAGGATTGGTTTAATAATGATGACTGATTTAGAATATGCTAACAAAAAAGATTTGGTACACTTTAGCACTATTTTTCATTGATAAAAATCAGCATTGTAGTAAAAATTCTGCCAAACTTTCATGCCACCAGGTTGTTGACGGCCCTACAACACCCAGCTTAGGGAAAAGCAGGAAGGGGAGCCAAGGTAGAGTCACAAAGGGGACCGCCTCCTCTCCTCGTACGCTTTCCTCCAGCGCTCGCTCAGCACCTGCAAAATCTTCACCCAGTCCAGGTTCAAGATGTGTAATTTGATTTCCCTGATTCTAAATTAATTGTGTGCCTTGGAATCAGGAAACACATTTTCTTTCTTTTGACTGCCACAGGCTCCACCTCTACTGAGGAAGTCAGTGTGTATGTAGACCTGGCCTATATTCCCTCTGGAGCTTCAACTACCACAGTCAGTGTGGACTTCTTCAGGTGTGTTCGCTCTTCCTGCTACATCATCAGCGGCAACAGTCCAGAGCGGGAGCAGCTAATGAGACAAACTCTGGATGCTCTACTGGATGGAAAGATATCCTGGCCTGACACTATGCAGGTAGAAACACTGATTCATTCATTCATGCATATTGTTGGTGAATTATCTTACAAAGCAAGCAACTCTCAAGAGCCCAATATAGATTACATTATTTATCAACAACATATGGCAACAAGTTATGTTCACTTTCTTCTGGTAACATGCACTTACAGTGACTGAGAACCTAGATGACATGCAGTTTATCAAATATTCTGGTTCATGGTTGTGATGTTAATGAATTAAACAGATAGATTGTATATGAAACATTTAGAGCAGGCTCTGTAACATGCATTACTGTGCCTCCCTTAGCAATATGACTCAGATCCAGGATAGAAGTCAGGTAGCAGCTGAAAATCCAAACATGACACTGGTCAAGAAATGTAGGAAAAAGCAAATAGCAAAGACACAAAAACCAAAGCAAACACCAGGATCAAAATGATGAGAGAGGAGGAATGTAACAAAAAAGAAATTGGCAAGAAACTTAACCAACAGAGAATTTAGCAATTTAGCAGAAAATGACAAATCAAACACTATATACATGTGATCTATTTACCATTTTAGCATTAGCAATAGATCCTTAGGAACATGTGGGATGGGGTCTTTGTGTATTTTTTTTCATCCAATGCCATCTTATTTCATCTTATTGGTATCTGGGGAACTGGGAAGCTAGGTGACCCCTCAGACTCTTTGAGCCCTTCCTAAGGGCTTAAGTGCTTCAGGCCCTTATGCTGAGCTTCATGTGGAAGCCAATACTATTGGGGAGAGCTGCTAGCATATTACTGAGTTACTGGTCAGAAAAAAATATTTAGTTCGATGACAAATATCAAAGTAACGTCCATGCAAAGCAAATATGGCGGTTTTCTCAGCTGCACATTGCATTGTAGCAAGATTAGCAAATGAACTCACTTTGCATGCCAGTGGTCATAATATTGTGCCTGAATATTGGTGCATGTGTGCTCTGGAATATCAACGACTCATTGAAAGTGTCCATTTATGTATGTTCAGGTGACAGTTATCCCCACTTTTGAGTCAGTGTCAATGCAAGAATGGTACCAGCAGACTCTGGACAGACAGCGGGAGCTGAACATCATTGTCCTGGGATCAAACAGCACGGTTGCCATGCAGGATGAGACCTTTCCTGCCTGCAAGATTGAGTTCTGAGGCAGACTGACAGATGCACTATGGACAATGGAGACTTAATGATGGAAATGTGTATGCTTATATAAGGTGGTAATAACACCCCCTGCTGGCAAATTCTCTCTGGTTGGGCTTCCTTTAGCAGCTGAAAGTCATAATTATTTCTCCTTTTCTATAAAGGAATTCTCACATCTCTTTAGGGGGTATTGCATGTTTTTTTTTGTTTTGTTTTTTACCCATGACTCTGTCCAAAACAGGAGAGGAGATTGTACCCACTGCAAGAGAGGCATGCCAACCTGCAAACATAAAGTTATGTGAAAGTTGTTGCTATAGATTATTCAAATTTGAACACACTACCTGTAGGCTTGCTCTGATGTGTGGCAGTAGTCTGTGATATGTAATTTGGGCAAATTTGCTGCATCTCATCCAACAATTATTCATTTACCTGAGAGGATTTCAGTTTTATTCTTTTTTAGAAAAACTGGACCTACATTGCATCTTTAAGAAATGCACATTCACAGCTTGTGGTCAGGTGTTTGTTGTGAGCACTGTAAGCATAAATGAGTCGAGCTGTGCTGTGTGTTGTAGCTGCTTTCAAAGGTTCTGTGTCAGTGTGGCTTCTGTATGAAGATCCAAGAGACGCAGACTCTGAGAAACGTTTTATGACCTCTTGTCAGCCACCAGCGAGTGATAATTGCTTAATCTGAAGGATTGGTTTACTGTATTAAATTTAACAGAATTACATCAATCATGTTATTAAAATCTGTCCTGCAATTGTAATCCTTTAAAAGTGCTCATATTCATGCAAATCAGGAACCAGGCTGTAAATGCTTTTATAGAAATAGATAATTACTTGGTGTCTTTAAATTTTTTTAAATGGGTTTAAAATTGTGGATATGCAGTAATCATACAGTTTGTTTTTAAAATGTTTATGCGCAGTGTGAAATCACAGTTCAGTCACAGTTTGTGGTGATGAAAACGTTACTAGTTGTAAATAATTCTGATTATTTGATTAAGTAATCCTGGAACGAGAACAAGACAATAGTAAGTCTAACAGATTATTTTTTTTCCAGGTCAATAATTATCCAATCACCAGTATAATTATTTTTTATGTTATTGGTGTTTGTTTTGTTAATTACTCCTTGAATAAACTAGATATAAATGGGCAAGGGTAGGGAAAATGCAGGCAATGTTCGATTGATAGATTTTCAATTTATTGTTAGCATAATACCATAATACCATTTATATTCTTTAAAATTACACAAACATTGCTAACTTCCTAAACCTGCAAAAGTATCCAAAATACCTAAAATGTAATTTCAAGTTAGTGATTTGGAATCATAAATAGATTATATTTACCCGTGTCCAGGGGTAAAAAACCCCAATTTTGCCTTCAGGTCATATGAATGTGCATGTGGAGTTTTCTTAATACCAAAGCATGACAAATCAAAAGAAGTCAAAAGTTTTGTGTTTTGTTATTTTCCTGCACTTGAATGCTGCCTCTGAACAGAAAAAACATGACATTTTTATTGAATATCCAAAAGATCTTAAGTTTTTTT
>JBAMHW010000022.1:17616058-17633568 GCA_037177495.1 Rhadinocentrus ornatus
TCTGTGTCTGTATGTATATTAGTTTTAATTATTCAGAGGATGCATCAGCACAGTATATCTTTATAGGAAGACTATTGCTAGAATAAATATCTATACATTATAAATATATTTAAATAAAAAAATTCCAACAAAGACAGAAAAAAAACAACAAAATTATTTACAAAACCAATAAATACTAAAAAGAATAAACCATTTGCAAAATCATAAAGCCCTGCTGAAGAATTTTTTTAAAAAATACAAAGATGATTCACAGTTTGTGTCCTTGTTCTCATGCTGGCTGGAACACCAATGGGGACCATGCAGGGATGCAGAGCCAGAGCGACAGGATAGTACCAAACTACATAACCCACGAAGTCTATACACCACCACTTCACACCTCCTGTCTGCAAGACACAGCCTGTAAGGATCTGAGGTGATCAGACAAGGTCATGGTGAGGGGTGAGCCAGAGAGGCTATCAGGGTCTATCAGTGGGAGTGTGTTTCTATTTTTGTTCTCCTGTACTGATTTTCTTCAGATGTTCTGACAAGAAGCTGAACTGGACAGGACAGAAACCTGCCTCTCGCTGGTAGAAACGAGCCAGATAAACCGAAAAACAATACATCTTTATCTTGTGTTTTACAGTTCTGCTAACTACTCTTCATACTCGTTATCAGCAATATGACTGAAATGTTCCCTGACACTAATCTTGACCTGGTCCCACATGAAAATCTGTGTGCTGTCAATGAGAATGTCAATGGAGGCCCAAACTGTTATTGTTGTAAAGTTAATTTGAAATTATGAAACAATAATAAGGATCAAACTCAATTTAGTATTTTTAAATGTTTTTTTTATTGAAGAAAAAAATATTTGTGCAGTGAAACGTGGCATTTTAACAGTAAAATCTGTTCGTCTGAAGAAGCAGAATGAAATGTTGCAGGTGACTACTTTCTCACTCAGAATCGTTCACTCTGCACACGCTCACATCTCTGTATTATTAAATCCTTTAAACAATATTTACAGCTATCTACAATCGGATGTGAGCAGGGTCAGTTTTCAGTCTTTTCACCAACAAATACAAACAGAAATCAGTGGGATGAACTCAGGATTTCAGGGCCTAGACTGCAGATTTGAATACTAATGCTGACACAGGTGACTGTACACACCAGACATCAGAAAAAAAACAACTGGCCAGCGTTTATGAGGCCTGTCTTGATATAATATGTGTTAAAGTATGCAAATGAGGGCATGCAGTGTGCTTGTTTTGCCTTCATATCTGGTCAGAATTGTGAGCTGTAAGCATAGAGTTTAGAATTTATTTTAAAAATTAACACAAATATACCCATTTTGTTTCATCAGAAAATTTAATTAACTGATGAAAGTTACTGAACATTAATAACATGAATAAAAACGCTTTCATATAGTAAAATGACAAATACACAAATCTAAACCCCAAGTACTTACTGTCAAGTTTTACTAATATTTGGATGGAGAACTTTTTGGGAACAGGCCTTCAGCTCCAGTCTTCGAGGCCACTACCCTGTGGGTTTAGATGTTTCCCTATGTCAACACACCCAATTAAAATGATGCAGATCTTCTCAACACATTGTTCTCGGGTTCTGCAGAAGCCTGTAAATGAGCCAGGTGAATGCAAGCGAGGAAACAGCTAAAACCCACAGGATAGCAACCCTCGAGGACTGGATTTTAGGAATCTTGCTGCAAATGATTATTTCATCTAAAAGCTTCTTGCAGTTTTCTATCACTTTTCTGCTGCTGTGCAATAAAAATATGCTTTTTAAAATATGCAAGAGATGCAACGGTGGGCTTCAGCTTTCTCTAGTGGTTTTCACTGAGATTTAGATCTGAAGTCACTACTTGCCAGTTCACTTTTTTACTGCAATGCCTTTGTTATCTTCATCATTTGAAACCTTTAGTTGCATCAGCAACAGAGGCTGTAAAGCATTTCAGGACCACTGTGCTGCTACTGTAGAAAGGTTTTTCTTTTATGTTATGGACTTCAATTTGTTGACTATTAATAAGCTAATACATTACGCTTTCAAGGTGGTTGCTTGTCTTTAAAAAAGCATTTATAGAAACTTTTTTTTGCCTCTTCCTCGGTTGTAGGGTCCTTGGAAGCAACTTTGTGTACTATTTAAAGGTATAATGAAATCTGACCAGGACTATACACGCCTTGTTTGTATTTGTGTTTGAATAGGGTGTGTTGTGTAGGATGATTCATGCAGAACACATAGGATTTCTCTAGTAGACAGCTTTGAATGTCTGACAGACACAGCAGCAAATACACACAAGCATGCACACATACACACAACTCATACAGGGCAGAAGGAGTGCAAAAGGTGGCTGAATGCACACACACATGGATGCTTTTCACAGTCACACACATAGCAACAGTGAATATACTTCATTGATAAATGAGATGAGACAGGCCATGGGAGCAGAGGGACAAAGGTGTCTGTCCTGATTCTTGCAAGCATTTAACACACACAGTCCACAAACTCAAAGGATGCTCAGACCCACCACATGCATGCCATGTTCTCATACAGACAGGCTCGTCTGAATCTTATGGACCACATTTAGTGTAGATGAACGTCATATTTTCACACTACATCTATTTAAAGCCCTGCTCCCTCTCTCGCTCTAGCTTGTAGTCCATACTGCTGTCGCACGCTGCCTCATTGTTTTTCCTCTCTGCTGTATCATATTCCATGCAGGGACATGAACAATGACAGTTTCCTGTTAACGTCAGCAGAACAACAGATTGCACAAACATGCGCACGCAATCTGGGATTTGTGTGAAGCAACCAGACGTGTCAAGCTGATATTTATGCAGTTTGTGCACCACCGCCTGTAGTACATCAGATCAGACTGGAGCTGGGCCTGATAATCATTACAAATACTATTTAATGCTTCACATGGCCACATCACATACTGTAGGTTGTACCCTATCTATCTGGCATCATAATAGATAAAGAAAAAAGAAAGAAAAGAAACTCTAAAAAATGACTTAAATCATATCTTTTCACATGAAATAAAAAGCATAAAGGAGTTTGAGAGTGCATCCCTGGCATCTAACAGGTAAAGGGTACGTTTACAATGTAAATTTTTGAAGTTTAACAGGACCTCACATCAGTGCAAAGTACAACACATCAATAACAGTGGATTCATTCCGAACATAAAAAGTAACAGCCAGGAAGTGAAACCTTTAGTTACATATTCACATTTTGCTAGTGTTGTCTAATTAATAGATCTGGAGCATGGATGTATCAAGTACAAGATATTATGAGTATCATTATTAAGCTGTATATTAAAGTACATAGCAACACTGGACCTTCAACTGTAACAACATCTCCTGGTTACAAAGGGTTTCTTCCCAGAAAGACAGTGGCTACAGTATTTCTTTACATGGGTAACATCTTACTTGAAGCTCTCAGGGACATTTCACTGAATTATCATATGCTTATTTACAATAACGACACATTTGGAATAGTTTAATGAGGGCTTGTGGATATGAATGATGCAGGAAGGTCATTTGACAAGATGCTTATAAATGAGGCGCTGCTGATTATTAAGCAAGTCTTCAAGTAAAATGTCACCTTTAAGAATCCAGTTGTTGATCCTGCTGCACACATAAAGACACAGAGGGAGACAGACGACAACAGTTGCTGTGCTTTTCTCTTTTTTTTTTTCCCGAGAGATGGACACACAGTTAAAAAGGGGCTGTCATCTGTGTCTTTGGATTTAACAGTACAGAAGCAGATTATCCTCCACACAAATTGTTGTTTAAACCGCCTGAGAAATTAAGCAAAGTGGACAAATAATCTGAACCTCCGCGGCATCCGGACAATCCTGCCGGGATTACGTCACATTTCGCAAACACAGCCAACCGGTCACATGACAATACCCTGTTGTTCAGCAGAACCACAACCTCATTGTGCCATGTACTGGACAAATAAAACATGACTAAAGAGATATCAATTATCATGAAGCAATTGTTCCTCCATGCTTAAGACTACTGGATAGATGTTAGAGATGGAAACTGCACAAAAGAGACCAAATAAATACAAAGGAAAAAAAAATGCACAGATATGTCTGTAAAAATTATTGTGCTTTTGGCTGTCCTGTGTATAATATTTAGAGTTCCTGCATGAAGAATAAGGTGTATTCATGCACATTGGAGATACAGTAGAGCTATTCAGTGGTATTCATATATTTTACACATAATGTAGGCAAAAACACAACAAATCAAAATTGTGAGTGTGTGTGTGATCATGGTATAAAGTGCAATGTGATGGCATTTGGGCTGAGTGAGCCCTGTTTGTCTTCATCTAGAGCTCTTTGTATATGTGTGTTTTCGCTTTTCTGACTCTTGCATGGGTGCATTTGTGTGTATGTTTTGTGTGTATGAGTATGTGTGCACTTTTATGTTTCCTGTTCACTGATCCCTGGATGAGCGTACCAGTGATAATGCAACCAAACCAACCAAAGAGGAAATAGAATTAGCAATTCATTGGATAAGCTGCATGGAGCAAGTTTACGCACAACCCCCCCCCAGTTTTCTCTACCTTCTGTGTGGTTTATGTTGAAGGGTTTTTGTTTTGATACTTTACATTATTTTAAATAGCATTTAAAAGCAAAATAACAAACAAACAATAAAACAAATAAAAAGGCATAAAGAGAAATCTTCACATGAAAAGTGCCAAAGCAAGCCAACATTCTCAACCTCAAAACCAAAAATCTTCCCAGTTCCCTTTCATTTTACCAGCTTGGCAATGATTATCCAAGAGTAACATCCTCGTAGACAAGGCAGGCTTGCATTTCTGTTTGATGAGAGTCCAGCTTCCTATGTTCAAAGTTAATCTATGCTTGATGAAAGTCTTAAAAGGATTGTTGCGTCGTTTCAGTGTGCATACCCTGCCAGTTAATGCCCTCACACCTGATGAGGACATGTAGAGGGTTTGCAGACGAGTTTTTCACATCATAACAGTGTGACTAAAGTAAAGAAGGATCTTTTTCTTAAGACTGCTGATGGGTATGTTTGTCCTCTAGCCACAGATTTATGCTTTGATCATTCTGATTTGAGTCTCTTTATGTGTATTACTGATATACTAGCTGGGGTACAGCATGTTGGCTAAATAGCGTATGTTTAAATACCCCATGTTTATATACATCAGAGTCCTCTGTTGTGGCTCTGTAACATGGCTGGCTGGTATGTTTTGCTGAGTGGCATTCATGCTTGCAGTCTCAAATGTTGGAGTTCTGTATATGAGCATGACAGACACGTCAGTCAGTGAAAATTATGCTTTTACCAGATGAGCGAGCTTAACTAAGTTTGTCAACTTGGTTACATCTACATTACATTTCTCTATGATTATAATAGTGGCTATGCCAAGGATGAGAAGAAGATGAGGGTTTTGGGATGCTGAAGGGGAGTTTAAATGTGAGCAGAGCAGGGAATGAGGGCAGGCTAAAAGTGAAAGAAGACGCTTAATGTTTTGAGCAGATCCGAGACCTTGAATCTCAGTCTGTGGCCTGTACTATTGCCAAAGCACAGGTTTGTAGCACTTGGACGATGCACACATCCAACTTCATTTCTTGATATTCTGCCACTCTCTCATCCATCTCACTCAGCTGCCTCTCCTAATAACCAATCACTTATGGATGTATGCTCCAACCTGTATGTATGCTGTGTTTGTGAATGCATCACCCAAACAGTGGAGGATGTGGATGATGAGATTCCCAAACATTTTTGCTCTGAGTGATACCTTTTGGGGGTCTCCTGTCTCGTCTTCTTTCTTTACCTCTCCTGATCTTTATTTCCTCCACCCCTTTCTTCCCTCCCCTCTCTTTCTCTTCTGGATTTACATCACGATGCATTTGCCCTTCAGTCTCTCTGCACGGGACTGCTTCCCAGAGCGCTTGCCGTCGATGTTGAGGCTCATGTTCCTCTTCTTGTCCAGGTTAAGGAGCTCCTGGAATAGCTCGGTGACATTGTGGTTGGTTTTGGCCGACGTCTCCATGAAAGCACACTTCCACTGGTTAGCCTGGGCCTCCCCATCCTTGGTCTCCACCTCTCGCTGGGTCTCGTCACTCTTGTTTCCCACAAGCATGATAGGGATAGCTTCAACGTTGCCTTTTATGGCCAAGACCTGCAGAAAATAAATATAGAACTATGCATTTGTAGAGAAGAAACTTTAAAACAACTCTTTTAAAAACTGCTTTTCATTTAAAAACGGTTAACAATAATAATCCTTAAAGTGTATGTTTCCTTAGTTATCAATCCATTGCACATTTCATTAATCAAAATATTTATACTATTATTATTTTGACAAAATTTTAAATGGATGGATTTTGCCATCATATTTTACTAGATTTATTTTTTTTATCTCCAGAGTTGAGATATTACTTCATGTCACTGCATGAACAGTAGCTGGTCAATATACAGTCTGTCAGTTTAATCTCAAAATACCAACTATGAGATATTAAAAGTAAATCATGGAAATAACCACCTTTTAAGCCTTAATGGGACTAAGCTGACCACTGACAGGATAAGTCGGGCAGCTATTTTGCAGACAATGATGTGGAGCAACACACTTATTCTTTGATTGGGAAAATACCGGCAAAATAAATTACTGCCTGATACATATTTGACCTGGTAAAAAAGTGACTTTTTATAGCATTCACTCAAACATTTTTAATCACAAGTTTAACAGGTTTGAGGCATTTTACATGAAAAACATTGAGCTTCTCTGTACCCTTGAATAGCTCTTACTTTTTGTTCTCTAGGTTGAGAGTGTTGTGCATACAACAGGTAAGACATTGACTATTAAATGTACACACAATCCTATTAAATAAAAAATCTCAATATTATGAGAAGAAAACTCTGGAAAGGGCCAAATAAAAATCCTAAACTAAAATCAACCGATGTTTTTAACTACTACTACTAACTATCTTGAAGCTGTTTCGCAGAAATGAGTAAAAATTACATGAAGCTGCTCAGCGGACCCAAACAGCTCTTTGCACTGAAATTGGTTTACCATGAATAAATGGATTAATAAAAAGAATAAGTCTTTTGTTTAAATTTTTTCCGGCTATTCTGTTGTGATAGTAAATAGTTTTTTGAGCTTGTAAATCACAGTGAATTGAATTAATAATAGCATGCAGCTGATTAAAGCTGCACAATATAATATTTGTGCATCATCATCATCGCAATGTACATGTGTGCAATAGTCACATTGGAGGCAAATTTATTTAATCTCATTTAATATTAGAAGAACCTGACACATAGTTTGCAGTAATCCACCAATCACAAATGTTTGCCGAAGCAGACCAAGCCCCGTCACATGGAATGAGTCGCTGATTTGAAAAAATGAGCAACAAACAAGAGAACAACAAACTCTCAAATAGGCCTACATACAAAAACTATACTTGTAACATTCACAAAAAGAGGTAAGATCAGTGCAGGTTAACTGTTAAGATGATGGGAGTGCACAATAACTTAAAGTGCTTTTCAACTCATCTGTTGAACATTTCTGTATTTTTTCATATTGCAATATATATCGCAGGATTAGAAAAAAAATGCAATATCAGTTTTTTTCAATACAGTGCATCCTTACAGCTGATGCTAGTTTGTTTAAAATAATGATGTTTATCACCAGGGCCATACTTAGTGTTTTTTTTTGTTTTTTTTAAGTCATGCCCTCTGATAGATTTCTATAAAGTTAGATATGTTTTAACTTTGTCTTTTAATATTTTGCATTTACATGGCCATTCACAGACACAATTGTACACTCCTCACCTGTTGATAAATGGGTTTGAGCTCCTCCAGGGACTGTTTGCTTGTGATGGAGTAGACCAGGATAAAGGCGTGACCCTTGGAGATGGAGAGACGTTGCATGGCTGGGAACTGGTGGCTGCCCGTTGTGTCTGTGATCTGGAGAGTGCATACGCTCTTGTCACAGCTGATCACCTGGCGGTAGGTATCCTCCACTGTGGGGATGTAGGTGTCCCTGAAAGTACCCTTCACGAAACGTAGAACCAGGGAGCTCTTCCCCACTCCACCTGCTCCGAACACCACCACACGATAGTCGTTGCTCTGCTCCGGCATTCTGCCTTCTCAGGCTTAAGACTGTGTTACACCTGTGATATTGAAGATGAGAGGATGCAGATGAATAAGGTAAGACAAAGTAGGATAGAGGATCATTTTAGGCAAAGAGGAGCATTACTTAAAAATGTCTGGACAGCACAATTCAAAGGCCCTGGCTGGACTTGCCCTAAGGCTACAGAGTTTCAAAGTATTTCAAGCATCCATGTGCTCTGAATATGAGCCAGAATACAAATTAGGAAAATGAGTTTGGTGAACCTCCAAGTATGTATCTGATGCATGCATTTCTCTAATCAATACAGTTTCTCAGTGTTGACTTCATCTCTGCATTTCATCATTTACTGCAGCAAACCCTGGTCCAGATTAACACAGGTCCTTTTTGCCACAGTAAGACAATATGTGTTTAACACAACATGATGCAATACATCCAAACTTCAAACATCCAAACTTACAATAAAGTTTTAGAAACAACAACAAAAAAAACACATAGCAGAAAAGCTTTTAGTTTATAGGCAAAAAACTTTAATTCCACCAGCTAAAACTGATTCTAACATTAAAAGTAAAATTAACTTGTAAAAACAAACAGTCAACGATATTTTTCTTTGACTACAATTACTCACTTCAAGTAACTCTGCATTGTATGGCCTCATCATGTATGGTTTTGAGCCAAATCAGCAGTTTTATCATTGTTTCTCTAACATTATTGTGCATTTAACTTTGCTTAGTTGTCACATGTGGTGGTTTTATGACTTTAACATCCTCAACATAAAATGTAAACAGTTTGGGCGAATATCATCACCCACATAGGCATTCAGCGAGATGATGCTATATGAATGCTGCAATATGATCAAGAACATTGTGGTGTTGGTGTAGAGTAACATATAAAAGTACATTACAAGCTGCATTCATTTGCTCTTGGGCATCTGAGGTTTGCCCAAGGAGCAGTTTACACTAAAGATTTGTTAGAATTAGATTGTTTATTTATGGGGTGGCACTTTTGTGTGTCAGATTTTAGTGGTGGTCCATGCCTCACCAGGCCATCCTGTCCAGTTGTGGGACATCAGTGGATTGAATGGGGCTTGAAGCGGGTTCTTTGGTGCGACAGCTAGAAGGTAACACCTCTTTTCTCTCTTAAGCATTTTTGATCGTGGCGTAGTGTTGCAATATTGAATTCTTGACCGTTTCATATAATGTTAAACATAAAATTTTAATGGATTTTAAAAGGCATGTTTTTCGAGTCCAGGAAATCTTCTAATTATGCACTTTTATAACACGTTCTGGTCTGGCCAAATTTAAGAAAAGACAAACTTAAGATATTAAATCCAGAAATTAATTTAAATTTTTGTTTGTTTTATAAAATTAAAAATCATTGAAAGAAAAGAAAACATTGAAACTGTGCAGTTTATGTAATCAACAATTAAACCTCCCAATTCACACTAAAATAATCTAACACCAGCTATACCACAGAAATAACAGTAATAAGTTGCAGCAATGCAGGCTGATGAACTACACTGTTAATATGTCCTGCTGCATCTCATGCATGTGCATCTTCCCAGTAAATCTAATGGTTTCTATGTTAGTACTGCCTGAATGTGCATTGTTTCTGTTACATTATTTATTTACTGTGGCTCTACACTTGTTTTAAGGTCCTACAGTAAAATACTGTTTTGGATAATGAAACAATAAATTGTCATCAATACCGTATAGAATAAGTGGATTTCTGTTATGCTTCCACTGCAGAAACCTGCTGTACTATTGATGGTGAGGCAACTGTAAATGTGTCACAGGATTGTAAATAATATCAGTCAAGGTGTTTGACATGAATGAAATTGAAGAATAGTATGAATCCCACTTATGCTATGGGGGAGATTTCAGTTTGTTTTACGACTATACTAAACACAAAACCTTAGTTTAGTTTTTAAAAGGGGCTCCCTGTGTCTATTCACATCCCTGTAGAATATGAAATGTTGGAACCGGTCTGGAAAAACAAAACAAGAATAACAAAAGAAGAAGAAGAAGAAGAAGAAATCTGCTTTAATGGCTCTCTGTAGCCTGAAGTTAATAGAGTTAAAAGATAATCTAAAAGGTTCATATAAATATATATATACTGATTAAATATGTGTTATTAAATAAGTCAACCATTTAAAAAATGTACATTATATTAATTTATTTTGCATTTATTTCTTTGGCATTATTATTTATTTTGTGGAACATTTACTCATTTCAGTATTGATCTATTCATTTAATTTTTAATAAATCTCCTTCCATAGTTGGAAAGCTGTGGAAACAGAAAAGCTGTGCAGTCAGTTACACGTTAATGGGCTGCATCATTGTAAGGAGGCAAAACTGCATTAAATTTCAAAATAGCCAGAAACAATGGTCATCTGCATTGCCTCAAACTGTTGACTTTAATTAGGTCTTCAGTCACGCTGACGAATTCATGTCTGAGCTGCCAGAGCTGCTCCGTGATTTGGCCTGCTTTATGTCAGGCAGGAACACGCAGGCAGACAAACTTAAGCACAGATGATGCACTAACATGATTTTAAAACCCAAATTTGATGTGAATGTTTCAGACATAACAATTTCTAAAGAAGATTTATATTTAATTTCTTTATAACGTTGTGTTCTTTATTTCCACTATTCTCCATGTTTTCATGTTGGTCATGCTTCAGATGACTATGTTTAAAGGGAAATTGTTTTTGTTGTAGAACATCTACTGAGAATGTTTGTGGAATTCTGAAAATTATTTCAGCCGTTTGAAAATTTTTATCTTTAAGTCATTGATTTATGTTTATGATTGGTCTTATTGTCTTGTTTAATTCTCTTACCGCTTTAATTACAGTTATTTATGACAGAAAAGAGCAAAGTTTTATGAAGCACACAAGTTAGCTTTTACAGTCACATAAAGCCCCCTCCACTACAAGAGAAACCAAAAACCATTTAAGCTTTTTTATTACTGTTATACTGCAGCTTCGATTGCACATCCATGGTGATTGCTATTTTCCTTTTTTAAAATAGTTTTTCCACTACATGCCCGACCTCAGACATACCCAGTTCTTGGTTTGAGACCAACACATGCTGCACATTCTTGTTGCTCCACAATCAGTTTCCCTGTATGACCTAAAGCAGGTCTGTGTAGCAGCTGAGAAAGAACTGGGTTTGAGATCAGCCCTTTCTCCAAACCAGCACTACAGCTGTGCTTGTTGAAAAGTGGTAGCAGTGGAACATCTCATGTGTCTGACTTTGTCTTCATGAACTGCTTGAAACCATACAACAAGGACAGTAAAAGTTAGTCTTAAAATTTGGGTCCCCATAAATATGATTTCAAATAATTACTCATAGGGAGTTTAATCAGTCTGCTGTATACTGTTGGTGTGCCAATGTTTTACGTAGAGCTCATTGTGCTGCCTCCAAGTGGATAAAAACAGATCTGTCACTGTTTCCAGTTTAGTTTAGAATCATACAGCTTGAGCCATATTTGTTTTAATTTTCCTTTCCTTTTAATTTGGTGAGATGTCTCTTAAAGTTGTAAGCGAATTAACTGTTGTCAGGCTTCTGCAACTATATGAGTAAAATGTTATGATTAAAAATAGAAACTGAGGAGAGTGTTGCTAAAAATACTGATAATGTCATAATTGTCTGGATTTTAAGTGCAAAATTTTTACATGATAAAATGAAGCATCACACACACTGTTGATGCTCATATGCCATCACGTAATCTTTTTAGATACCCATGTTACATCTAATATTCTGTTTGTCTTTGACCTGGTCCCTGAGCTCCCTCTGGCTGTTTCCCCCGTGTCTCCTGTGCTCTTACACCCCAGGTCTTCATGCTCTTTGATCAATAAACTAAAGCCACTGCGGTTTGAATCAATGGAGCTCATCTCACTAGGCCCTGATGGTCTGTCAGTCTGCCTCTCTTGGTGCCTGTTTGTGGGTTTTTTTTAGATGTTTTTTGGACGTTGTTTTGAGCTTCTTCTCTCTCTCTTCTTCTTCCCTCCTCTGCTCTCCTCCTGTTTCTTTTTTTCACCTGAGCTAAAATTAGCCATCTCCCTCCGTCTGTCAGCAACTATAACTGCAGACACAGGTGCAACCTCACAGTGACACACATACTGTACTTCCACTCCCTCTCCATTTGTCCTTGATACCAGGCCTCTGAGATTAATGACACTGCTCCTCAATTCAAGCTGTTGCTCCCCGTTTCCTCCCTTTCTCTTCTCTTGTTTCATTTAAAATGAGAAGACTGCAGTTCTTTAATGAATTAATGGTACACTATAAATGCATCTGTGGCAGTGCAGCCAGACTCCATTAGATAGATAAGATTGGCACAGACCAAACAGGCCTCTTTGTGCCTCTGTCAGAAAATACACACACACAACCTTCTCTACTCATTTATTTTACAGAGCGCGCAAAGAAATGTCACCTTTAGCAAAAATATGCACATAATTTCCCTCAAGAGAACCACTTACGCAGCAGCATAAAAGAAGCGCATTAACCAACATCAAACACAATACCATTCAACAGATCAAGAGCGTGATTAAATAGACACCCACAAAGCGGTCCCATGGTATCTTTTAGAGAAAGGGTTTTAATCAGGCTGCTCATACTGGAATGCTGTGGATACACAGCTATTTGGCGATGAGTATATTACAGGATCAACAGATTATCGGCTTGAGGTTTTTCTAAAATATTCTGTTTTCTTGTGGCTGTGTGTGCACAGAGGGGCACACATGTCACAATGTTTGAAGCCTGCACAAAGTTTCGTCAGCTGTCAGACCGTCTTAGGTGTAAGATTGGGTGTCTGAGTTGGTGCAGTCAAGCAGAAGATTCCCTGTTCTCTGCAAACAAATCAGCTCATGGCTTTCCAACAGTGTGTGTGTGTGTATGTTCTACCACAGGAATTAATCAGCGTTTTTAGCAAGGCAATTTAAAGACTCGGGCGTTTTCATTAGCTTTGAGCAGACTGTGGAGTTTCAGTTCATAAATTTTGATTCAGTCTCACTGCTGCTTCACTGCTCTCACACCTGCTTTAACACATAGTCAGTCCCCAGAATTGGCCCATCTAAAGATCTTGGTTGGCTTTAATTTGAGGCTCAAGAATTTGAAGATGTTCTGCATAATATTTCCTGAAAAGGATGATAAACCAGTATTTTTTATTATTATCATTATTATTTCAGTCTGTTTTGTGTGGAGATGTGCTGAAAGATGAGGGTTTAAAAAAGGCGGAATGCTTCTTTTTTTTTTTAAAGCTAAACATGCTAAATATATCCATGATCCATTGAAGGAATCAGTCCTCTTTGCAGAATATGGAGGGTTTTTTTTATGACAGATACATTTCTGATAAATCTAAACTCTCCCTAAATATGTAAGTTACAAAGAAATGTCACATTTATTTGGATGACAAAGAAATTTTGAAGTTTAAAGAATTAATTTGACATTTTGACTGTTTCTGTTAGCTGTCGGGGGTTAGATGAAAAGAATGATACCTTGTGTCCATGTACTAAGCTAAGCTAGCCTGGCTATGTTACAGAGGTAACAGATGTTGCAGACGAGCAAGAGTGCAGAACATGGTTGTACTCAGCCATAAGATAGCTTTGTGTCTGAGCTCTGTATAAGCACAAATTAGTGTTTTCAGATGTTTTTATAAAGTGGTACATTTTGGTACCCTCATCCAGAGCCAGATAAGCTAGTACCTCCTGTCTCCATCTTTTGAAAGGCTCTTTAATGGTCAGACTGCTTTGAACCTGTTTATTTAACTCTCTAAGCACATTCCCAAGTATATTAAACCATGACTATGATTAAGTCTTTGTTAGCTCATGCACACTTTTCTTTTAAACATCTTACCTACTAAATAAACAATTTAATCAGTACAAGCATTGAAAATTTCCCAGTATGACAAGTAAAATATCGAACTTCTAATTGCACTCTTGCATTATGCAAATGACAAAGTTTATGTGAAATGAACTGGGATTTACATATGAGACTATGCCTCTCATCACTGTCAATCTATACCATGATTGAACGCACACCACTGTTTGCATGGGGTATTTGAGCTACATTGTTCTAGAGATTGAAGCACTGTGGTCTTGGCTTAGAAGCTAATCATTGAGCTTAACCTCCTCTGTACTTGTGGCCTGCTTTGCATTGACCCAAATCCCAGGACTTACGTTACCAACAATCTTTGTCTAAAAGCACATACACCTTGAAGCTCTCTAATATATCTTGCACATCTGACTCAGCATGAAATAAAGCAGAGGTTCACATGATAATAGCTACATATATATATAGCTATATATCTGTCAGATTTCTGTTAAAGCTCACTGTGTAATAAAGCTCAATATGCATGTATCCACATGAAAAAGTGCACTATAATTATAAATTCCTAAGAAAATATATCTCTGCTTTAAGTAAATTTATTCCTGAGATGAAATCAAACACTGTAAACTGAATCGTGTTGATTCTTTGCAGCAGGAGTTTGTCTTTGAGTGAGTATTAGTACTGAGTGTTAGTGTGACCTTAGGATCCTTAGGTTGCTTCTTCTGCTCTCTCAATATGACTCTGCTAATCTCTCGGTTGGCCAGTCTGGAGACACTCAGACACCTGTTTGATAGTAATAGTAAAGATCTTCAGTTTTTAGTTAAATGAGCAGCAAAGCTTGTTTTATGCTGGATCATTAATTGTTATTTTACATGGATATCTATTGTTAGATGTTCTTCTTACCCTGAACTCACCGTAATGCAGATTACATACTAGGGGAGTTCCTCAGAAGCTTTCCTGCAGTGACATGTGCTAACAGGGTCTGCAGTTTTTGGACTGACTCTATAGATCAATTATCAACAACTAATAATGCTGTGATTCAGGTCTGAGAATAACAAGGTTACAGGCAGAAATGACAAGTGAAACGCACTTCAGTCTTTTTTTTAAAACTACTAAATTATAATAAATTCTTATCTTTCTTCATCATCAAAGAAATAAATCAAACAAAAACTAATTAACAGTTTCTCTAAAGAAATATAAAGATGGATAGCACAGATCTTTATCAGCTAGCTTATCAATGCAGAATGTCAAATAAAACATGATTAGTCTTACATCATGGTGAGCATGACGGTACAGAGCAGCCATTGAGGCCAGTGATTAGTTATGCATAAGAAAATTCTTCCCAAGGCCATGAATAATGAAGATTGCATGAACCTTGCTATTCTGATGCCTGCAAAATAGCAAGAACACTTTATCTGCTCTGGTATTAAAACAGATATTACGAAGTATATAGTGTACTCAACAGTCATGTTACACTTTATTTGTTCAAAAAGGGCAGATTGAAGCTACTTTAATATGGAAGAATGACCACATACAAGGCTGCTGCTGCCATTTCCTTCAAATTGAACTGCAATGGCTACAAATGATGCAGAGGCTGTAGTCGACAATTAAAAGCCACAGACATGCCTCTAACAAGGGGTTAAACGATGCTGTCTTGACAAAGATTTTAATTATTTTTTTTTAAAAGTTAAATATAAAAAAAATATTAAAGAATATTTAACTGAATCTTTCTCAAGAGAAGCAAATAACTGAAATTTCATAATGTTTAACTCACTGAAATATGGCAGTTATCCAACAAAACAACTACATACAGACACCAATCTGTGTAAAAAATCTATGGAATTCTGGTGCATATTCATAGATATTATGTAAAGAGGCATTCAATAGTCATTTTCTCTTGCTCTCTCTTTGTTAATGGCTGCAATTCCATAGGAAATACTCACACATTTTTCCTTCTCACTGTGGTTCTTTTCTCATGTCAATGTTATGCAGGGTGTTTTTGGTGGTCCAATAGCTGCAAACAATCCATTATCAAATTTATCGTCATCATCTAGTATAACCCTCATACTCATCTGCTGCATCACCAGAAGCATTGCCATCATCACCAGCAAGATTGACTCACTCTGCTCTTGTTTGTTACCGTGTATTGAGTCATTTCTTCATCTCGTCTCACTAGAGACAAGTGTTCTTATGCAACTACACTGTGGCCATCCAAGACAAACTGAGACATACAGGCAGGACATCGACACCCAACTCGTCCATCCTCTTATCCCCCCTCAAGACATGTAGGGTTTTAATACAGTCTGCATCTCAGCGCTACTCTAAACCACACTCTTTAAAGCTTTACTCACGGGATTTACTGCCATAACGCCCCCTCTCCTCTTCACACATACACACACGCACTCATACAACTGGCAGCAGGGCTTACAGGAAGTTGAGTCATATGCATATGCACACGTACGCACACGCGCATAGAGAACCTAAATGATTCACATTTCCTTTATGCGTGTCACGATGGCCCCTTCTCCAGCCCTAGCTCCAAAAAAAAAACAAAAAACCAAAAAACAAAACAGCACATCAAACGTGGAGGAGGCGATGCCGAGTAGCAAAGATCCAGATGAAGGATTAACCGTAGCATTTGCCTCAGAAATCAGGCTTTATGCGTCACGCCGGCGTCATTATTAGTGTACAGAGTAATGTTGACGTGCCTCTCCTCCTCGACTGTAGTCAGGAAGGGGTGGCAGAGGAGGGTTTGCCTCGGCCCACAACGCCATTACAGACCACCCCACTCTGCTTGGTTCATTCATAAATACCAGAGGATCGCCATCTCACAGCGGTGCATCATTCTGCAGTCGCAGCGAACCCCCACCCACACTCCCCCCTCTTCCTCCACCTCCCTTTACTCCTCAAAGCAATATGATAATCCCAACACCTTCCCATCTCTGCGCCCCCCCACTCTCCTGCCAATATGGCTGAGCGGGCATATATAGACAACAGTATAGATTTAATTCGCACGATCGAGATAATCGAGCAGAATTATGAGTCGTGATAAGACCCGGTGTGGATTAATTTAAAATAACAGCAACGGCACTGACAAAGGAAGCGAGCATCCCGTGTCGGGGCCGTGAACAGCGGGAATCTTGTGCGCACAACAGCCAGCCAGGCAGAAAAGATCGCGGCTACGCCACTGAATACCAACATCTAATCTTTGTGGAAGACTTGGGGGCCAAGAGGCATCTCCATACCTGCTCGTGATGTGTAGCTCCGCTTCAGGCTCGTCCTCGATTCAGAAGGATGAAAGACAAACGCCGAAAGCGTCTTAAAACATTTTACGCGGTCCATGTAGAGCTCATGTCGTCCGATTTCCGACACCACCAAAGCAGAGACACGCACACATGCATACACACACACGCGCACACACACACACAGTCTCCGTCTCCCTGCCTCTCTCTCCTTCTCGCAGATAGGACGTGGGAGGTGCTATGCTCCCTTCTCTGTCCCCACTCGATTTTCTTTTAGTTTACACTTCCTGGTGGTTGGAATCCAATAGATAAAGCTATTTGTGATGATAGATGCAGTAGTGGGACTATATAT
>JBAMHW010000022.1:17634911-17647197 GCA_037177495.1 Rhadinocentrus ornatus
GTTGCTTCCTAAGTGGACAGTTTGATTTCACAGAAGTGTGATTGACTTGGAGTTACATTGTGTTGTTTAAGTGTTCTTTATTTTTTTGAGCAGTGTAAATATATATATATATATATATATATGCATGCGATTTTACGCAGGAGAGGAAAATAAGGTAAAAATTTGCTTGAACAGAAATGAACGCTCAAGTCATTATTCAAAACAAGATTTATAAGGAAAGGGACATACTGGAAAATTTATGACATTGAGAAAAAAAACAGTTAAAATGATCATGAACATTTTTAATAACTGTGTTTAAATTACTATTAAGTTTATTACTTTCTTTAAGTAAAGCCAAGTTTTTAGTTTAGTGCCACAGAGCTGCAGACAGCACACTGAATGTAGCATATTTTTAATCAGATAATGGCCCAAGAAAAAAATTCAACTTTGTAGCTGTAGAGAAATTTTTATTAGGGAAGTTTGAAAAATTTCTTAACTTGTAATCTATCGCATGCAGAAAATGCAACAATTAGTAGGCGCTGAGATATTTAACAGGATAAGAGAGGCCATTGTAACTACAGTCATTAGGATTCATAATCTAGGCACATTTTTCAAAATCTGCTTGTGAAAAGAAAGAGGTAGCTGAAAAATTACATACTTTATTCCCCTTCTTGTCAGCACTTCCTCCATCCTAAGTCATTACTGATCCAACACTCGATACAAGGCCTTGAGTCAAACCGCACAGCAATAATTGGTTTCTGGGTCCCATTTCAAATAAATCAATAAGCCCTTGGCTGTCAGCCTACACAACAAATGCACAGCAGATATATCTTGACAAGAGCCATTCCAGATGGGTGCCCTCCTCTCCCTCTGGTGCAGTGTGACGGCTTCGTCCACCATTTCCCATGTATTACATCCAGCACTGCAACACAAAGGGCCTCCTATTCAAACCCCCTCACGCGTGAACACAGAGCCAAACAAAAATTAATGAATGGGTGGTTAGACTGACTGAATGATGGTAAATGTACTTAAGGTTGACAGATCAAAAGATCAAGTGGATATGTAACAGTGAAAAGAGGGACCATAGTTTTGGTATTTTCATTGCATTCTAACTCTAAAATAAATTGTTCACAACTCCACGCACTTAATATCATAAAAAAAATTGCTATAAAAAAAGTATTTGAAAGCTATAAACCAAGTTTAAACCAGAACCAACTTCAACTAATATTCTAATTTGAAGAATTGCAAAAAGAAAAGAAAAAAGGATGCTGTAAAATAACCTACAACCGAAGCTGGATAGGTTATGGATTCAGAAATAGTTTGCTCCAGTCACTACATACGTAACAAAAGAAAACAAAAACAGACTTCATTGGTGCATGCTCTTTGTTATCTGGACCAAATAAAATCCCTGTTCCCGCATTGTCACGAGCAGACACACAGAAAGCAGGAACAAGTGTAATTTTAAAGCAACTCTTCTCCAGTTTCTCAGGGTTCCAGTTTTATTGTGGCATCAATGTGAGATAATAAATTAAGACAAAAAGAGAGAAGGTATCAAGGTACTGTTGAAGACCAAAAACCTTCCCAGACTTAAAAGCTTTGAATTCTGTCAGGCACATGTGAGAATGAGGATTGTAAGAACACAAAAACACTGCAGACATGGAAAAGGCCCAGTTCTGATTGTCAATGAAGATATTTACAAGGCACCTGATTTTATAACCATGACAGGCCCGTATCTTTAAGACTCCTGAGATGACATAGCCGTACCGCTATATTTCTTTAAAAACTGAAGAACATAACTGTAATCAGAAACAGTAATTCTTTCCCAAATGGGAGAGAAAACGATACTTTTATTCCAGTTATAAATGTATTTTCCATCTCCCTGTTTTGCCAAAATACAATAAAGGAATCCAATCACAAAAACGTCACAGTTTTGATCGTCTGCGCAGTACCAATGGCAGTAAACTGATGCTGATTCACAATTTTATTTATTTTCTGGAGACTGAAGCTCTGGTTTACCACATGACTTTGGGCTCAGTGAACATCATCCATCATGGAAGGGGGATGAAAAACAAAAGGTGGAGCGACACACATACACTCAGTCACAGACACACCAAGTCTCTCCATACTCCTCACTGCTCCTTGTCATGGCTGAGGGCTTTGTTAACCACTGAAGGAACAAACAAAGAAGAGAAAGGTTTAAGAATGTCACAAAACACTAAAGTGTAATGTACGGTCAGGTTTCTGTACAACATACTGCTGAAAAATGTAGATATACTTGCATGTAAATGGTTGGAAACTCACCCTCCTTTGTGACAGTCTCGGTTATGTTCCTAGCCTGGTCTGTCAGCTTATTGACCGCAGTGTCCATGGTAGACTGATGTTTCAAGAAAAATGGAAGAATTATCCGCGTGTACAAAATGTTAGAACCATTCCATGACACAGGAGCCATGCACCAAATCAGGAAGAGGCACTGAGGAGAGAGCAGAGGGCAGATCTTAGATAAAATGTTATCCATCTTTCTGTCTAAAGTGACTGTTGGGTTCTTAATCCTATGCCATAAGTAAAACAGAAGAGCTTTTGATTATTTGTCACAACATGCAAAAAGATATTTAATTGGAATATATCTTTGGAAAAACGGATTTTCATTTTGATCTCATTTCACCCCATTTTGCCCATTTAAAAACCAATTTATTTTAAAAAAAAATTAATATGATTTTTCTTGTCATTGCACAATATGTCCACAAGAGTGCAGTGTTGGAAAGCATTTGTGTTGTGAGGCCAAGAGATATAAAGGGTTATACTGTATGATTAAACACAGCCTGTGGTTTGACAACATGAGCAAACTCAGCTGTCAGCTTTATACAGAGGACCAAGACAGTGACAACAGCAGACTTGTAAGTAAACACCAAATACAGACCAGAAAACATAAATGAATAAATAAATAAATAAATGAATGAATAACCAGCCTACCTTGCAAGCATAGTAAAAGGGAAACCAGAAGAGGAAGATGTCAGAAAAGCTCTCAACAACGCTGAAGAGTCCATAAACCACCCAGTAGGTCAACCATTGTGTGTCATCATCCTTATTGCTGCTCTCAATGGCCTTGATGCTGAATGGACACAGAGGCAGGGTTGAATCATGAGACTGATAAGGTCGTTAAGTTCAAACTCTAATCCTGATATCAGTGGTCCATGTAAATGCATCTGATAATCAATTGCAATACAGAGCAAAATGTCCACGATAAAAGACAGCTAAATGTTTTCAGTTTTCAAATAAAAAGGTAAGAAATAGTGTCAAATCAAATCATTGGTTAGCTGGAGAATTGTGATTTTGTGAGCTTAACTGAAATTCCTCGCACCTTTACAGATACTTAAGTATAAGTTTGTGTAAACAATGGATGACATATTAGTCACTCTAATAATGCTTTATCAGTCTGAGTCATGGTTCCAAATGTCACTTTTGTTCTTTGTAAAGGCAATCTAAAGTTGAATAACTCAACCTGGCTTCATATTGCAATGAGTGCTCTCACTGCGTTGCAGCTAAGGAAGAGTTACACAAGCCATTTTATGTTAAATTTCTATCAGTATGAAAACACTTAGATAATGATCATTTTATAATCACATTACTGACTCTTTCTGTCTGGGTTTCAAGGGTTTGTTACCACTTTCTACTGCTATGGTTCCATGGAACTGTTTATCAAAACGTTAACGTCTAATATTCGACTGACTCCAATAACTGGGAGGAGGAAACTGCAGGACTCTCATAATGGACTCATAAAAGTGGCTGGAAAGCACCATAAAATGAACAGGAGAGATATTTTAAATGGTTAACCTCTGTCAAGTGAATGACAGCTATTTGTCAATTACAATGTCATGATTATGAGAGTTTTTAGATAGAGGAGTGCAAGTCACAAGCTAAAAAACGACAACATCCAGAATACATAAAATAAAAGATCTCTGGTGTAACATTAAAGGAAAATTGACCTTCTCAACAGAACATAATTAGTCACACTGTAGCAGATAGCTAGAACATGTCCAATCAATGGTATTTAAATCAGTAATAATGGCCACATTCCATTTAGATGTTTAAGTTAAAAGCTCTGCTGATCTGATATTACACTTGAAAAGACGCAATTTATCTACAAAATATTGGATAAAAATAAATTTCCCACACATCAAAAGCAAGTAATGAGTGGTTACTAGCAGTATTTAGCATTAAAATGATCCATTGAGGGAATAAAAGCTCTTTGCTTTGACAGTGAAATAAGCCTGACATACATACGAGAAATATGCTGGATAAACGAAGCCGATCAGATTACAGAAAAGTGAAGCTCCATATCCAAACAAAAGGTACAGCCCAACAAAGCCCAGGATACCTGTAGAGGAAGACAGATAAAAGGTAGCAGTGAGGTGAGACTAAAAGGGTGGGACAAGTGAGGGCAACTATCCAGTTACTGCACAAACAATAATGCCAGCTACCTTTAATTGTTTAATTAAAAGGATATCAGCTCAGTAACAGGACGAAAAGAAGAACTACACAAATGTCAAACTCTATTGTCCAATTCAGTCAAAGTTGATTTTTAATACATCTCAGAGCAGAGTTAGAAACCTGAAACATTGAACCTCGTAATGTAAAAACCAAGCATAAAACTGGTTGATGATCATTAAAAGCATGCTTGCATGTGTGTCTTCCAGTTAAATCAAATTTTTTTGACAGTAAAACCATTAAAAAAATATTTCCTTCAAGTATGATTTTAGATTCCACCAGGATTTTATCCTCTTTACCAGCTTTTATGGCAAACACATAGGTATATCCAGATGTGCTTTTACTATTCTGTCCCCCCCAAACATCTCAATATAATGTAGCCCAACACACCGCAACTTTAAACTCTGTTACCTCAGAAATTGGCACTTCTGTATTTTTGTAGTAATAAAAAACAAGACAATGCCATAAGAAACAACACTGAGAATGTAACCTAATAGCAAAATATTGTAAAGGAACAAATTAAACCCATAAAACATACTCCTCTCAGAATTCAAGTTAATCAAAAAGCTTTAGAAAGACATGACCTTATAGAAGCCCTTCTATTTACTGCTTTATGTATACACTGGACTGCTTGCTGATGCCATTTTGGTTCCACTGAGTTGTCTGTGAAGCGTATTTCACTTACCAATCATTGATTTCCAGAATGACTTTCAAAAAAGTAGGTAGTCATTCAAATTTGTTTTGGTTTTTTCCCCCAAAACGCTTATCAACATTACTTCCTCAACCAGTCATCAAAGCCTTTCTTCGTGGTAACTGCATTAATGCAAACCAGTCTAATCTTTCAGCAAATGCCCATGTGGATAACACCACAAATGTATGAAAGACTTGACTGCTCATATAAAATTTAAAAAACACAAACATTATGAAGGGACACAGCATTTCAAGTACTAAAAGCCTTTGATACCATTTTAGCCATTAGCTGCTGCTTTGTGGTTATACGCAAATATCCATGCAATTCTTTTGCTAATAAAAATAAAACTGGAAGAGCTGGCTGAATTGAGGATCCCATCTCTGTTTAGAGCAAACAAACTTTCCAGTCTGCAGAGCAGCAACATACGTGAGGGACTCATAAACACATGCTAAGTTGTTGATGAAAAAAGCAAAGCTGAGAGGATTTTTTCCCCTAACTGTAAGAAACAACTATACACCCTTCTGTCCCTTTGTTTAACTGTGAGAAGCTAAGCTGCTCTAAAACCCTTAAACCTGAATGTATCCATGTGACATAATATTCTTCATGTGAAAATACAAAAAAATAAAAATAAAAAATAACTGTTACAGAGTTGTGTAATCCTGTAATATCTGACTCAAATGTACTCATTACAGATTAATAGGGGGTTGAGATGGAAATCAAGTTCTCTGGAACATCAAATTACAAAGAAAAACCCTGCTCTGAATGGAGTAGGAGGGGCTGAAGTCATCTTTAAAAACACAAAGATAACCACTGTCAGCTTGAACAGGCCTGTCTTCACTCGGCACATTTGTCTTCGTACTAAGTGTCAGAAGAGTCAGCATTAACTCATAACATTTTTCAGCCTTGAAACCTGCTTTTCTGACCAACCCAGATCAAGGCAAACATTATAACGAGCCAGCACGGAAGAATTTGTTAAATGCAACTCATTATCACGGCCAGTGCTTGTAACAAGCCTGAAATGTGGGCAAAGTATCAAATGAAAGGCTACAGGTAGTCAGGACAATACACGGTATGATTTATATCCTCTTTTTGGCTCTAACTTCTGCTAAACACAGGTTAAAGATGAGTTAATCTCAAATTATTTTACTACAATGCCACTTTCTGACAATGTGGTGGTTTTATTTATCACGAGGGGTAGTTTCCTGTGACCATCAATGCTGATACTAAGTGGATTGATAAGACTATATGCATCACAGGAAAGGTTAACTGAAAAACAGCAAGAAAAAAAAGTATGTTAGACCAATGGTTGTTTTTAATAACTGACCACTGTTGTATAAAATGTTAGGGAAAACTGACAAAAGGTCTTCAAAGAATCTGTGGAAGAAATGAGAGTTTGCTAACAGGGCAATCATTTTGCAGCTTCAGCTGTAAATTAGGATGTGCTTTTCTACAGGCTAGCTAGAGTACCTGCCATGTTTAGTCAGTCCTTCAACAATCACATTTTAAGAAACTTTACTAACCAAGCTTTTGTGTTTTGTCAACAAAGTGCACGTTCGGCTGCATATTAAATGTCTTAAACTTTCAAATAAAAAGGCCAGTTATACAGTAATCAGGAATTTGTTCAATACACAGTACAATGTTTAAATAAAGGTAAAACTCCCTCATAACTAACATGGTGGTTTGACTAATAGTAAAATAACTGTGACCCGCTAGTGATACTATAATGCTTCACTTTCAGTAGCCCGTATCAATATTTGCCACCAAAATCTAACATTTGTCGATTTTAATGTTGGACGGGTAGAAACTAAAAGTACAACTCACGAGTAAATATAACAAAAAAATGGCTGCATATGATTTGTTTTATTCAAGAACCATTAATCCAATCTTCTTTTAAATTAGGACATGTACTGTCGGGCTCTTTGAGAAGTACACCGTAGAGTTCAAAGTCCTTTTGAGGAGCAGTCTTCTTATTTGAACTAAAAGTAAGTTTCCATTATACTTTAACTTCAATTTTTTTTTCTGAAAGTGTGGCATAGGGAAAACTTGTCAATTGTAACCCTAGTGCCCATTACTTTTACAACTCTCAACCTGTGGAATACGCTGCAGTAAAATCTTGGTAAAGAACAGCTCCCATGACTTGGCTCTTGGTCATTATGCAACAAGCTACTCACTGCTGCAGTAAGTATTTGCTGTGTTCCTTTGTTTCACTACACAATTAGCATTACTTAAAGAAATAGGTTTAGACAGCATGCCCAGAAAGCTTTTTAAATTTACTTTACAGCAAGGATAGCCAACTCCAGTTCTGCAGGTATTGGATGTTTCAAAGTTCTGCACAAGTCTGTTAATGACCCAATCATTTGAATCAGGTGTGTTGCTGCAGGGACACCTCCAATACTTGCAGGAAACCAGCCCTCAAGGACCAGAGTTGGTGATCCCTGCATTACAGTATGTGTTCATTGAGCTTTCAACAACAAGCAATTGTCTGCATGTGAGTGCATGTCATTGACCATGAGCAAATATCTACCTATACAGTGTCTATGTAATGCAATTTGGGTGCATATGCAAACTCTAGCTACAAATAATTTGCTTAAAATTTTCCCAAATGGACACTTCTTCCATTTATAGTAATTTTAAATATGGTTATGACCAATGTCTAATACAGTGCAGCTAAAGAGAAAACAATGCACCTTTCAGGTATTTTATTATCTTAAAATTACTTATTTGAATGCCTATCAGTGCTCTGCTGTAAACACCCATGTGATTAGATCAAATTTGAATAAAGATGGGTTTGAATGTAGGTCACCCCGGCTAACAAGCTTCCTGTCCCTGAGTGGCATTGCAGACATAAACTTGCCTGAGGTGTTTGACAGTTATTGACTTATATTGTGCAAATTGACTCAACTGAGCTCTTTCAAAACTCAACCCCTGAAAAGCTAATGGGTGGAGTAGCTTCTAGTTGAATGATGTTATCCTAGGATCTCCTTCCATCTCGATGGATATTTCAGGACGGATAAAAATATCCGTGTGACCAGCTGCTAGAGGATATTAGAAGCAGTTCATTTAACAGCAACATTTCTAAATAGCCGCGTTGAGGATTATTTACCATCTCTAATCTTGTAATGTAGCATAAAGGTCTGAGATGGTTGAACTTTGGCACTCCAAGTCAAATAAATTGAGTCAGCTAGCAGCGACACGGGATATGAAACCAAACCAGTCATGCAAGGCTGTTTCCACAATAGCGCGCCTGTTGCAGTAGCAAATGGTCAGCTGGACAATACCAGTGGCCTTGCCTGAGAAGTGCAGCTAACTTATACATATCACCAGTCTGTTAAATATACATCTGTGAAACAAAGTTTTTTTTCTTTTCACCAGCTGTTTTCATACCCAAAGCGATATACTCTCTCTTCAATCCAGTTTTTTGTTCCAGCCTTTCCAACTGATCTGTTACAAAGTTCTTCTCATGGAGCACAGCAATAAAACGCTCTTTCAGTTGACTCATTTTAAGGCCTTTTTGAGCCTGTAAACAAAATAAAGAGCACAGAAAACACAACAAACGTTAACGTAAGCGACAATCTGTGGATTGAAAGTGAAAAGGAGTTTATGTCACAAACCTTAACGAAGTAATTTGCCCGAAAGGCTGCCGCTGTATGTTCCGCAGCCTGCTGACTCCTCAGCCAAGTTGTGGTGACAGAGAGGGCGGAGTTTGAAATTCCCTTTTTGACCAATCAGAGAACTCCGCTGCATAACGTTCATGATGTCGTGCCATGAAACGGCAGAATCAAACAGGTTTTTCTGGCCCGAACAATGCTAGGACATGTTGGACTGATCTCCATTGAAGATTATTCATGTTTCTGAAGTATGATATCATGTTGCGAAATAATGACGTAATTTTAGTTCTTCTGATGAATTATGACTCTTGTTTGGGCAACATAACATTTGTCAACAGTTTAGATTTTTTACACAACACTACTTAAATCATTAGACATTGCTGCAACTGGTGGAGGTGTGCTGTGGAGGACGTTGCTTATGTTGGCTAATTTATATTTGCGTTTAAAATCCATTATAATTTCTACAGATGTATGTTAGGAAAGCTTACAAAAAGTTTCTACTGTGTCTTCAGTTTATAGTGAATTTGGGACCATAAATGGTTAAGGGAATTTAAAAAAATCTGATGATTTTGATTATCAGGGATCCCCTACTCTGGTCCTTAAGGTCCTCAAGATCCTGCAGGCTTTCAGTGTTTCCCTGCTTCAACTCCTATTAATGGTTCATTAGTAGACTTGTGCAGAGCTTGTCAGAGATCCATTTCATTTGGTACAGGTGTGTTTTGCTACAGGGAAACATCTAATACTAGCAGGGTAGTAGGCCTTGAGAACCAGCGTTGGGGATCACTGCTGTATATAACAAAGGCATTGTTTCCAATATAAGGGTTTTATATTAAAACCACAATTTTAAGACATCTTTGGTCTGTTATCTAATGAAACAAATCTGATTACCCAACAGCCAAACCTCAGCTGATTTGCAGTTTATAAAAAAGGGTGTAGCTAAAAGTTAATTAACTAATGTATTTATAAGAAATAATAAAATAATAACAATAATAATAAGAATAAGAATAAGAATATATTATAATTATAATAAGAAAACAAAATGAGGTTGCCTAGGAGGTATTAACAGTGGGAAGAATGTTAGAACGTCTGATTGCTCCTTTCAGATAAATCACTGTTTAAACCAAGAAAAATTGTATAGTTTAAAAAAACAACACCACATCTTAATGCTGGGACGTCCAAAGTCCATGAGGGCTGCTGTCCTGCAGGTTTTGAATATTTCCTGCTGTAGCACACCTGAATCAGATTAATGGGTCAACAGCCTTGGGCAAAATTTAACAAGCTGTTAAGAAGAGCCATTTAATGTGAATCAGGTGTACTGGTGCAGGGCAACATCTAAAACCCACAGTACTGCAGTCCTTAGGGACTGGAGCAGCCTTATCTCAGCTGGGCTTTTAAAGAAAACTGAGTCTTTGTAGTGGATTCTGTTTAAAGGTCTCTAGAAACTACTTTGCTCCTCTGTCCTTTGCTTGTTAGGCAGTCTGTAAGGCCAGGTGAGAGCAACTGTTCGTCATTCCTACTCCGCCTGGCTGACAGAAAAGGAGCGGACCCACCAAAATTATCTCGCATAAAAACCACCATTTCCATAACATCTGTGTTATACTGTGGGGGTCCTTCATAAGCCACCAACAGCAAGCACTCTGACCAGTCATGGTGTGGGAAACAAAGTTATTCAAAGTTCTGCAACAAGTTCTCAATAAAAATGTCTTAATAAATTGTTTGTTAAATTCCTTAACAAATACTGTATTTGTGGGGACCACTGTTGTCATGATGGGTGAGGACACTGCTGAAAGGGAGTGATGTGTTCATGGTCTGCAAAAATATTTAGATGCAGTTCCCAACAACATGAAGCACAGAACCGTAGGGCTGCCACTCAAGAAAAAGAGAGACCTTATCTATATAAATAAAATGCATCATGTTAAGATGAAAACATTGAGATGTTTTATGTTACACATTTTTACAATAAACTAGCCTTTAAATAAACTAACGGTTTATGACGGGGTGTAGCTCTTTGCTTCTGTAGTAAAGAAACCTTTTTACTCAATTTACCTGTAATACACATGGAGTAGATGTAAACCTATCTGTCAGCAGAGGGCAGTGAGCATCCATGTACAAGAGCATAGACATTTGGGGAAGTGACATACGATAAGACAAGAAGAGCAACATTTCTAAATGAGTCTATTTAGTCTCAAGGGAGATAAAGCCATGTTTTACTTCATTTCATTCTCAGTTTCACACAGACAAGAGAGCTCATGTGTTTTGCATGATTTTAATGCATCACTGCTTCTCCCAGTTCAAGTTCCTCCGTCGAAGGAGTTTTGTGCTCTCACATTGACAACTGCATCAGGATAAGGTTTTCTGTGTCACACAGAAAATTTTTAAATTTCTGCATTTGCTAAAATAAGTCTTTGTAGTTTTGCTAAATTTAATTGTGAAGACTGCAGGTGCAGAGAGTTAATGAAGAGACTGTGATAAAAAAATAACTGGTCCAATAATTTTATTTTTTCCCTTACAACTGAATTATAAATTAGTTTGAAGCAGAACATAAAAGTTGGTTATACATACAGTAGAATAAAAACCTTCCTCAGACAGACTGCACACACACTGTTACAGCAGGAACTGACTGCAGCTGCTGTAATTGTAACGCCATAGACTACCCCGAAATATTTTTGCCAGATGGGAAATTTAATGCAGATGTTTTTTCTTTGCATACTCAATGAGTTGAATAATATATGAAAAATGTGCCTAAGCTGACCAGTTCTATAGCAATTTCATCTAGCTTTTCAAAGCATGAAAACTCAGGCGATGCTGTCAAACTTGAGTATTTCATAAAACTAATCTTATCTTAATTTTATCAACTAATCTTGTCAGTTATTCCTCATTACTTGGTGTATATTCAGGGTGAGTTTCATTCCACACTCAGTTACAATGCCTTTTTTAATGAAATTCAATCAATTGTACAAAAAACCCACCACCCCATGAAATTACAAATACAAAAAAATTCCAAAGCAGTAACATAAAATACATACATACATAACACACTGTAGACATTTGTGATTATGGTTATTTCCGTGATGAAAAAAGTATTATTTAGGAGAAATTATGGGAACATTGAGAACAAATTCCAACCATGACCTCCAAGACAATGCAGAACATTTTAATTCAGATGTTGAAAAATCTTGAATAAGTAACTGCTAAAATGATCACCAATAAATGTAAAGCTGTTGTTAATCTTTACTGTCAACAGAGAGCAGTCTCCATCTATTTGTCAGACACTTGATGAACTGCATGCATTTACACAGAACTTTCAAAAACATAGCTATCATGTTCACCAGGAGATTTTAAACTGTTGTGGTTGGAAAATAGGTGCATTTAATTTTTAAAGAATTTCTTATTGTAAATCTATAATATGACCTTTCAAATAACAAATAATAAAAATGATACACAATGATGGGCTGCACGGTGGTGTGGTGGTTAGCACCGCAGCCTCACAGCAAGAAGGTCGCTGGTTCGAGCCTCGGCTGGG
>JBAMHW010000022.1:17647297-17658472 GCA_037177495.1 Rhadinocentrus ornatus
CTGCTGATAAATGAATGATGTGTTTTGTCTGCAGGATGCAGCGGTCAGGTGACTGTGACTCAGCCTCCAGTAGTGACGTTTACTCCAGGATCCACTGTTACTCTGAAATGTACGACCAGTCAAGCTGTTGCAAGCTGTTCTGGTGGTCAGTGCATGTTCTGGTATCAACAGAAATCTGGACAGACTCCAAAGCTCCTAATAAGAGCTGTGAACATATTGCATACAGGAACACCATCTCGGTTTAGTGGCAGTGGAAGCAGCTCTGACTTCTCTCTGACCATCAGTGGAGTTCTGACTGAAGACGCTGCAGTTTACTACTGTAAGAGTATTCATGTAATAAACGGTGCTGATGTGTTCACACAGTGATTTTTAGTGGTACAAAAACCTCCTGCAGTCAGACTGCAAACACACAGAGCTGTTACAGCAGGAACTGACTGCAGCTGCTGAAGAGGAAGAGACTCGGACTCAGATCACTGAACACAGAGCTCACAGTAACATCACCAAAGATTGAATAACATTTACATGAACAGGATTTTATTTTCTATTCAATCAGTTATCACAACAGTCAGAGTTTTCCATTCTGAATTGGATTTAATTTTAATTTTTAAATTTTGATCTAATATCAAATTTACATGAAGTAGATTTTTGTATGAGTTTCAGCATAAAACAACAACAACAAAAAAATAGATAAAACTAGTTTTTAACCCTTTTTTTTTGCTACAGTATGCTCACCAGCTTGTTGCAGACTGTTAGTCCTGTGTTTGGGGCAGATAGTTTAGGATGGGGTATGGGTATCTTCTTTCAAAACAGCTCAGATAGCTTCAAGCAAGTAAGAGGTTAGAGTCAACAAAACCCAAACTTAATTTATGATTCAAAATAATTTATGAATCTATAATGAAATTAAAACTCCTTCAATTTTGGTCTGATTCATTTCAAGTGATCTATGTTAGCCTCTTAAAAGTTGCTATTAATTAATTGCATTGCGTGCAGTGACCCAGACAAGGATTAAGGTAGCCATTGTACAAACAGGAAAGACTTCTGGTTGAACCTCCTGTTGGATCATCATGGACTCAGTGACGTCAGCAGACGTTGGATGACTACAGAATTAACAAGCATTGCAAACAACAGAAATAGAAAAACGGGACAGCTGACAACAATGGCATGCAATGATTCCTTTAAACAGTTTTTAACTTTACTGATATTCTACAGGTCTTTTTCTTTAAAACAATTACTTTCTATTACAATAAATACTAGAGCTATATGCAGAAATAGGTGAACAAATCTAATTTCCCTTTATAGAAAGTGCATTTTAGCCAGTTTGGCAGTGATTGCCTCCTTAGTCAAAAGTAAAGCACAAACACATTGTCCTTCAAGTTCCCATCGTCACCTGCAACTTCATTTGAAACAACTTCTCCAGTTCAACAAGGTAGTATTTTTTGGTGAAACTAACAAGTCTTTACATCATGGTGTGTCACTGCAAATTCTGACCCATAAGCACATAAAATGGTAATTTTAGGTGACAGAAACAAGCCACATCATGAACTTCTGTCTTAGCTTAGACCAGCCTGTCCCCTTACAATCAAGGCACTATGAATCAAAGCAAACAAAAAATACATAATTTCCAACAAAAACTGTAATATTGATGATCTAAATACCAGTTGGCTTTTTATCTAGATAAGATCATTTTAGAATATTGCTTTGTTTTGTCTTGTTTTATTTACTTTAATAAAAATCAATACATATTAATAGCCATGCAAATTATGTTTCTATGAATGCACATTTTGTGCTCCTTTTTATGAATGAAATAGCTTGGAAGTGGATTGTAATAACTTAAATCGAGTTATGAATGGGGGCCTTAATCAGTGTTGAAGCCTTTCCCCCAAGGCTTAATAAACCTTGGTGTCATTGCAGAAGCCTCTGTAAGTGGAAGGTCAAGATAATCCATTTAGGTGATGCTTTACTAGGAATTTGTCAGTCAACACTTCCTCTCTCAGACCAGATGAGCTCTTCAGTGTTTAACAGGACTCACATTTGATCAGGTTTACAGTCTGTCCTCCACTTCAGATTCTTGTTGGATACATAGGAATCTGCAGCAACCACCAAGAGAATTTGGACATTTGAGCTCAGTCTGCGGGGCGGGGGGGCCGGCTAGGATATAGACTCTGCCTGAATCAGGATGGAGATGATGAAGAAGTTTTGTACCTGTATGACATCTGTAAAACTCAGGGAGTACATAAAGGACTACTGCAGGAGGAATGGACTACTGACGCTCTCTGTCTTTGCTGTTGTCACTGGCTGTGTGCTTGGATTCACACTGCGTACATTCAACCTCTCCACACAGGTATGTTTGGAAGGGAATATTTAACCAAAGGCAAAAGAACTTTTCATTATATATATATAAAAAAGCAGATTTAGGAAAAGAATCAACATTTACTGTCTTCTTACTGTCTCGTGCACTTGAGAATAAATTACTGTTATGCAAGAAGGAGACTGCAATCAGACAGAAAAAGAGGGTCAGTCCAGAAGTCAGAACAAGTACAACTGATTTTTTTAAACCCCTTTAGGAAAAGAGTAAAAAATCCATTGAGTTATAAAACAATCTCATGAATGTAAAAAAATAAAAAATAAATAAAAGCCCTGCAGATTTGCTTTGTGTTTATCTAAAACAACATGAAAACAGTGTGATTTGTCAGTGTTGTTCAGCTTGTTTCCAACAACGCATTTGCACAGTGGCTGTTTCAGTTGTGCTTTCATGTGTATTTTTCCCATCCAAGTTTTTCTCCTTTAAACAACAACAATGTTAGAAGTGTATAAAAGTCTATTTTAATCCTACTTTCTCCCTACAGTATAGGCCACTCTGAGGTGAGGTTCTCTAAGTAGCTTAATGCTTTTTGACAGACACTGGATTAATTGTCAAGCATCGTATGTGATTCTCGGTGCAGTTCAGTACTGTATTCTTATCTGCAGGACATGGAAATAATCTAAGACATATGCATAGCTGTTAGGAATATGTAGGAATAATTTGGGAATAATCAGAATTCAGTGTTGAATTCACACAATAACCATAAGACATTAACCTTCTTTATTTGATCTCTCATTTACAATGCTGTAAAATGATGTTTTCACTAAATAAAATCAGCTACACCGAGTTAGTTTTAGTAATGTATTGGCACAGGAAATGTAATTGTAAGATTAAGTTTGTATTTAGGTATTATTATAAACTGTTAACACGAGTTGATGTTTCAAAATGTAAATTTATACATGAGCTACCATTTAAGAGTTCAACTACGTTTCACTTCACTGAATCTCTCAGAAATTCCTTTAAAAAAAAACAAAAAAACAAACACATCTCATGAAAGCCAAATGAGCTCTTTTTCAGGACCTGGAAACTGGTCTTTGAATGGTGTGCATTGTAAAATCTGTTTCTTCAGTGTGATGGGCTCTTGGAGGCCGTAACTGTAATAAACTCAGCGAACCCCCCCAACCAAAAAAAAAAAAAAAAATGTAACAAGCATTTCTGTTTCTCATAGGCCAAGATCTACTTCTCCTTCCCTGGAGAACTACTGATGAGGATGCTGAAGATGTTGATTCTGCCTCTCATCACTTCCAGGTAATAATTGGTTTAGTTTGTTGGACCACATTTGAAAAAATATTTCTTTTGAAGAGTAAGAGGCCTGGGGTATCTAGGCAAATATAGTAAAATACGTGCAAATACATTTTTTAATCTAATCTGTGACCTTTGAGGCATGCATTTCTTTTGTCTCTGTCTGAGTCTCTTCACTTTGATAAAAGAATTAATCAAATTTTTATATGAAATATACACAAACATTAAAGCTCCAACTTCTGCAACAAAAACTTAAATACTGTGACAGAACAATAAGCATTTTGTTAAAAGGTTCTATTTCTCAACAATCCACACCCATTATATTTTATATCTATATTTCAGTCTTATGTCTGGCCTGGCCTCTATGGATACAAGGGCAAGCGGGCGGCTGGGAGTCCTAACTGTCACCTACTATCTGTGGACGACCTTCATCGCTGTCATTGTCGGCATTGTGCTGGTGCTCATCATTCACCCGGGGACAGGATCCGAGAAAGATGGACACCATGGAATTACTGGGCCCGTTATGACCTCTGCTGATGCTCTGCTGGACCTCATCAGGTGAACATTTTCACAGTCACAGAGCGTTGTCTTCATTCAAGCTTTCACCCTACTGAAGTAACCTCAAGCAGGGCTGCCAAGCAAAATTCAGCATTCAATATGAATTTTCCTTCCGTGATGAGAAAAGTTAATCACGTTCAGCCACATGGGTGGTGGGGTCACTTTTACTTTATAACCAAGATTGGTAATATTACAATTCATTGAATTTCTGCATAAAATGTCATTAGGATACATGCAAAAGTACACACATATATCAACATCGTATAGGCCTTAAAGGGAAGTCCATCTGTAAAATCAGTTAATTTTATTGTTTATATTCTCTTCTATGTGGCATTTCACAAAAATAACATGAGACCATTTATCATTTTAACAAAGAAAACAATCAAATTAAGCTCTCCTGGTAAACTTCTTCCTCACTTCTTAAGGCTCTGTGTAGGGATTCCCATTACAGATGACACTCAATGATATACTTGGGATTGTTGCTATTTCTGGAAGAGAGCTGAACAATGGAAAGAGGTTTTCCAATCGCACTCCTTTTATAGCAGTGGAAAAGCCCCTTTGTTAAATTCCAGAGATTCCAGATTGGCCACTCTATCGTATTAGTGTTGTTGTCCTGGGTGAGGATTTGTCATGTAACTCACCTTTGACACCTGAGCATACCAACTAAATGAGCACCGTTCAGGCCTTTTGAAATCCCCTATGCTTCTCAGGTACAAGATGCTAAGTAATCACAAAATCTTTGGGATTTAGATGGACCCTAAAAGCCGGCATAACCACTTTCCCAACTAAATAATTGGAGGTCAGAAATCGTGATTAGCTTACAGAAAATGTGCTTGAGAATTTAACATTGCCTATCAGCAAAATAATGAAAATAACGAAGACAATATTAGATAGTATAAACATATCATAAGGCAAGAAAAGATACATCTAAATCTGGCTTTATGTTTTATATAATCTGCTGACAAAAGAACCAATTCAGCTTTGTTTTAAGAAGGTGAAGGACAAAATGTTCAAAAGATTGTTGCAGCGTCACTCCCACAAAGTACCTTGGTTAAGAATAGGAAGACAATTATTTGTGTTCTGCTAATCCTCTTCTTTCCTAGAAGATCCTTGCACTGCCCTTCACTTTGTATGACTGAACTCAGTCTGCTGTCTGCTCAGGCTCCCGCTGGGCCATTCAAGTCAGAGGTCCACTAATACCATCTTCTTAAACCTAATTACATTGGCAAGATAAGTGAGGTGCACCTTTCAGTCCTGTTACATGTCTAACAACGTCACAGCCTGTGTTACTGACGTCTGCTGTAAAAATAAATACAGCATAGGATATTCTGTTCTTCCAGCTCCTGACAAAGTCAAACTGAGAAAACGTCTCTGCTCTCCTGCGTTGAGTGAACGCTTAGCTACTTCTTTGTTGTTGCTCATTCTTAGGCCAAAAAGTACTTGGCCAATGACACAGTACCAAAATAATATAAGCTTCCTAAGTGCAGACAGATTTAATATCAGGATATTCCCTGAGAATTATGACAACAATAGAAAAATAAATCGTCTAAATAGAAGGGGCTCATTAGTGGAGTATTAGAAAATATTTTCCCACTGGGTTTAAATGTAATTAGCAAGCATGCTAAACAAAAAAAACCCATCAAGAAAATAGAAAGAAAACATTGTGAGCTCAGTGCCTGGAAGACAACAGAGGTTTATGATAAATTAACAAAATACAAAACAGGTTGACCTTTAAAAAGAGTTTTTGCACAGCAAAAACCCTTCATGAGCATCAAAATTGGAAATGCCACAGACATCTTAAAAGCTAGAGCAACAGCGAAAGAGCACAGTTTGGGCAGAGAAGGTGAAGCTTAGAGAGGCTCATCTGAAGCACATACCACAGAAAGAGGACTGAACCACTTGGAATATTTGGAAATGTACAAAATATATGTTGAAGTCCAGGCAAAAAGCTGATGGGACCGAGCTTCACAGTACAGATTGGCAATGACAAGGTAAAGGTCACTTTCTTTCACAAAACTAAAGGTGAATACACCTGGATTACAGGTGCATGGCAAAGCATCACACGGGAGTAAAATCCGCTGTTTATGGATGATAATACGTTCCAGACTTCAGGTAATTATTGCAAGCAAAGTATTATCACAACTAAAAAAAAATATAAACATATATATATATTCGCTGCAATAATTTAATGTGATAATTTATTTAGTTACATTGTAGCTCCTGGAACTCATCATATATTGCAGACCGACATGCATTTTAACAGAACTTAAATATAATCTCTCCTACAGCAAAAATAAATAATTAAATAAAATAATTAATGCGATCTTGTAGACAGAAGCCTTTTTTAAATATATATTTTTTAGGTTAAACAATAAAACACTGCTAAGATCAGGCAGAATTTAGATGGCACACTTTCTTGCTGCTCTTTCACTCACATGCCAGCTGTGTTTTACCTCAACAGTAACAACAGTTAGAAATGCTGCCAACATCAGTTTTGTTGACCCTGATGGGAAGTCATTACACAGCTGACGTGCAACAGTCCAGTGAAGCAAAACTGCTGCTCCTGATGCACGGCTGTGTCATGATTATCAGCTATGTTGGGTATTTCATTTCATGTCTGATTCAAAATTAGAATCAAATTGAAAACTAAGTGTAGTATAAAAAGTAATGAAAGTTGTGTTTGGTCAAATATTATTCCGAGTTGATCCCACAAGTGTTCAGCTAGATTGAGGTCTGGACTCACAGCAGGTTGTCCTGTCTGCTCCATTACCAAATTCTGTAGTTACTCTGTGATGATCCTACCACTGTGGGAGAAAGTGTTGTCATTCTGGAGCATGGAGTTCCCAGATTCTGGAGATATGGGATCACTACTGACTTTAGGAGAATATTGAAGGGGATTGTAGCAGTTTTTTCTGTTTTTTTGGATGCATTACCCACATGTTTAGCTGTGTCGCTCATTGCTAACAAGTTATACCTTGTTGTAAATGTGACTAATCAGGTGTTCCAATAATTTATAATATAACACAAACTGGAATTATTAAAGGGGGGAAATAATCAAAAACAAATTCCCTTACTTTTTGTGCTAAGTTTAACATAGCAATCAACCTTACCACATTATAAAATAGCAGCATTTCTCGAGCTTTTGATTTTATTGACTTATTATTAATGCTTTCATTTTGGCCAGATTTAATAGTGTCAATGAGAATTTGTTGTCAATCTACCTCTGCAATAAACTGAGCTGTTTTTACCATAACTGAATTTGCCATCTGTTTTCTTCTATAGGAACATGATCCCATCAAATCTCATTGAGGCTACTTTTCAACAGGTGAGTCAAACCGAGACAACTCCAGTAAAGTTGACAAGTTCAGTTCTAAATGTCTATGTATGAACAGATCTCTGTATTTGTTTTATTCCAGTATCGGACAGATTTGGTACCCATTGTGCAGAATACTAATGAAAAAGAATCTCAAGCCAACTATGTGTATGTCATGCCTGACTATCATAATCCAAAACTGGGCCACCCAGTGTTCCTGGAAATCACTCCTGCACCCGACATCAAATACAAAATTGTCCCCAGTTCAAGCAAGGGCATGAACGTACTGGGAATTGTCATCTTCTCAGCCACCATGGGTAAGGCAATCTACTGAGAAGTATAAGCGTGTGATTTTCTAAAACAATATAAATGATATTTAAGCTGTTATCATTACTGCTTTATTGTGTAAAATAAAAAGATCTTAAGACTAGATTACAAATAACAGAAATTTATACCCATTAAATCAGAATCTTAATGGGTTTGTATCTTTAAATTATTTTTTAGCTATTAACTAATTTCTTACAAGTAAACCCCTTATCAATGGTAAAGATCATAGTATCGCATCTGTTATCTCTTTTTTATTTAAGGTCTGCTGCTGGGGAAGATGGGAGAGCGTGGATTACCACTGGTCAACGTGTGCCAGTGCATCAACGAGTGTGTAATGAAGATCATTAATGCTGCCATGTGGTACGTTTGCACCCTACACACACACCAAAAAACACACTAACCTATTGTATCCTATGCATATATCAAACAAACTGATTAAAGCTAAAAATCTCGCGACTCAGGGAAGAGCCCCTGGTGACGTTTGAAGTGTCCTTGTAGCTGCTCAGCGGAGCTGCTGAGTCAATTACATTTATGGAGCAAGGACAAACCTTTACAAACAAGATTACGGTCAAAAATCGTCAAAAGCAGCCAGATAACATTCGGCCACATTGGAGAACCCTGTGTCCACCTGCACATTACACTCATGTCTGATTGTGAACATCTAATTCCAAAGCCAGGAGCATTGACCTCCTATAACAGCAACTACTCCACAGGAGCCTGGAAACAGGGATCTGATTCCATTCAGCCAGAAGAGCATTAGTGATGTCAGCCACCAATGCTTGACGATTGGGTTCTGCTTGGTTTTGTCTTAGTTAATCAGTTAATCTCATGAGTGTTGGACAACAAATTTAATTCTTTAGCACAAAATGCAGTATGTCATCTGTTTGTGGACATGGATTTATGCTTATATTGAAATCTTAAGTCAATATGGAAGTGTTTTAAACCTGCACTACAGAAATATATCCAGCAGTCACGCATGTGGAAATAATTTTCATTGTGTTGAGGTTAATGTTAGTCTTAAAACTTCTATACATAACATGATCAAAAAATGCATGATGACAATGAAAAACAAATAGAGAGATCTTACATTACTTCCTCTTCTCTTTGCAGGTATTTTCCTTTCGGCATTGTGTTCCTGGTTGCAGGGAAGATCCTTGATATGCATGACCCAGCCCACCTGGGAGAGAAGCTTGGCATGTACTTCATCACTGTCCTGTGTGGTCTTTTTGTGCACGGCCTCATCCTGCTGCCCCTCTTCTACTTCATACTTACCCGGAAAAACCCCTTTGTCTATATCAGAGGGCTGCTGCAGGCTCTTGTCATTGCACTGGCCACTTCTTCCAGGTAAGTGGAGACATAAAGGTTTTTTTTTAATCTCGTGTATCTCAGACTGGGAAAGACATCACCAATCCATATATTTTGGCCAATTTTCTCCGCAGCTCAGCCACACTGCCAATCACCATGAAGTGTCTCCTGGAGAACTGTGGGGTGGACCGGCAGATAGCTCGCTTTGTACTGCCAGTGGGAGCTACCATTAACATGGATGGGACAGCCTTGTATGAGGCAGTGGCGGCTATCTTTATTGCTCAGGTCAATGAGTATGACTTGGATTTTGGCCAACTAGTCACTGTAAGGTGAGAATAAACACTGAGGCTGTTATCATCCAGTCACTAGTTTATTGTGACAAGGACCAATTGAAGATTAACTTTCTACATCTTGGTTATCTCATCAGTATAACAGCAACAGCAGCCAGCATCGGAGCAGCTGGGATTCCTCAGGCAGGTCTGGTTACCATGGTGATTGTCCTGACCTCTGTGGGGTTACCACCTGCTGACATCTCCTTGATTGTAGCCATCGATTGGGTTCTGTAAGTTTGGCTTCAAGATGACATGTGTAACAATGGGAAACTAATGGGGGTTGTTGTAGTAGTGAGTGAATGTTTTTCTCTGTCTCAGTGATCGGTTCCGCACAATGATCAATGTTCTTGGAGATGCCTTAGCCGCCGGCATTATGGCTCATGTATGTAAGAAAGACTTCGACAGAGCTGCAGCTGCCCGTGCTGCTGCTAATACCAATACTCTCACTCCCATTGCCATGCCCATCAGTCCAACGGGACGGGTAAGAGAGATTTTTCTTACTTGGTGACATCCATGAATAAGAGTTTAAATGGTGCACTGATTTGCCATTGAGGCATGCCTGATTTTAACATGAACTCTTAACAAATTAAAATTGTTAGAAAATAAAGCATATCAACACAATAATCCGAATGGAACAGCAATAACATCAATTATCTAATGTTGATATGTTTTTTTTTTATGCAAGTTAAACAACCTGATCTTTCCTCCAAAAAGAATACAGACTGTACTGCTCTTGTCTTGTCCTCCACAGAGAGACACGGTAATCTCCTTTGGTAATCAGAGTGTGGCAATGTCTGACGCTCCTCTAATTGCACACCGCTGTGATTACATGTACGAGGTGGATGGAGACAATGTGCTGGAGAGACCTATGCCCTGCTACAATCTTTGCCAAGTCTGAGACACTTTATTGGATGGACAGAAAGGGATGTACAGCAAAAGACACAGCTTGAGGCTCTAAGAGTTCAAGTTATGTTTGGTTTCTGGACGTAAAGAAAAGGAAAAAAAAAGGGACCAAACATTGAGCATATTGAGGTGTTGGGGCTGAGTGGCTTAAATGTATTTTGCTTGTGCCATGCCGACAACAGAAACCTACTTTACTTGATACACTCTATGCCTCCATTCAGATTGGACTGGAGGGGGAGATGTAAGGAAATGCGCTTTATGGGTAACGTGAATCTTAAAATGTTTCTTATTTAAAATGATAATGAATTGTAATTACATGTTTTTGAAGAAATAAGTGTTGAAAAGCCTGTGGAGACAGCTAGACATTCACAGTGGGCCTGTCTGGATGTGGTCTGATTGCAGGTTTGACCTCAAGGTTTTTAATTGCCTTAACACAACATCAGTTTTGACAGTGATGCTGAGAAATGCGAAGACTTGAAAGTCAACAGAAACTGATAGTTTGTTCAAGATATGCTTTACCTATTTATACATTAAACCCTTATTAAAGTAATACTGAGAAACATTGTCATAACCCTCCTGACACACAAAATGATTATTTTCTGTTTTTATACTTGTGCTTTGATATTTGTGTTTGTTTTCTAATAAAAAAATTTTTAAAAACATGCTGCGGTCATGACCCATATAAAGAATTTTATTTTAAAAAATCCAGCAAAATGTTCATAAAGCATTCTTGGGAGCCTTGGACTACGTTTACTTTGTGGGCAAATCAGTACTGTGGAGCTTTACCATGTGCAGGAAATTGGCACGTGATAAATATATATATGTATGTATGT
>JBAMHW010000022.1:17658572-17675304 GCA_037177495.1 Rhadinocentrus ornatus
AGTGGATTATCCAGTCTTTGGTGCCAATATGTTGTGTTTTGATGGCTCTGTTTCAGGTGTTTAAGATCATCTAATATTAGCTAGTTTGTTGAAGCCCTAATTGGTCACATCTGTACCTCGAAACTTACTGGCAAACAGAAAAGCACTAATATTCAAACTGTCATTTACTGCAAGCTACATTTTGAATACACTCAACTCTAACATGAATGAAAGGGCAATATTTAGTGCTGCTAAAATATTTAAAGCAACACTACATTACTTTCTGACCTTTAAACCCTGTGCTTTGGACTCATTTTCAGGGTACACCGACATTGGTTATGCACATTCCTGGGGCCATCATTGCCCTGCAGCATCCTAGCACTCGGAAACCACACCTCATAATTTTGTGTTCCAGTCTGAAATGCCACATGACAGCTGGGTTTTTCTTTACGGCACATCACACTAGCAACTATCTGTTTTGAGCATTTGCCACGGCTGATTCAGCAAACAAATGCACGAGGACATTGTAAATTAGGAAGTGCAAGAAATTGATAGAGCTAGAGTTAATATCAGACAGACTTTTACTGGTTGGACAGCTGAGAGAAGATACAGGATGCAACATAGGTGCCAAATTAGCCTTCGTTAAAGGATGCATAATCTCTCATAATTAGTTGCGTTGTTTTTCTCTGCCAACATAAGTACACTGGGTTGTGAAACAATGTAATAGTACAAGAATCTAAGGACAAGTCTGAGAAAGAGGACTAAAGATTAATCAGGTAAGGAACATCTCCTGTGCTCATCTGTGAACGAGAGATGAATTAGCTCAAAGTTTAAAATCAGCTGAACTCATTGGGAGGTGAAGCTTCTTCACAGAATTGTAGAGCAAAGACCAAACCGTTACCTAGAGCTAAGTGACTATTAATGGTTACAAATTCACATCACCAGGAGCTATACCATTCAAAAGATGTGAAAGATGCTACTGTTCCAAGATCAAAATCCTAATGCACAACAATTTACAGAACAGCAAGAGCACAAAGAAAAGAACTTTCTGGAGGAAAGTTCAGGAAGCTAATTTCAGTTGTTTGAATACATTTGCCAAAGGTATGTTAGGCAGAGTGAATGTGGGGTATTTAACCAGCTGTTTTGTTAACCTGGTAAAAACTTTCAACTTATTACAACACATTAAGCTGTTAAAGTCGCCACCAAATTCAGAAAATCTTCCATTTTTAAAAGATACCAAGATGAAAAAGTCCCATTCATGGTAGAAAAAGTACAAATATCTTAACTTCACAAATTTTATCAAAATAATCTGATCAAGGTGACAATTTACTACGTAACATTTGGTCTGACAGCCAGCTCTGACGTATTTACACTTGAGACTAAATTTCTAGCGTGGTAATTCAAGGAAATTACCTACTGCACATTTTAATCGCAATTAGACCAAAGTGAAAACTGTTTAAAGCAATCACTCAAATCAACGATCACGACACATCTCGTGTGCTACCGTGCAAGTGGAGGGTTGAAAAATGGGTAACCTTCTTTCAATTCTCCATACCTTCTTTCAGAGCATCCTCTTGAATTTGAATATAAACTTTTTGAATGTGCCTTAAATTGCTTAATTAAATTTTTTTTAAACTTTACATATGTATGATGTTGAATTGAACAAGACTGAAATGGTCCGGGGCAGTTTAGAAATATATTGTGTGAACATGTCTCCCCCTGTTGGTGTCAGACCGTGATAGAAGGACCTTTACAAAGACCATCACTCACGTTACTAGTTGAGATGCCAATGAATAAAACCGCATTCTTTCAACCAAGTTGATGTAAGTTACCTCCGAACAGGACAAAGTCAAATTTGTAAAATTACTTAATTCCACAATAAGCTTCTGAAAACTTGTTTTTTTCAATTTTGAAAGTTCACCATATTTTATTGAAAGGATTCAATGTTAGAAGACATTTAATGGAGTTGAACTTAGTGTTAAATGTGTTCAAAACCAAACAAAGCAAAAAATTAAAAATTAAAACCACTTCAATATGTATCAAGTATGATGGTATACACTGTCAAATAAATAAATGCCACCTCCAGTAAATTACACTATTTCCACATATAAATTAAGGCAGACTGCAGTTTGTTTCGACTGCCCCCTAAAACAATCAAATCTTTCATACACTTTGAACACAACTGCCAACAAAACCAATCAGTAACATGTCAGTAAAAAAACTGTTAAAAAAGAAACAAAAAAAGACCAAGACTAAAACAAATTTCTGTTAGTAGCTTTCAGCAAGTTGTAAAATATTGCACAAAGTTAAGGACTGTGACACAAAACATGTAAATTCTAAGTCTGAATGCACTTTTAAGACCAAAATCGGAAGCTTGTAATCTAAGCACTCCTAAAAAAACAGGCCACAAACTTTAAATGGGCAGCCAGTGATGAATCAGGTGAACTTTTGCTGGTTAAAAATAAAACTACCTAGAAAATCAAAACTGTCCGCCTGTTCATTACTGCTTACATTGAATAAGAGTCGTAGAACCTCTAAATCGCCCAACTTTTAGCCAACTTGGAGAGAAAAAAAAATAAGGAGTGTCATAAATTAAGAAAAAGATGTCATATTCCAATGATTTTTTTTGTTTTCACTCTAAACAAACACTGTTCGGTCCCCAACCATTAAAATAAACCCTGTAGAGCAGGGGTTTGGATACAGCCACTAAAATCTGAAATGTTGCTCGTATATAAATTTTGCTCTATTTTACACTTGGAAGCGGATTATGTGCTCAATACACCACCTAATTTACACATAAAGGCATTAAAAGCAGATTAAAGGAGATACCCAGTGAGGACAGCTTTGCTAGTATTGCAAACATACTCAAGTCCACTGCTTTGTCTTTCAGCAGCTGAAACTTATTTGGCCACGCTTCAAATGTTAAGAAATGTTAGAAATAGCTGATCCCTTCTCTAGTGTCTCCTTACGCTTTCAATAATCTGAATGCGGTCATTTTAAACTGCCTTGGTCCATTTTTAACTTAAGTTTTGAAAAAATTTGATGAGATACTTTGTGTGGTGGTCTGTTTTTGCATCTGGGATCTCTTCCCGGCACTGCAGATTTTCTACACTGGAAAAAAATAGAACAAAATTTCAAATCAAATCGTGAATAAAAAGAAAAAAAGAAACAAACCAAACAAAACTTTCAGAAAAATGAAATAAAATTTAATGGATTATTTTCATAATATAACAACCAAAAACAAAAGAAAAATAAAGCAAAACCTAAACTGAAAATCAACAACAAAGGCCATTACTTCCTCTCCAAACTTGATAAACACTGAATTAAACAAGTTTGTAACTTATACTGAAAACAAATGCGTCGCTCTACGAAGAAAAAGAAATCAAAACAAAAAGAAAAAAAATAACTCAATGAAAAATCAAAACAGTAATGTTGCTCTCAGAAAGCATCAGTTGTAGCGTCAGTACCTCTTTGAAAAGGAAGCCAAGATTGTGTAAATGTAAATGCTCTATAAATGGGTTCAGGAAAATTTCCTAGTTTATAAAATGAAATCTCTTCCCGACTTTGGTCCATCCAAGTTGACTTTTTTTGTTTTTCCATTTTGTTTTTCTAGACTTCTGTAATACAACTGATTATAAAAAAGACATGTTTCACATTGGGACATCAAAGCAAAGACATTTCCTTCCAAAGCTCAATTTAAAAACAGTTGGTAAGAGGGTGAGCAAAACTATTAGATTAATGTCAAATAGACTGATATTCAGCAAAACCTCAAACAGATTTAAAGTGCTTTGCTCTTGTACTTTAAAATTCCAGGTGGTATAGGAATATCTGGGTCCACTGGGTGATAATTTAAGGCATCTATTTCTACAAGTGAGTTGATACACGACAAAGCACTTTCTCAGAAGCGAAATGACCACTAGCTCTGGAGGGGAAAACTGGTTTTCACATCTTTGCACTACATTATCCACTAAAACGTTGACACATAAAAGGACAGTTTGTAGGACTTTTTTTTTTTCCTAACTCTTTGTATTCTCAGTGCCCAGCTACAAATCAATGTCATCCTTATGTTTTCCTAAGAGTTACGCATGCAACACATACAGAAAGTATTTAGCTTTATAGATAATTTTCAAAATGTTATTTCAGGGGTAACATCATCCACACCCAAAAAGAATTACAAGTTTTTTCAATCCTGAAGCAAGAGTATAATCATGGTACCCCCCCCCCCAAAAAAAAAAGAACTAGAGACTCTTTAAAACAGGTACAAAGGTGCAGAAGATTGAACCTCTAATTAACTCTGAATATGGTAAAACTAAAACTGACTTGCCAGACATTGCAAACTCAATTCAGTTTTCCGTGTGAAAAAAACCCAACAAAAACACAAAAAAAACAACAGCCTGACACAGGTCATATCTTGTACTCCTCCACACCCGATTGTCCAAGTTTATCTACTTGTGGCCCTTGCTTGTCTTAAAGGACACTTGCAGCATCTTATCTCCAAGCCGGTACCCATTCAGACTGGCGATGGCCATGGCTGCCTCTTCGTAGTTCGTCATGGTAACGAAGCCGAAACCCTTGCACTTGTTGGTGTTGAAATCTCGAATCACCTTGACGTTGGTGACGGCACCAAAGGGGCCAAACATCTGCCACAGGATGCTCTCGTCTGCATCTTGGCCAAGATTGTAGATGAAGATGCACCAGCCAGAGGTGGAGTTCCCAGGGACACTCACGCCTCCCATGCTTCCCATGTGATCAACACCCATGGGAGAAAACCTGTAATTGATTAAGTTTAGTGAATTTGCTGTGAGTAAAAATAAGTTTTTATCATTACAAATTAATAAATTTATGGCCCACTAAATTTTAGCAGACTATAAAAACCAATTACAATTTCTTACATCAGTAAAGGCCCATATATGCTCGACACAGAAGACGGATACGCAAGTAAACAGACAGTTTGGCCCATCTTCTGCATCGGTTACGCTTAGCGTTGGGCATCGTTTGAATTTTGAACGATTCCGGTTCCGTGTTTCGATTCCGGTTCCTAACGATTCTTGATTCAGATTCTTCTAAAAGTCAGGGTCAAAAAAATTTACGTTTAAACCTCCTCATTCCCACCTTGTCGCCAGCGACCTGGTCGACATTTTGATCGACAAACTTCTGTCAATGTAGGCATTGCTATACCTTGTCAGAAAGCTTAGATTTTCTGTAATCGAGACCCAAAATATTTATTTTACTGTACTCCTAAACACCCCTTAGTAAAAGAAACACTATGGCTAGCACATAGCTAACGGGACTTCCTACTTGTTTCATGGTAATGTGTATATATATTTTTATTATTATTATTATTATTAGTAGTAGTAGTAGTAGTATTATAATCATTACTATAATTGTTATTACTTTTGCTATTGTTCTTATTGTTAATAATAATAATAATAATAATATTATTAGCATATACCGTTGCTGCTACAATCATATACTGTTATTATTATCATCACTTTTACTATTATTATATTATCATCTCACAAGTGCCCTTAAGTGAGTCTATTGTATTTTTCTATATTCCATCTATCCATCCAATTACTTTTCCACAGAAGGGTCCAGTGCTAAAAAATATCCAAAATAGTTTGCCACAAAAATATTTCAAGTTATACCTTGATAGAAAGCTTAGATTATCTGTATTCAAGCCACAATTTATTTTACAGCACTCCTAAACACCAAAACAGAGTTGGTAAAAAAAAACAACACTATGGCTAGCAACACAGCTAACAGCTTCCTACCTGTTTCGTGGTAAGAATGTCACATTAGCATCTAGTCCATGATCAACTATGACTTTTCCACAGAAGGGTCCAATGTTAAAAAAATATCAAAAATAGTTTGCCACAAAAGTATTTCAAGCTATGTCTTTTCCCAGTATAGTCCTTATGAATGTCTGTTTGCAAACTCCTTCATATATAAAATCAGCCAATCACTGGGAGGTAAGGCAAACCCTTCTGGCCTATTTAAATTGAAAAATTTGACCGATTCCGGGAGAATTGAAAAGTTAGCCCCAGTTCCAAATAGATGCTCGATGCCCAAGCCTAGTTAAGCTCGTAATTTGGTTCGTGGGAGCTTAGTTATCCGTCGCTTGACGCAGAAGACGGAGCAACCATGGAGACGCAACACAACGTTTGAAATGGATGTCGCCATTTACGTATGTAAGGAAGCATAAATGGGCCTTAAGTCTCGCCAGTCATAACTTTTACATATTAACTTGTCTCACCTGAACCGCTGTGCCTGGTGGTGTAGGGGTCCTCCAAAGCGTCTGGACTGGTTGTGGTAGAGCTGGGAGATGAGCTGAGTGTTCTTCACCTGGTTTGGGTTGGCAGCAAATTTTACTGTGATGGGCTCGGAGGCTCCTGGAGGTTTTTGGCCATTCAGGTTTTTGACAGCTTCCTCCGCCTCTGCTTTCTTGTCGAACCGGATAAAAGCCACTCCGCGGGATGAACCTGGGTACGAGAAAAGAGATGTTAACTGACTATTCTAATGCGTGTAGCAATAACTGCATTTAAGGAGGAAAGCAGCTAAGGCCAATTCGTTTCTCCGTGTTGTGCCAAAAGACAACGGCGGTTACTGAAAAGACATTTTATAAAGCAAGGAAGTCATTCACCTGTCGTACCCGTGGACTGATCAATAAGTACCCGAGAATTAATGATCCGTCCATAACGTGAAAACATGTCTTCAACATCCTTCTGTGACATGGACTTGGGCAGGCCGCTGATGTACAGGTTGGCATCCTTTATTGTATCTGAGCTGGGTCGTGCATATGAAACCTGGCAACAGGGGAGAAAACTTGTTTATTAAAATTCTTACAATAAATATTAACATTAAAATAAAGCAACCAACAGAGGTTAAAAAATATTTGGAGTAGGTATATGGACAACTATCTCAAGTCTTTAACAAATTAGAATTATTCATCTGAGATTTGTTCAAAACTAAGATTTAATTGTAAAAAGCAACCAAATATCTGACAAAATAACTGCTACCCAATAGTGTTTTTCCTGATATTCCACATTTTGACTTAGAACAAACATTAATGCAGCAAAAAACAAAAATTAATAAAGGTGCTTTTTTAAAAAAAAAGAAAGAAGAAAAAAAAAAGTAAAAAAAAAAAGGCTAAGTTATTCAAATAAAATAACTTAAGTCAAGACATGTCAGATAGGGCAGCATCTGAGCAGTAAAAGCAGTGTTTCTTCCTGAGGCTGACATGTACTAGCTAGTTAGTGGACAGCACAGGAGCCACAGGAGAGTAATATGACATGACATCTTTGCATCTTTGAGAATTGTAGAACACCTTATTGCACGTTACCTTGATAGTTTTGGACTGTAGCCTTAGTCCATTCAGAGTACTGATAGCTCTTTCTGCATCACTAGGGTTAAGATAGTTAACAAATCCGTACCCTAAACTGTGGCCTAGAGAAAAAAAAAAGGAAAACAATAAAATAAAACAAAAAAACGTTGTATAGTTAAAATAAAAAAATCTGCGAACAAATATTAAAAACAAAAACAAATCTTAACATTGCAGAGTAGATTGAGCAAACAAATCGTCTACAGTTTGAGAACTAGACTGCTTTTAGTAAACCAAACAAATTTAAGATTGTCAAATACTATCAGTAAATCACTACCAAGCAGGGATTAATTAGGGACAGTTATAAAATTAAAATTGCTCAACAGAATCACTGATGTCAGAAGACAAAGAAAACAGGCCAAAAAAAACAATAACTTGTCAATATAGTCTTCTGAAAAAAACAAAACAAAAAAAAAACAGGTTAAACGATTATGTACATTATAAAACGGAACCGCTGCTGAAAGATAGCAAATTATAAAAAGTGTGGACTCAGTAACGGGAAAGCCTTTCCCTTTCACTCACAAGTGAATATAGCCATAATATGACCCACTCTTGGAGCTGATGTTGTGAAACCTTGAATTTCACATTTTGGCTTTTTTTTATAAATCACTGGCTGAATCCTCACCATAGGGACTAAATAATTGTAACGCTAGGACGGCGAATGAGGAAAGCTGTATCGGAGTCTGTCTGTATTTACTTGGTCTGTCAAAGGTTTTACCGCTTCTCAGTTCAGCATACCTGCAACTTTGTCTCGAATCAGCTTGGCAGATTCCACCTCTCCGATGCTGCTGAAGAGGCTTCGCAGCTCATCCTGTGTCATGCTTTGAGGCAGGTAGTTCACTATCAGGTTGGTCTTGGCATCCTTCCCCTCGTCCCCTCCCATGTGATCTTCATAACCGTTAGACATCTCAAACACCTCCTGCAGGTCGGCCAGGTGGGCCATAAAACACAAAGTAAGGTAAATACACAGAGTACGCAGCCAGAAGTATGAAAGGAATAAATAAAATCAATTACAATTGTTAGACTGGTTACTTTTTTAATTGCTTGTTCAAACTTATAAAAACATGGAATACGTAATACTTTTAAATATCTTTAGAAATAATTTTCAAACTTAAATTATTAAGTTTGCAGGCTGAAATGAAAGATACAAGAGATTAAACTTATTCTTGACTTCTACTACACATTAAAGAAAAAATACCATGTATATTAAAACAAAAGAAAAAATACACTAACGCCACAAACTAAGGCTTAATGGCATAGATGGCTTGTGTTTGAAGGCACAACACGCTGTCTACACAGAGAGGGCAAATACTGAAAGTCTTCAATCTTTTCTACACTCATTTCCCACTTCTAATGGAGACCATCGGTGGTCATGTTGTTAGCACTGACACAACACAGACTTAAGAAAGAATAAATATAGTTAAAACACAAAATGCGGTTTTTGGAGTTTGTATAGTTTAACTATCCAAATACCTTAAGGGATCAAGTTTTCATGGGTATTTGGGGAAAAGACAGTTTAAATCATTTAATTCATTGGAGAAAATAAGTGAAAAGCCAAGGGTTAAACTGTAAGGCCACATAACAGTCACTTAGTAAATTATACGAATGTGACTAGAGTTGAACTGCAAACTGCTTTTTACGTAGCTACATAACTAATCCAACACACAATTTAAGCAAGTCTGCCAAAATGAAAGAGTCCTGTATCACACCAGTAAACGTAAAAAGAGCTGTAAGGGAACTGGGGTGTGTGTTTTACAATTATTTTAATGGCATCTCACAATCTCAGTACATATTTTTTGTTTCAGCTAACTAGAACAAGGCTTAGTCTGAAGGGAAACTTTCCATCCCCTCGAGCCAAATATCTCAACAGATAAACCACTGTGATCCCTGTAAGCATTTAATCTTTGCCATACATCCCAACACTATAGGTCACATTCTACTGTACAACTACAGCTGGGATTCAATACTCACTTTCAAGTACTTATTGTGTCCTCGACGAACTGCCATGAAGACACTTCACTGCTCCGGAGGCTGAGTGGGGATAAGACAAAATCAAACAGTGATTGTGACTTTACACGCCAACTTGTAGTCTGAAAAATGGGGCATTAGAATCATGTCTTTAAATTTCTATAATATGAATTTGTTGCAGACAAACATTACTACAAAAAAGAGAACACCATATAGGTACAAAGTCTTAAGTAAAACATTGGGAGAAATGGGAAGACTATGCCAGATAATATATGCCAAACTGAAACAGGAAAAGGTGGAGAATCTTTATTTTTTTATGTTTCTCTTTTTATTAATTTTTTTTTTTTTTAGTTATCCTAATCATACCCCATCCATAAGATATTCTTACCTAAATGATATGCAATAATAATTTCCTTCCTTTCCAATTATTAATGCTGTAAATTGCTGCATCCTCCTGATTATTTTGTTATTTAATCCTTATTAAAAACCGGATGGAGATTGTAAAATATCTTTTTTTTCCTCTTCTTTTCTGTAGTTATGATTACTGTATTGTTTAGGATTGAAACCTTTTCCTATTACTATACACGGAATGTAAAAATAATATCTCAGTCAATAGAAAATAAAATTGGGGGGGAAAAAGTCTTGTTGGCTAATCAATTTTATAGCTACGTGTAACAGTTAATTTCACATATCTACTTTGTATGGTGCAGATGGCTTAATCAAGTAACCATAACAATCAGGTTTTTACTCAAGCTAAACTTGCACAGTAACTGTGTTGCACATAGAAACATCAAATCCTGGAAGTGAAAATTCTTTTGTAAAAACAGAAAATGGACAAAGAATGGCTACAAATTTGCAAATTGCAAGTTGACCATTTGCGCTCCGTTACAAACTTTCATCAAGCAAACAGAAAAAAGATTTCTACTTCACGGTCACTTGGTAAAGTCACCAACCTCTGTTCATGCATTTGTCAATGCAGCCACTTGAACTATATGCACAAATACCGTGGACAAAGTCCTTCAGTTATGACAAAAATACCCATCCATGTTTGGTTCAGGGTAGTATAGATATTTTAAGGTCTGATCAAACCACATATTGACAGTGGTAGACTCAGGTGGTACAGCAGATTGTCCAATGACCAGAAGACTAGCGGCTTGAAGCCCACTCCTGTTAGGTGGTGGTGTGTCCTTGGCCAAGACACTTCTTCCTCCTTGCCTCCAGTGTCAGCATTACCGGTATATGAATCTTTGGTGGTGGTTGAAGAGGCTGCTACGATTCCATCAGGCTACACGTGTAGCTTATCCTCACCAAGTATGAATGAGGAGTGTATAAATAATGATGCAATGCAAAGCGCCCAGAAAAGCGCTCTATAACTATTACATTGTTACCATTTGTCCATAGTAAGCGTGGATGACAAACACTTCCCAATTAAAGTATACATTTTAGATACATATTAGATAGATTCTAGCTAGCCACAACATAGATTTACTCAGAGAAATAGCAAATCAAATGTGGTTTAAGAAATTATTGCATTGTCAAGATAAATAGCAATCATGGCATGATGAGCAAATTTGTGAGCACTGAAAATATGGACAAATAAAGCTCCAATAGGCTATAAAATAAGCACCGTCACACTCAAACAGTGAAAAACTAGCCTTGTGTGTGCTATGCTGTCAAATATAAATGAGCGGGGTGGAGCTAATGCGGTATAAGGACTAAACGTGGAAAATTCTTAATATCTGTATTAAGAATTATACAAAATAGTAACAGCGATGTTTAAATTTATATAAAGACAACCTTTGAACCCCAATTTAATTGTGCAGGCTGGCTTTCACTCCTGATCAACGGCACGTCCTCACTACACCTCGGAAACGTGCTGAGGCCTGAACAGCGTCCCTACGAATAGTTAGCATCAGCACGCTCACTCTTCTTTCTTAAATAGGACAAATTTATTTTCCGACTAGTTGCGGCAGAAACAAAAAAAAATTCGTGACTTTGCTGCAATGAAATACGAATTGGGTGTTTTAAACAACCGATTATGTGGCAGTAGCTTTCTGGTTAGCCAAGGTAAAGCACCGATTCTCTATTTTTGAGAGCGCCTTGTTAATGCTTGTCTCTCCCCGCGCCTAAACCTCAACGGCCTGTTCACAGGCCACGGAGCCTTATTAGCCACCGTTAGCTCACGGCTTCGTGGGCCCAAACAGCAGCATGGTTATGTACACACGACAAACGTTCAAAACTCGGAACCCCTTAAGTTGTCACTGAAAGGCTTAGATAATAACTTCTCATTTACTAATCTTACCAGCTTTTTTGGGGTAGTTGCGGTTTTGCCCTCCTTTACTATTTCTTTTCCTTCTTCACAGCGCTGACTTCCCTCCAAGACGGCCTAACGTTGAAAAGAAACCCAGGAAGGATGAACCCACGTCATGGAACAGGTCACGCCCACCACGGACTAGACACGCATCTCCGGAACACGCACACTCCTGTTGTTTTGCCTTTTACATTTTTAAGTGTCAGTAAATCAATTGCAGATATTTCCGATAAATAATAAGGGCATTATTGTAAAGATTATTCACAAGTGGAAAGCATGCAAAACAATAGCTAATTTCTCCATAGGTGGATACTATTCCAGCAAGTTAACTCCAAGGTCAGATTATGAAATGCTCTAAGAAACTAAATGTGAATAAATAAACATATAAATCTACATGTCAGACTATACAGGCGTTTCATTGTAAATGTCAATGTTCATAACAGTACGTGACTGAAATGCTTCATCAAGAGTTGCAAGAAGAAAAGCCTCTAATCTCTTTTCAAAGTTAGATCTGAACGAACCACATGACTCGAAGGAATAATGTTTCTTGGACATGCAGACTGTTTGACCCCAATGCACAGCTCCACAGCTGTTGAAAGCCAGGATATATGTAGGCTATTAGCACAAACACATCATGCTAACTATTAAGCATAGTGGTGTATGTCGGAGGATCTGGGCTTTTAGGGCTTTAAGGATAAAAGTCAATGTAAAAATATATCTATTTAGAGGCATCAGTATCGTCCAATTTTACATATAAATATACTGAATATGCACACATACTTACAACCTTGCAACTGAGCAGGGCACATGCACAATTAAAACAGAATATTGCACTTGGTGGTATTATCACACTTATATATTCAATATTGCACATGTATTATTGTTTGGAGATAAAATAACAATCTTATTACAGTTTTTGAGTGTTCATGGTTCTGATGGACCAAGGCAAAAACGCTGTTTGTTGTTCTGGGTGTGGGCTGTAAAGGACCTATATCTCAGGAGGGGTCAGACAGGATAATCTTGACCCTGAGACAGCATGAGGTGGCGTTCTCTTCCAGGTGGGGCAGTGAACAGCCGATGATAATGATATTGTGTGTTCCAGCATTGGTTCATTAGTATGCTGTGGAACACCTGTGGTCCCTTTTAAATCCAGGTTAAAAACATTTCTTTTTTCATGCCCCTATGCATTAAATCTGCTTTTTAACTTATCTTGCTTTTAATAATTTTAATTTAATTTATGATTTTATTGGGATTCTTGCTTTTTGTTGCTGCCTTTTACTATTTCTTAATATCTGTAACGGTATATGGTAAATGGTGAATGTACATAAAATGTGCTATTCAAATAAGCTGTCTTGCATTGCCTTTAGGTCATGTGTTTAAGTGCTCATTTTAAGTCTCTGCCACCTTAGTTTATGATGTTAGTTTAAGTCTGTGGTTGTGTTTGCAAATTACAATACTTGCGCATATATATTCACTAATACATACCATACATAATTGATATGCCTAACCTCCACACCCAATGATAATAATATTTTAAAGAGTGAGCCAAAATTCCTCATCAGTGACATGAGATATTATGTTACAAAACAGCTACAAATAACATTATTTCAATACTACTGCTTTTAAACGTAGGCCAAAAAGCTAGTATATTAAGGATTTCTTTTAGTTTTCTAAATTGTGCTTTTGGGATTGTGTTTTTACACATTTTTATATAATATCTAGTTGTCACTTTTGTATTGTCATCAACTGGGGTTGTATTTACATAATTTTAAGAACCGGTAAGAACCCTTTTATGTCTTCAGGTGTATTTTCCTTTCACATCACTGTGGGCTAAAACATGCCACAAATTGCACAAAACCAGACAAAAGTAGGAAATGCAAGCTACAAGTGTCCAGCTTACAAAATAGATGAGCCTAAAAACCAATTAGATTTGGTTTCAGTTTTATTATTTGTTCTTTTAGAACAGAAGTTTTAGACAAATTCAGTAATATGTTTTGATTAAAAAATAAAGAAAGAGAGAAAGCAGAAAAAAGAATAAACAACACAATGTCAATCATTAAAAGCAAGCCTGATTTTCTTAACAGACATATACAGGAAGCTTTCCAACTCTGTGTGCCTTCAACCCAAACTGACATATACTAATTTTTCCCAGATCTGTTACAGCTCTTAACCTCTTGGTCCTTTCATCACCCATCAGCAGTGGTCATAACATTCATGAGCTTCAAAACATATGAAATATTTCTGCAGTTTAGTTTAAAAAATGCATTCAACCCTTTTGATGTATTTTTTGCAGTAGAGTAAACCTTTATTTTATATGTGAGATTTGTTTGCTATAATATGACAATAGACTGTATGAATATGACATGCTAAATAGGGTAATAGTACTTGTAAAAAGTGCAGAGCTCCCCCTTTTGTCAGTGTCTTTAGGTTTTGCCCAGTGCGCGATTGCCCACCAACTGTTGCTGTTTCATCAGCTGGGCCACTGTGAGGAACAATACAACCTGAGAGATAAATAGTGAAGGAAAACAGGATTGTGGTTAATTATTCAACGATAAAACAACTAAACTTCCAGGATAAACTTTATTTTTACCATTCTCCATACATCTAATAAAAGACTTAATTAAAGATGACTAAACTGGTGATGGTCTGTAGAAACATGAGACACAGTAGTTAATGTCTATGCTTGCTCAGGACTGTGACTGTGACGTTAGCTTGGTGTCATTTTATGCTTACCTTCCTTCAATAGAGTTGCCAAATAAAACATCATATGGTAATAACAAGCATTATTGTCAGTTATGCATATTGCATGTTTCATACTGGAGTAAAGCTTTCATTTATTAAAAAGAGATTTGTTTAGTTTAATGCAGTTTGACAAACTATGTAGTGCAATAATACCTGTAAAAAGTATGGTGTTCTCCCATCTGTCAAATTGTCTCCAGTTTTATTTCAGGGCTTTATATATCACATAATCAGCCATTAAGGAGATACATTTACAGTTTCCTTAATGAGGTGGAGACCAAACAATAGTAAAAAGATAGTAAATATGAGGCCAAAGACATGGCAAATAAATGCCAATAAATTGGTCATATATGTTAACAAATAAATGTTTTATCAACTGATTAAAATTAAATAAATTATAATAACATTAAGGAACCAATTATCTTGAAAAAACTATTCTTTTTTGCTTTATTTTAGTGTTTTATTTAGCACCAAGGGTGGACTTCATATCAAATGTATATGGATTAAACAGTAAAGTAATATATCACACCTCAATCAGAAAAACCAGAACAAAGCCCCAGATGATGAAACTCAGAATGAACTGAAAGACCATTTCCAGCTTCACCTTGCAACCCTAAAGAAATCAAAAAGAAAATAATTGCATTTGAGGTGTTTTTAAATCCAATAGTGCCTTAGAAGTTTACGAGTGCCACCTGAAGAAACATTATGAAACAGCCGCTTGATAAACAAACAAAAAAAAAAGGACAAAATAGTTACTGACACAAACAAAAAACATCTGTCAGCAGATTGATGTCTTACATTTCCATATATGCTTCTATGCAATTATTTTTATGTTCCACGTGTTGTGAGCGTTTATTTGGCAAAAATAGTTATAAAGCCAGCTTCATACCAGAAACATGAGGCCTGTTACGTTACGTTAACGTGTTACGTTAACATGTTACATTACGTTATGCATGTTATATTACATAAAGTATGTTAACATCTGAATGTTACAGCATGCATGTAATGTGATAATTTTGGTTCTTGCTCCTGTGTTTATTAGATTAGAGCAGTGGTTCTCAAACTGGGGGTCTGGCCCCCCAGTAAGGGCAATCATGGCAACATGACAGGGGGGCACAAGGGTTTGGGAAATTAAGCAGACAAACTAATGTTTTGACAACTTGGGCTCTTGGAAATATTCTGGACTGCAGACCACATATATGCAGTATATGCACACATGTCTATACACACACACACACACACACACACATATTTATATAAATATAGTATTATAGTAAAAGCACTTTTTTGTGGTTATAATATATTATATATATTCATATCATTAAAATACACCTTTTATTGTAGTTTCAGTGTGGAAAACTCATCACAGACAATAAGATAAAAAGCTTACCTGTTCTAAAAATAACAGAGGATGATGACTTTTTAGTTACTTTCAGAAACCAAATTTCACTTTTACAAAGTTAGGGGGCAGCTTTCATATCTTCACATTTCAGGTCATATCAACCATGGATTACACAAAATTGTGTGTATATGCAACCAGTACAAGAGATATGCTTTTTGCAGCAGAGGATTAGACATGAATGCTCTGCAGCAAGTTGTTATGAATACCAACATGAAGCTGCGAAGCAGCAGTTCAGGAAAGCACAGATGGTCCGAATGTGAATGTGGTTTAAGTAGGTTTCAGTGAATGGCAAAGGCATATGGGAGATTGCAGGTTAATGATTGTTCCTGCACATTTTTTTTTATACCAGTCATTGTCTGTTTCTTCTTTTTCCATGCCTCTTGTAAAACTTTACTTTTTTACTGCTCTCTCTATTGTTATGGTTGCAGTTGAATGTTTAAAGTATGGTAGAAATTATGTGAAATGATGGTCGGTACCTGTTGGAAGATACATCTATGGCTATAAATTATACACAAAAAATAAAGGGAACACTAAAATGACACATCCTAGATCTGAATGAACTAGTCTTATTAAACACTTTGTTCTTTACATTGTTGAATGTGCTGACAACAAAATCACACAAAAATCATCAATGGAAATCAAATTTATTATGGATTTGGAGTCACACTCAAAATTCACTCAACTCCTGGACAGTCTGTGGTGTTGGTGGATGGAGCGAGACATGATGTCCCAGATGTGCTTAATTAGATTCAGGTCTGGGGAACACCAGCCACATGAGGTCTAGCATTGTCATGCATTAGGAGGAACCCAGGGCCAACCGCACCACCATATGGTCTCACAAGGGGTCTGAGGATCTCATTTCGGTCATGCTACCCCTGGCGAGCACATGGAGGGCTGTGCGGCCCCCCAAAGAAATGCCACCCCACACCATTACTGACCCACTGCCAAACCG
>JBAMHW010000022.1:17691055-17701441 GCA_037177495.1 Rhadinocentrus ornatus
ATATAAACAAAAAGATTCAAATTAACTTTGTTTTAGCCACACAACTGTGAGGGTTTAGTTGCATCACTCAGAAATTTATTTTCTTTTTTCTTTTCAGTGAATATGTTCATATACTGACATGATGTAGGCAGAGTGTAGGCATGTTTTACCTGCAGCAGCTCTCGGCCTGAACCTCGTTTCTCTACATCCATCTCCAGACAACGGGACAGGAAGGACCTGAAGACGGGAGACAGCTTCTCTGGACTCTGCAGCTCAGGAGTGCCATTGGTGGCAATTAAATACAATGCCTAAAACCAGAGCAAGGCATGGTTAGAAATAAGCCTGATTCTACATTTATAATCTAGGAATTTTGTACCAATGTTGTCATAATCTTTAGTATTAAAATACTTTTGTAAATTTCTTTCAAAGAACCTTAAAATGAGTTGTATTCTCGGGATTTTCTTGACTGCAATTATCAAAATAGTGAATGTGATTCAAAAGCTGTGATAACAAAAATTACAATAAATATGCAGCAGCTCTGGGAAACTTTGTACTTTGCTTGATGGGCAAGTTATTACTTCTGTATATATTTTCTTAAAACACAAGTATTGTTCAAATTAGGGATGCCAGAGGGAATGTTAAAGGTAGAAATGAAATCTTAATGGCAGGTGAGCTTTAATGCAAAACTACAACTAGCAGCACATGATGGCGCTAAAGGAGACGTCTGGGATTACAGTTAGTAGTGTCCCACATTTGGGAAGTATGATTAATTTTTGTGCCAAATCATCCAGGAGATGAGGACAACTGGGACTGAAAACTGTGAGAAATGTAGGAGTCATGTTATGGCACTCCAATCAACAGTTTCTGAAATTCTTCAGCTTGGCTCAAAGCTATGAACCAAGCAAGGTTATTTACATCCACAAAGCGATGATTAAAGCTCATTCGGACTCAGACAGGCTCTTAACATCGTTAATAAGCTAATATTAGTCATGTGTTTTGTTAAGTAGCAGAAACAGATGACTGTCCATTTGCAGTTACAAAATTCTGCTGCTACCCAGCAACCAAATGTTATGCTAGAAGATGCATGAAAATAAGCAAGATCAATACAGCACTAATAAAGTTTTCTCACCCATTGCATAGGCAAGCACACAGTGCAAGAAAACCTGTGCTCAAACAGTTGAATGGCTATCTACCTCCCAGCACACACTTACCCTGAGAGGATTCTCGTTCAGATATGGAGGCTCTCCTTCTACCATCTCTATGGCCATTATCCCCAGAGACCAAATATCAACTTTGGGTCCGTAGGCTTTCCTGGTCACCACCTCTGGAGCCATCCAGTATGGAGTCCCCACCATGGTGCTACGCTTACTCTGCTCTGGGGTGATCTGAGCACAGAAGCCAAAGTCGGCTAAAGAAAAATAAAGAAGAAAAACCGAGTTTAGGTCCAAACATTTGTGGACTTTACCACAGTTTTAATGAAAAGTAAAAGTGCAAATTAAAACAGTGTGTGCTGATGAGTACAACTTGTGTCTGTGATAATGTGGTTGTTTGCATGTGCTTACTGAGTTTGACTGATCCATCCATCCCCAGGAGAACATTGTCACTCTTGATGTCTCTATGGATGACTTGATTGGCATGTAGAAACTCCAGAGCCTGAAGGACCTGAACAAAAGAGGGAGAAAATTGTAAGATTCCTAAAAAGTTAATGCAACATAGGAATTGTAGAATAATTAGAAAAAAGAATTAATGCAGGAAATAATGAAGTTGTGTGACTACTTTGTTCAATTTTAAAAAAAAGTGGTTGATGGAACCTATTGTTAGATACATAAAACATATTCTTTAACAGATATAAAGTTTAAGTTATCTAAGGGGCTAAATTCATTCTACCTCTCTGCAGACAGCAGCAATCTGAGCCTCATCCATGCACGTCTCTGTCACAACATCAGTTAGAGAGCCACCAGCCAGGTACTCCATTACCACGAAAAGCTCGTCGCCAACCAGGAAACTAAAGATTCACGCAAGAAAAGTTACATTCAGATAACAGCTGCATCAAAGCTGGTGCTGTGAAATGTCCTGTGTTTCTTTGTCCATACAGTGTGTGACAGCATTACCTATCTAGGAAGTTGACAATGTTGGGGTTCTTTAGCTCCTTCATGACCAGGATCTCATTGATGATTAGCTCTTTCTTTGGCTGCTTCTGCAAGTTGATCTGTTTGATGGCCACCTGTAGAGCATAACATCCTGTAAACATGCTATAGCAGATAAACTTATTCTATCAGGGCAGTAAAAATCCAGCTGAACTACTGTCTAAAGTCCTGAAATATGTGATATCAACTGCAAGCATGACTAATAGCAAGACCTTGGAAACTGAGTAGGTTTTGTGATGGCAGAAAATGAATTACACTTACCTCTTGTCCTGTGGCAACATCTATAGCCGTGTAAACTGTGCCAGATGCCCTGAAAGTAAAGAAAAACAGGAAGGAGTGAAATGAGAAGCTTGTCATTTTTCCTCCTGTTAAAGAAAATCTCTGTTATCGTCACATTATACAAGAATCAAGTTATACTTACTCTAAAATATTAACTTTTTTTTTTCTTCTTTTTGTTATTTAGCTTAATTTCGGACTTACCCCTGGCCAATCTTTTCATAGCGAGTGTATTTCTTCTTAGGATCTCCGATACTGACTATTGTCCCTGACAATCATTTAAAAAAAAAAAAAAACTTTAACTCAACGCGAATGCAGCCAGAAACATGGTTTGTAAAGTGTTATTTTCATTGTATATCTGGGAGTTTGTGTTTTATGTACTCAGTTTCGCCATGATCTCCTCATCGGTCATCTTTCCTCCTTTCTTTTTCCGTTTGTCAGAACTCTTGGAGGCCCCATCCACCTCGGAAGCTGGGATTGGATCAATGACTGATCTTGTGTATACCTTACATAACACACAAAAAAATGTACTTTTCCAATTATTTTCCATTTCTTTGCTTTGGCTAACCCCTATCCAGATTAATCTTAGTTGGTTAGAAATTGTGGTATTGTATCAATTTGTTAAACTCATTTGGTTTAAGAAATATAAATAAGGGAACAAAGCAAAGCAAAAGCTGAACACAACTTACAGATTTTGTGTGTTCAGGCCGTGGTGCCACAACAGGGGGAGGTGTATCTTCATCGTCGTCATCACCATCTTTGCCAGACGGGGAGGTGGCAGTACCCTTCTTGCCTGGCTGCAAGCGAAAACATACAGCAATTAAACAAGATTAAAGTCAGAAACTACTGAATGTAATTGCAATAGTTGGTTATCAGGAAAAATGAATACACCGACTCACCGATTCTAAGTCTTTATCTGAAAGACATAAAAGACAGTGTGTGAGGACAGAAAAGTCTGCACAGTTTCAATTTTTCTGCTGACATGAAGAAAACTGACCTGAGGCGGAAAAACTGAGGTATTTCTGTTTTCCACTGGTGGAGTCGTAGAACTTGAGAATGTCGAGGACGGCCTGAGGATTCTGTTTCTGCTCCGATTTACTGATGTTGGAGGTCTGAAGGAGACGGGCCCATTGCTCTGGCATGCCCTGGACAAATAAACATGCATAGGACACACACACACTGATCTATATCTGGGCATCAAAGGGAAGAAAAGTAAGAAACAGGAACAGACTTTACACAGCTGACAAAGCTGAATCATAGACGAAGAGCAGCTGCATGTCAAAGTTCCTTCCTTTCTCAATCAAACAATCTGATTCTTAGTGAAGAAAAGACTTAACTTTTTTCTTCTTTTTTTTATCATTTTTAGTTTCACAAGTTGGATAAATGTGGTGTAAATACTGCATTGTCATTTTACAGCAACACCACAGGAAATCCCTGGGACTGTCTGTAAATGATCAAAATATGAGATCAAATTATCTGCAATGTCGACTCCAACTTCCTTCTTAGACATGACCTAAAATACGGATTTCAAAATAAAGCTGCATGCGCAATGCACTTATTGTTTTTTATTTTCAGAAGCATAAAATCATATCAAGTGTAATGATCTTAATAACTTCTGCTGAGCTGCATGTAAAGGTCTCTTATTTAGAAGAGTTTCCCAAAAGAAGTTTTACATATCAAGCAATTACAACCAGCTGCACCTCACAACATGAATCTTACACAGAGTTCAACTCTTTCTATTTTTTGTGTGTGTCAGAGGTGGCTGAAACAACTGGCAAATATAATGTTTGCTAACATGCTAACTTGCTAATATGTGGCAAGTCAAGTTGAGGAAACACGAGACAATGCCAGTAAATAAAATGGTATACGAGTGATGGGAAGATTTATAAGTCAGACTTTTACAAAGATATAAAGATAGTATCACTAAAAATACTAAACATTAATTTTAATAACTAAATTGGTTAAGCTAAGTTAGTATAAATAGGTTTTATCAGCTAACACTAAACTATACACCTTATTTTTAAAGGCCCAAATTTCCCCATGAATGCTCATATCAACATTAATATAACATAGACACCTACATTTATTCTATCCTGTTGTCTCAAGAACTGAGAACAAAAAAAAACCATGCATACTGTTGACAAACAATACTGCAATACTCTGCATCTTCAAGATGTGCATACAGTATTAACCAGTGATGACAGTTATCTTCATAAGTCATAGAGGTGACTTCAGACAGATTGTGTAATGCTGCAGTAAATCCCAGTTACTGTGACACAACACACTTTATTGCTGTTGAAAATGATTTGTTAATGGAAAAAATATCAATGTAAACCTATTTTAGCTTTGTTTAAGGGTCCCATATTATGCAAAATTCTCTTTCTAAAGGTTTTCTAGCAGTCATTTGTGTCCTCATAGCCTCTGTATGAGGGCACAAATAAGAAAATTCTGTCTCCTCTCTCACTTGCTTGCTCCACTTTTTAACAAATGTGTGCTCAAACGGGTGAGTCTGAGATCTTTCCTTTTATGACCTCACAAAGGGAAATAAACACTGCCCCTGGAAGTGGATACTGTCATTGACCCGCCCCCTAAGATAGCTGAGCCTGCCCTCTTAAATGGCAGAGAGAGAGCCAGCGAAAGTCAGAACTTCCCCCAGAGAAGGGCATGGACAGGCACCACTCATGAACATTTAAATATTCAGACACAGAAAAAGCCAGTTCTCCATAGAGCTCACTAGAGCCTAATTTGGAATGGCTGAAATGAAGGACCAAGGCTGAATTTGGGGTAAAACACTTTGAAAACAATGTTGTTGGACCTCTGAAACCCATATGAAGTTGCTGAAAACATTTATAATATTAGTGTGACTGATATGCATGAGTTTTAATTAGATTTGCAGTAAGAAAACACATAAATGCAGTTTCCAAAATCTTAATTTGGTGTAAATTATAATGATGCAACACGCTCTCATTTGAAGAAAACAATTAGCATTTTTAAACAAACATAAAAACACACACATTGCACAGCACTAGGTTGAATACTTACAGTGAATTCTCCAGTAACAGCATCAAAGCCCACATGGATGGTGTGTTCAAAGTCTGAGGGGGATGAGATCTCAGGCCTGTCCTTGTCCCGATCCTTTTTCCTGCCTCCTGCAAGGAAAAGGTTGGGATTCAGTGTGTGCTGCACTCGCTATTCAGCATACATGCTTAGTAACATGTGCATTCTCCACATTTCTAACCTTTCTCTGAAGCAAACATAGAGATGATCTTATTTCTGGGCTTCTTCTCCTCAGGTACAGACGGCAGTGGCCGAGAGTTGTGATTGGCTGACTGGGAGTCCTTGGCTCCACCTCCTTGGCTGCTCATCCTGACAGGGGGGGCGGGGGGTTTGTCCTCACACACTCCACTGTCACACATCTACACACAAGTTTACCTGCAGAATCCGGATGAGATGCACAAATTTAGGAAACAACCAGTGAGTCTATTGCATGCTACAACCACGGATTGACTACTTCCTGTTTTTTCATGTTTCACAATGCTAGACAGGTCTAGCATTAAAACAAGAAATGGCTGCGATTCTGTTAAAAGTTAGCCTGCTGTCAAAGGAAAAGAAAGTAAAGAAAAACTCACAGAATTAACTAATCCATCCATCACACAATCTGAGGATCAGCTGTCAGTATTGGAGTGAAGAGAGCAGAGTTTGAACAGGACGAGATGCGGAGTGAGCAAAGATATGCGTTGAGTCTTGTTCACAGTTACAAATGAATGAGGAAGGAAAAGAAGCAGAGAGAGAGAGAAAGAGAGAGAGAGGAGTGTCTGCAGATGTGAGAGAAATTGAGAACAGTGTGACAACTGGAGTGAAGGAGAGGAAAGACCAGCTCAATGAGAAGGAAAAAAGCTGAGCATGATAGTGTCAAACCTCAGAAACTAAATATCGACTAATATCAAGTAACATTTTTTTTTTTATTCTCTCATTTTTACTGGAGATATAACAAGTAACAAAAAAAAAAGACAAGTAAGGCTTTTTGAGCTTTCAGTTGTTTAAATATAGCCCCTTTCTTTTCATTATCTACTAGAAACCTTACATCCATGGAGTCTTTTAGCGGGTTGATCTGCTCATTTTCAACTTTCACTTTCAGGCAGCAACCGCAATCTAACAAATGTTAATCAGGGAGGTGCATTGTCTTCCTCACGCTACATCTCATGCTCGAGAGGAACCCACAAGCTGCAAGTATGCTTTAAATTAGTTGAAAAGTGATATTTTTTTAGTCATATCTTGGGCATATTTTAAATTAACTGGATCTCTTTGTAACTCCTATACAGCTGTACAGCAAAAGGATTTTTTCCTGGTATTTTTGCCACTTTTTAACATCTGTTATGATGATTATTCTTGCCAACAGCAAAGCTGTTTACATGTGGAAGCAGCTGATTAAGCTCTCCAAAGCCCAAGTTATTTCCGGAATAAGAACCCAAATCCAGATGACTTGAATAGGAGATGTCTTGGATGTACAGGAAGGACAGAATCAGAGCGCAAAGAGGATGAAGTTTAACCATTTCTTCCCTCGATTGTCCTGAGGAATGTTGGACCACTGGCAAATTACGTAGAATAACTTGGAACCTAAAAAAGGCACAGAAGGAATATCAGGAAGGAACATTTTTTCTGTGTTGTCTACCAAAAGTATTCTACTGAAAGTTACCTTCAAACCTGCTGTGACATTTTCAACTCAGATGTTGCCAAGCTACAAACACAACCCCTCACTGCATTCATGGAAATACCTGGAGATTTCAACCACACCTTTCCCTCTACTACACATCCAACCTACCAACAGTTTCTTTTTCTTTTTTTACTGTTTACTTATTTAAAGTAGCACTATGTAACTTTCTGACCTTAAAAATATGATTTTCTGACACTTATTTATGGCACAATGACATTTATTATGTACATTCCTGGAGCCCAGCTGCATCCCAGGCTGAAAGAATGTACTTGACAACATTTTCTTTTACACCTAAGATTGGCCTTTTAAACAAACACTATATCGGATTCATCAAAGTAATGCAATAGGACATTATCGGATGAAGATTGGGTAGAAAAAAAATCAAGAGACGGAGCAGGAGAAAAGACAAGAGTCAACATCAGATGGACCTTTACTGACTGGATAGAGCTCAGAGTACAGGTAGGATCCAAGATAAATGTCAAATTAAACATTGTTAGGGGGCGCATCACTGAGAAAATATGCCATTCAGGGTCGCAGGGAAGCTGGAGCCTATCCAAGCAATTAGCAGGCAAAAAGAACGGTACACCCTTGCCGGTTCAACGTAGGGCAAAGAGAGACGAACAACCACTCATGCTCATACTGACTCCTAGGGAGAATTTATAATGACCAATTAACTCAACATGCATGTGTTTAGACTGTGGGAGGGAGCCGGGACACCTCCCCAGAAGAGGCTCAAACCAGCAACCTTTTGGCTGTGAGGCCGCAGCGCTAACCACCATGCAGCCTTTTTTGTTTTTTAAAAATGTACTGTAACAATATCACTTTACTTTGGGGTTTCATTAACTATTATTCTATACAGTTCAATTCAATTTAGACCAAACTTACGTAAAACATTATTGACTTGAATGGCCATTCAGAATTACATGGTTTAGAGTTTGAAATTGGTATAAAAATTAAATTTGATTCCTCACAAGCCTAAAATATTTGCATAAAGTTTAATTACTAAACTGCACAGCTAGCTTCCTTAGTTTTTCATGTATCTGTATCAGAAATCGAATTCCATAAATAACACATCCTTCATAGAAACAATGTTCAGAACAGTTAAATTAACCTTTTCTATATTATTAATACTAATGCACAAAGTAAAATTTTGTCTGATGTTTCTTGGAACTTAACTTGTTATTGATTTGAGTACTTCTTCCCACGCTATGTAGGAACTCAAGTGTCATCCACTACCCAAATATGGTAAAACCCAGGTGGGTATGAACTCTGCTTAAAGCAAAACCTGCAAATTCTCTACAGACCTGACCCACTTCAGAAACTGAATGATTCACCTTTTAATGCATATTTGGATATAGCGTCATTTATTTGACAAATTAGCCAGTATGGATAACAGTTCTTAGGTTGTTGTTGTTTTTTTTTTAAAATATTATTAACAAAGATGAACATTTCACACAAGCAGATTCACTACAAGTCAAAAGTTGGTCACACTTACTTATTGGATTTAATGGAAAATCATGTTCAAACTTGTACTGGATAGACACCACAGCTCTAACTCAGCTCATCTAGCTCTCTGTCTAATTCAGAAACATTTACTGAACTTCAGAGCCAAGGTTTCGTGCAACAACGCTGAATCAATGGATGTCTCTGTATTGTAGTGGTTTATCACTCTTTAGATCAGTGGTTCCCAAACTTTTTTGCAGGGCCCCCTTTTCATTGACAACAATAATGTCAAGCCACCCCGATCCCAGTACCATATGTACCCCAAAGCTTAAAAAGAAACATACGAAGAAATGTGCCACCAAATAGTTTTTACTTTATTGGCTGCTGCTTCGTAACTACAGTGAAAACCATGTCAGTGTCAGAAGGAACGATCACCTGATCTGCTCTAGTGTGAGATTTTTTAAACTGTTACTTTTACAAATGTGTCCATGTTTTCCTAGTAGTGTAAAACTACAAGTTTTTTTTAGATTTGTTGTCCCCCCCCCTCCACACACACACACACTTTCCAATGCGGTAAGAAAAAAAGCAATAAAAACACACAAATCAATTGTAAAAAATCCATGTGCAAAAAAAAGACACACCTTTGACTTGCTTTACACCTAAAATCTTTTCAATGCCTGTGCTTCAAGCTGCCAGATGCTCACCTGTTTGTTGCCTCTTCAGCGTTCTCCAAAGATCAGATAAACAATTTAAAAAAACGTTATATCTCTACTAAAAGCCTGCACCTCTTTCTCTAATACTCGTTTACCTTCTTAGAGCTTTTGTCCCTGTATCGTTCTTTCTCTCTTTTCACTCTACTCAAGGCAGGACTTAGCAGGCCGCCTCATTCCTCAACTACATGGATGGGACAAGTGTATTCTTGCCCCAACAAGATAAAATTAGACCTTGGTGCGACTTAATGTGCTTTTTAAAGTCAGTGTGTATGAGTGTGTCGGGCTGCATGTGAGGAGCTGGTTGAGACAAGTTGCCGCTATGTAGGAATTTCATAGCTGCAGGGTTAGAACTATAGGGCTGGGCGTGCGCCCCTGCTCAACCCTCTCTTTCTCACACACACACACAAATTACAAAAAAGAAAAAAACAATCCTCTTACCAAAAGGGGCTCCACTGTGAGCACTTTTTAAATAGCTTGAAGGTATGTTCTCTCAATGTCATGGAAAACTTAAAGTTAGGCAGGTGTACACATCATCACTAGAGATAAGCTTGTGCCTCTTTAACCACCTTAAGACAAGTACGCTACTATTGATCAACTATTTAAAGGTTTAAAAGTTTTCAACTGAAACTTAATTTGCACTGTATTTCCTTCAGTCAGCTTTATTATTAAACAGATTTATGCTTTTCTTCTTTTCATTATATGATGGCATTAATGAAACTGATAAAAAAATATATCTTTTTATTATATTCTGGACGCCATGATCCTCCCAATTAGGCTGTGCGATGTATACTAATAGGCAATTTAGAGCGGTTATAAACTAATCGACAGGACAGAATACAAAAAAAAAATGCAGTGATTTGTATTTTTCTGTTTTGTATCTCCTGCTAGTCATTGTTTTTCAGTGTATTTGTAGAGAGATTTGCAGAGTATTGCATTATGTTTAATTTACCCTTTAACTGCCTGCTGTACCATTAGATAGAACAACTCTTCTAGTGACTTTAGCAAAACAACACAAGTTTTGCTGTTGTTTGCTCTGCAAATATATACAGGACTGTCTCAGAAAATTAGAATATTGTGATAAAGTTCTTTATTTCCTGTAATGCAATTAAAAAAC
>JBAMHW010000022.1:17701541-17728028 GCA_037177495.1 Rhadinocentrus ornatus
CAGTAAACTAAATCACAAGTATGGGGAAGACTGCTGATCTGACTGCTGTCCAGAGGACCATCATTGACACTCTCCATGTCTGGAAGACTATGGGCCACTGACGGTCACCATTTATTTACAGCTGGGACTGGACTTTCACCCATCTTCACCACTAAATGATAGTAATTCCTACACATTGTACCTTTAAACTAGGGTGCTGAAACAGTTTCAGATTTCTGTGATCCTGCCTTGGAACCCATATACTACAGAGTATATACAAGTAGTAGAGTAGTAGAGTATTTTAACACCTTTCTGCTAATTTGTATGGTTTTGATACCTGCAGATTCTCTGTTTTGGTAAACTCTTTTCAGCTAATAAGTCGTGTCATTTTAAGCGGGAACAAAAGGGACATTTTACATTTTACACCCACTGCTGAGAAAGACTTCCATCCTGTGGTGAAATTCACAGCATCAAGTTCATTTTCATTACCTGGTTTTGAGTAAATAAACTAAGCTGTGTTGTATGGGAGACCGGTGATGATATAGATTAAATTGGGAGGACGAAGGTGCAAATAAAAAAAATAAAAAATGAATTATGAGGTGAACATACTGAGAATTAGGCAGCAATAAATTAGCTTTTTTATAATCCAGTATCACTGGGTATCCAAAATGACATAGCAAATGAGCTAAACAGGACTAAACGTGCACTGCAAAGAAATGCTGCCATTACATTTATTTGAATTCAATCTTCAGTTAGTGTACGTTAAGATTCAAAGGTTTATAACTTTTTATGACTTTCATACATAAAACATAGGTCAAATGTGGAGATGATTTGTTTTATAAGGAATTTGAGCCAAACAAGTTGAAGCAGCCTTAGACATGATGGAAGTGGATTTTTGCTTTGCTAGTGAGGAAAAAAGGTGAATTAAAACCAAAAAAGGTGCAGATCTAGGTTAAACTGGATATACAATTAAAAGCAAAGAAAAATATGTTCAAAATTGAATGATCTTCTGTCTCAGTCTTTATTTATAACGCTGCATTCTTGGTTTGCAAATAAACTATTTTAAAACCTCAAACCTCTTTTCATAAATGTGCCCCAGAGCCTGTTGCATCACTCTGTACTTAATTTCTGTTCCTAATTCTCCACTCTCTCACTGAATCAGAGTACTTTCTATTCCTCATGGCTGGCAGTCGTCAAGGGAAGCCCACTTCCTCATCCTGGAACTCCCCGAGCCCGAAAGGGTCACAGGACCAGGCCAGCCAACCAGAGCGCAGCAAACGCAGCCGCCAAGCTGTTTACAGGAAGTGGACAACAAGCCTTTTGTGTTTAGCTTCTATAAAAGGAAATTCTGTGGAGAACTTCCTGGAAGGAGTGATGAAGCCGACAAGCTACCCACTTCCACCTTTCATTCACTCACTGGCAGGAGAAACATACGGTCCACACAGTCAGATGTGGAAACATTCATTTACTGTGTGTACAATCCATGCACACACCGTCTGTGCTTTCAACCTTTTACAGTCCCTCCACTGCTTATTGGTCTGGTGCTGAGAGAAGCATAAACACAGGCTCCACCTGAACACCCACTATAAGCACCTTATCCTGTTATACAAACAGCTGCCCTGTGTCAACATTTTGACAGATCAGAAGTCCCAGGCCTCATTTAACCAGATTTAAAAACAGCCTGCAGGACTCAACAGGGAAGGTGTTTTAGTTTCTTTGTTTAATGCACAAATGACAAGTTAACTTATGCCAGGTGGAGAAATTTAGGATGCAAGTTTGAGATATTTAAAGTTCTAAAAACTCAAGCCACTAAAAATGTGTATTTAGCAGCTAATTGTAGCTTTCAAATGGTCTAGATCATAGAGAAGCATATCGTAATAGCTAAGGCCCTCTGGAAAATTTTATTTCAATACTTGTGCTGAGCCAGATTGTTTAACATACTTGTATCATTATAAGTTTGTTATAATTAACATAAAGTCTAGTTACGAGAGGCTTAACCTTTCCACTAATCACAGGCCCAAAATAACACTAGGATCTGCTTTCTCAAGATTATATTTTTATCTGCTTTGAAAGCAGTAAAACATTTCATGTGCAGATATGTACGATGACAGTCTGAGTTTTCCAGTCCATTTAAAGTTATACTCCATTTGCACATTTCGTTAAAGGTAAAAATCCATAACGTTGAATGAACAAATCTTAACTCACCGGTTAATGTCAACCACAAAAATCATCAATCGCACTACGGCAAAACTCCACCCCGTTTCTGATTATTTTTGGTTTGTTTGAATCCCAGATTTTGACGCTGAGATTTCACACACAGTCCTATGACTGCGAAAAACGACACGGTCTTTAAACACACCGCAACTTTATTTGTGTCTCTCTCCCCCAGCTTGGATCTCCTCTCGGTCCTGGGAGGAACCTAGCAGAGAGGAAGCGGAATCACGTAGAAACAAACCGGGTAATTCTTGCGGCGGCCTCCTCCTCCTCCCCCTCCTTCTTCTTCTTCTTCTTCTACTTCTTCTTCTTCTTCTCCTTTGGATTTAGCAGACTAGACGCGATTCTGGCGTATTGTTGTCATCTACCGGTTATAGTTGTAAGTTATCTAACCATACACATCCACAGCCTAGATCCACTTATAAATATTGGTCCGATGCAAAACATCCACCACTTTTTAATTTTTTTTTTATCCCAACTGTCCAGCTGCAGCAGAGTCTGCACACTAAAACTCTTATTTCAAGCGCTCCCAGCTCTCCAAACATTCTCCTTCTTTGCCAGGTATAGTTCTTGCAGTTCATAAGAAGGTGTTGCACAGTTTCTGCACTGGATGCTCTGGATGCTTTCCTATCAGGGCCAGCCCACTCCTAAATCCACAGTGACCCAGTCTCAGCCTAGTGAGAACTACTGAATCTCTCCGCTTTTTAATAACCTAGCTCATAGTGGTCCTCAATTTCCTCTGCACTGCAAAATAAGCTCTTCCTTTTACTTCCTCCTCCCACAACCTTTGCCACCTCTCACGAAGAAACCCAGTGATAATTGACTTGTACTCACGGCCCATACTGTAAAGAAAATCCTATACATTAATCTCCTAGTTTCACCAAACGATCAGCATGTTCATTCCCCATTATCCCTACATGCGCCGGTGTTGTGCCAAGGCAGTTATCCCCGACAGAAATTGTATCCCCTGACGCGGGAGCGCGCACTCGTTGCGTCTAGCGTTAGTTTCTTCATTGTGCTGGGTTTCACCATGTAAACTTAAAATGAACAGCGTGCTTGTTGCTCAAGTTATTGTTTGAGGGTTGTTTTTCTGCCAACGAGGTTCTGCTAAGTTTGTCTTAGCTTTTAGCGCGACATATTTTTCTTTTCTTTTTTTTTCTTCCGCGGGGCAATAATCATTTTAAAGACGTGACAACACCCACATAAAACACTAAAACAATAGTCTTGTTACCATAAGCCTTCCCAACACCACATTGTGCAATGTTTGGCAAAGCCCTTCTTTTAATTGTTCGCAGTATACCAGAAAGTGGCTGCATCTTAATGAACGGACAGTCTGCCATTTGCTCTCTTTAAAGCTCAAACATTGGGAATTTTATTTTGCATGCAGGGTTGATAATGAAATCAGAACTTCTTTCCAATCCCCTAACCTTAAATAAATGTGTAGTTTCACATTTTTATTCGGCATATATTAAAATAGGCTATTGGTTCTTCTGTTATTAAAGTATAGAGTGGTTCCTTTTTCTTTTTACAAAACATAAAAGGGCAATGTGTTTTATGTGTTGCTTAAAAAAATAAAAAATAAAATCCAGGTTTTATTAACACCACTTTGTATTTTAGGAAAACACTTCGTGTTGAATTTATTCACATGTCACATGATTTTTCAACACTGTAAAATCTGTTGAAGATTAATCCGTCTTTAGGGTGAGTCCGCCAGGATCTGTGTTTCCAGCCTGTAGCGCTTAAATTATATCCTACCTGTATGTGTTTGCATCTATATATTCCTTATATAAAGCCTGATTACTGCAGCATGCACTAGACATGTATGTCTTTAATTACGAAAGTTAGACAGGGGGTACAAATTCTGGCAAGCACCATTACTCAGCCTGCCAGAATCTGTATCCCCTACCTTTATAGTATGTTGTATATTTATTCATCAGATGATTTTTTTTCTATTGTCAATTTATAGCATACCTAATATCTGCGGTAAACATGAGACATTTATGTCTTTAATTACAAAAGTTAGACAGGGGTAACAAATTCTGGCAGGCATCATTACTCAGCCTGCCAGAAGGGTATAGCTTATATTGCATTCTACCATCACATAATTAGTTCTATAGATACCTTATATCAAACATAATTACTGCAGTTAATACGAAGAAGTTTGGCTAACGACATCATAGGTTGAAAAAAAACCCAAAATAAACATACATATAGGGAGTAAAATTTTTCTTTAAAATGAATCTAATCGTCATTAGAAGAAAAAAAGATCTGGCCTTAACGGCTTGACATAATTAATCCATTTTGTCCAATAAGAATAAAATAATTCCAGTTTAAAATTGACGAGGGCTGTTGTTTTTTCCATATTATAAACGTCCATGATAATGTTTATCCATTCGTTCAGGGTCGGACTTTCTTTTGAAAGCCATTTTCTCGTGATTGCTTTTTTAGCTGCAATCAATAGAGTCTTTATCAAGTATTTTCCTTCTTTGTCCATTTCAGTGATAAGATTTCAAAAGACATGCTCTTTTTGTCAAAAATTCTCAAGTCCTTAAAGATGCCTTGCAATATTTTATATATCCCTCCCCAATAGTCCTTGATGATCGGATAGTCTCAAATGGTATGATACGGGTTTGCATATTTCTTATTACATTTCCTCCAGCAGCTCCCAATTGTTTCATCATAGTGGGCTTTCTGAGCTGGTGTGATAAAATACAATCAGGGAATGACATATAAAATTGGATTTCTTTAAAAAAAAATAACGACATACCACCATTTGAATTATATGATATTATTTTTTGTATGGACCATCTTGCCTTACGTGTCCGACACTATTAATGCAAGTCTACTTCTGGGTAAATATCAAATCCATTGTGCTAAATGGAGAAATGCTAAACCTTCTTTCTCTGGGTTTATTAATGACTCTAAGATACTTTTTTTTTGTCCCTTAAAAAGCAACAAAGCAAATATGCCATAAAACTAAGCATAGATTTCTCCCATCTCCTGTTATTTTAAATCTCAACTTCCTTATTAAAACTCTGCTATTTCACTGCTCTTTATTAATCTAAACTTAACTGTCTGGTAATTTGTCTCCTTTGCATCGTATTTCTTCTCTGTGTTCCGTTTTTTGTATTTATTTTTCATCCCCCATTGTTATGTTCTTGCGCTTTTATTTATGTTATGCACTTTTTGCTCATTGTTTATTATCGTCCTCTTCGAGAGATTGTACTTGCAATTGTTCAATAAAAAATAAAAATACAATCAGGGAGTCTCCTATTTCAGGTCTAAAAAAAAACTAAAAGCTGCTCTATTACTTATGGATCTTTCGATCCATCCGTAAAAATCTGTAAGTGCCCTTGCAAGCACCGCTCCAACAGTGAGTGAATCAGTTCTACCACATCCCATGAAGTAGCTCTCCTGTCGCCGTGGCGTAGATCAAACTCGCGGCCTCCGTAGCGTTTGCCAAAATACAAACAGTGCGTAACTTTCTGACGGACATTACGCCGGAAGTGACATGTATTTTATTTTCAGAACAAGAACACTCTGACAAGAGCTCTTCTATTTTCAGTAAAAATGAATGAATAAATAAATAAATAAATAAATTAATCCGAACAAAAGTCAAGCCCAGTTTGAGAAAAAAAAATTCATGATAAAAAAAAATATGATGACAATATTCTGCAGTTACAGTGATACTATAACTGTTAAATATAATGGTAAATTGACCTTGTATTTAAATAGTGCTTTTCAAGTCCTCTTGACCACTCAAAAAACTTTACACTGCAAGTCACGTTCACGTGCACACACACACTCATACAGCACTTCTATGGTTACAAATGAAGTGCTTGTAGCTCTTACACACATTCATTCCTCGATAGGCACACTGGGAGGTAATGTTGGGTTCAGTGTCTTGCCCAGTACACTTCGACACAAAGTCAGGGAAGACCACTGACTTTCAGGTTGGCAGAAGACTGCTCTTCCTAATGGGAATATCAAGCATATTCTAAGCCCAACTTGATGTATAAATATTTGCTAAATTCACTGAAATAACATAACAGTTTTGGAATTAATTTACTTAAATTGCCATTAGTTTTATAAAATTTTATCATATCAGAATACTTGCGGATTTTGTGACAATCAAACACTGAAAATACTGCACCCAGTTACAAAAAATTAAAGGATAAAAGATTTATTTTTCTTAACCCGTTGGTGTCAGATGTCCCATGTGCTGATAAATATGTATTTTCAGTTTCCTTTCCAAGTACCTACACGTTATACTCCATTAGAAATTCAAGATTCTTGAAATATGAATGATGCATACCATTCCAGGCTACAATCATAACTGTAGATTCAGTAAACACTTATTTCACACCAGTCGTAAATGCAATTTATCATTGAAGTCACTCCAGTAGCAGATGACACTCCAACAGAAAGGAGGCTATTACTTCAGCAAGGATCCAGTAAAAGTAGTCGAGTAAAATAATTAGTCCACAACAAGTCTGTTTACCATTAAAACCAATTTTAGCCCAAAACAGCAGGATTTTAAGGGGTTAGGAAATCTTTAAAAAAAATGCAAAACCTTTGCAAACACATGCAATAATTGGTTTCAGATAAACAGTTTTATTGTAGGTCCCTGTAAGTTTCTTTTTATTAATTTATTTTGAAGGTCAAATGTGGAAGTGGAGCATTCTATGCAGCTAGCTTAACTCAGATAGAAACAGCCCAAACATCTGTAAAAGCAGCGTGTCAGAGCCGCCAAGTTAAAATTATCTTTGAATTAAAACTCTTTGAAACTAATGCCGAGAAGAAATTAACAGTAAGGACAATAGTTAAATTTAGATATACATTAACCTCTATAAGTATTGTTATTCATATGAACGCACCAGCTAGCTAACATCCCAACAACTGAAATCAGCTAACTCGTGAAGACTTGGCTTGTCTGCGTATTATTTTATTGGTTATGTTCTGCAACTGTAAGGCTTACAAACATGTTTACATACTGTTTTAAGTGTGTGAGTAGATAAGACGCGCTGATGTAAACATTTTGCCATAAATTTAGTTTCTGTTTTGGAAACGACTTGCAGATTAGCGTATTCCTGCATCCTGTGTGTCTCTACAGAAAATGACAAGACTTTCTGTTGTTCAGCTTGTGCTGTCTTGCAGGTGTTTCATCCGTTCAAGCTGCTCTCTCTATGCGTGAGTTGTTTTCTGTTTCCAGGCATGTTTTCCCGCAGATGGAATTTTGGTTGGGACAGATTTACTGATGTGGACCTCTTCGCTGACCGCTATGAGACAAACACGGAGACCCTCTCTCAGGCCATCAGAGCTGCAGTATCTCAGGAGCCAGATGCAGATGGGAGCGTGCTATTTGGCCACCTGCAGGGCACTGTGGTCGGCCTCAGATATTACACGGGGGTGGTGAGGCTCTGTCACCTCTATATCTCTAGTGGAGTACAAAGTGCCTGTTAAATTGCACATGGTAAAGATATCCACTCAGAAACTTAATATAATGCTCTCTGGACAGGTGAACCGGGGGGAGATGGTCGGTTTAGTGCGTGAGCCCCATAATCCATACGACCGCAATGCAGTGATGGTAGCAAATGTTTATGGCAACCAGGTGGGACACATCAAGAAGGAGCTGGCAGCAGCTATGGCTTATGTCATGGACAACAACTTGGCTAAAGTAGAGGGGTGAGTTGGAAATGGCTGTCATTGTTAAAATTTGACAGGAGTATCACCTTAGAAATCCCACGCTGATACCAGCAATAATAAAAGGCTGCTGTTGACAGCTTGTGTTTTTGTCATTTTTTTGTTTAAATTACTCTCTTGCGTGTCATAATTTTACCCTTAAGCGTTATTTAGCATACCATCTGAGACCATGCAACTGTGACTAACTATATAGTTGGAAGTTTATGCTGATATTGTAATCATCTTATTGTCAGAGTGGTGCATTCAGGGACAAATAACCAATTCAGCATGCCAGTCATGCTGTCTTTCTGGGGGACAGAAGAAAATAAAAAAACTGTGGTGGAGCAAATGGTGCGTCGAGGCTATAAACTAAATACGGAGGGAAGTGGACCAAAAGGTGCGTCTACAAACACTCCACTTTCTGATCTCAGCTTCTGTTTTCTTGATGAAAAAATCTCTGTTTGTTTTTAGGTACAAATTTGAACTCGTACAGCAATCCAGGGGCTCTTGCATTTCCAACCAAAAAAGGTGTGACCACCCCACTAACTGCAGATGAGGTAAATAAATATAAGGTGCCAAGTAGTGGCATTAAATGTCAGATTTGGTATTAAGTGAAACGGAGATGTGCAACTTTGAATTTCTTTTGGTACTATTGAAACAGGAATGGTAAAATTACCCTGATCTTCAAATAAAGATTGGGGTACTTAATTAATGCAAGTAATTCGCTTTAACTCCTTACTGTTTTTCAAAACATTTCAGTAATAGTTTCCTGAACTCCACGTGTGGTTAAATGCTGTCCAAAAAGAACATAGGATTGTTAAAATGAAACTTAAAAGATTCAAACAAATGCTTTTCAATGTTTATACTAATTATTATATCAGGTAAAAATTCACTGAAACCCTTTTCTAAACCCTGTTGAACAGATATTTTCCATTTATTTTCCAGCTAAAGAACGCATTTGACAACCTGTTTGAAGGTTTGATGGAGAGCAAAGATGGGGAGAAAGAAGCAGCTGAGGTAAAGATCAGATCAGTTTATCTGCCAGCCATAAGTACCATTTATTTCCTTACTTTTCTCAAAAAAGTCATTGCATAATTTTTCTTGTTTTCAACGTTGCTTTTTCACCCACAGCACCTCATTTGATTTAGTAATGCATTATAGTGATGTGGCAAGATGTGTTGGACCTGAAATTTATTTAGTCTTACTTCTGCTTTTTATTGTGCCACAGTTTTTCAAAAGCTATCCCCTCTTTGAAAATGCACACATTACTTTAAGTTAACATCTTCCATCAGATTTGTATGTGAAAATGCAGCTGTCTGTCTCTGCAGTCTGTGGCCACCACCCTCTTGCTTCACCAGAAGCAAGCGCTGTCCTGGATGTGCACTCGAGAAAACAAATCTGCACTGCCACCGTTCTGGGAGAAGAGAGGCGAGCTGTACTACAACAGCCTTACATGTTTCTCTGCCAAAGAAATACCAGAGCGAGTTCGTGGGGGAATACTGGCAGATGACATGGGACTGGTGAGTGACACATAGATGCTTTCACATATGTGCACATACAGTCACGTAAAAATGGAAAGTACTTCCTCTTTTAATGCTTGGATTTTACAGATCAGGAAGTAATGATGAATCATCTTGACTTTATTAGGTCTTAAAATTACTTAATACAATCTCAGATGAACAATGACATGTTAGATATTGCACAATGTCAGATTTATTTAACAAAAACTAAACCAAAATGCAGAAGCATTGTGTGGAAAAACCAAGTAAACCATTACTGCTTTCATCTGAATTAAAAGGGAAAGTAGCAGGCAAGTATGGCTGATCAAATATACTTGTTGTTAATTGATCATAATCAGTGTGAGCAGCGCAGAGGTTTCCTCAGTTTGCTGGTCTGGAGCTTCTGGTGTGTGTTGGCACAATGCCAAGTAGAAAAAACATCAGCAATGATACTATAGAAACAGTTGTTGCTGTTCATCGACTTAAAAAGGGTTGTCTAAGAGGGCCATACCCAAGCATTATTCTACAGTGAAAAGGTAGTTTGAAGTATTCCCTGGAGTGGGTGTCTCGGTAAGTTTACTCTAAGTTCAGACTGTTCAATGTTAGAAAAAATGTTTATAACATTTATATTAAATTAAACACAAGAGCTACATCTTAGACTCTACAGGCCTTAGACAGCCAGTTAAATGTTAGTTTGTAACAGTACAAAAAAAAAAAAAAAGTTTGTGTCTCTCCGAAGAGAACATGGCAGCACAGCCTACGTTTGCAAAGTTACATCTGAGCAGAGCATGTCCTTTGGACAGATTAGAGCAAACTGGTTTTGGCTGAAACCAAATACTACATATCAGCACAAACACCTCATACCAGCTGTCAAACATGGTGGTGGAGGGGTGATAATTTGGATTTGTTTTGCAGACATAGGTCCATGGACACCTCTTTATACCAAACTATTCTAGAGTAAAATGTGAGGCCATCTGTGCTACAGAGAAGAAACTGTTAAAACCCAGTCATGGAACAGGACAATTAGCTCAAGCACAGTAACAAATCTAAGAGAAAATGTCTAGGAAAAAATCTGGACGATGCAATAGTCCAGTCAAAGTCAAGACTGCAATCTGACTGATATGCTGTGGTAGGACTTTAAGAGATATGTGCATAAACAAATGCCTTCAAATGTCAATCAATAGAAGCAACTTTGTAAAGGCGAGCGGGCCAAAATTCCTCCACAGTGATCTGAGAGACTGATAATGTCAGACAGAACACAGTTACTTTGAGTTATTGCTGCTAAAGGTGGCGCTGCAGGCTGTTGAATCATTTAAAGATTTGTTACTTTCTCTTTCACATCACTGTACAGTATGTAAAATGTATGAACTTTAAACTGCTTTATTATTATTGGTAGTAGAAAATAATTTGGAGAATCTGGATGCATAATAATGGTTATAAGTCATTCAATGCTACACTGTGACCAATGATTTAGCAAAAATAGAAACTTAATTTTTCATTAATATCTAAGCAGAATCAACACTTTTGTGTATATTTATTGGTTTTTTTAGGGTAAAACTCTGACAACAATCGCCCTGATCCTCACCAATTTTCACAAAGGAAAGCCGCTGCCTGTGGAGAAATATGTAAGCAGCCATGATGCAACCCTTTCGCTGATATAGCTGTGAAGTAACTGATAACTTCAGCGCTGATGCAGTGTTTGCTAATGTGTGCAGGAGGAGCCATTTTCACCCACTAAAGCTAAAACTAAACCCCAGGAGGCCTCCAAACTCAAGGGTACTTTCATCTCTCCGTTTACTTAATCCTACGGATTTGCTGATTTTTGCCCCACACTTAAGCTTTTATATTTTATTGGGAGTCTGAAGAAGAACATGGGAAAATGTATGAAAAGAAGAGGTTTGTGTAATCTTTGTTACAGGAAGCAGCAGTATAGGTGAAGTGGGAATGGATGATGCAGCAATTCATTCTCAATGCTCAAATCTGTAAGCATGTTTTTTATTTGATTACCAATTCTTTGTTTTAACTTTGTTTTGTGTGTTTTAGCTCAACAAAGTGGTTTTATTTACTCAAACTGATGTGTTTCTGTGTGGATCAGTCCCCAGAAGGAAGGGATCTGTGTTGATACGGCAGATGTGGTGGAGGTAACCGATGAACCACAGAAAAGTAAGAATTTATCACTTTTTTTTGTTGTTTCTTACACACAGTTTTTTTTCTCCATTTTGTAAATTGTACACATTTTTACCAAGTCTTTCTACTTACAGGTACAACAAAAGGGAAGATGAAACCCAATAAGCAGAAACCCAGTACAGGTGCAAACCCACAAACCTTTATATTTATGACGTATAAAGGACACACATGATATGTGGATGTTAAAGGTTCTAGTGATAAAGACAAGTGAATTGACTGGTTGGCCAGCGTCGGTCCTCGAGAGCCACAATCCTGCAGGTTTTCCATGTTTCCCTGCTCCAGCACACCTGACTCAAATGAAATAGATCCAGCAGCCTATAAGGATCTGCACAGTGACTCATTAGTTTAAGTCAGGTGTGTTGGAGCAGGGAAACATGGAAAACCTGCAGGATTGTGGCTCTCGAGGACCGACGTTGGCCACCCCTGGGTTAGGCAAATTTTTGCGACTTGTGCATTTATTGAGACTTTAATCTTTTATGTATCGTCTTACTCCCCAGAGAGCAAAGTGTTTGAAGATTTGGATTTTGCTGCAGCCCTGAGCAGCTCAACATATGACACGAGCTCAAAAAAAAAGAAGAGGAAAACTACTGAAAAGGCTGAGCTCAAGCAGAGTGAGTTTAATCCATAAACGATTTGTTTCATATGCTGTCTTCACTCAGTGAAAGAAAAGTTAGATTGTTTGTTAACGCCGGCTTTTTGTGCAGATGTGGAAACCTCCATCCCTGAAAACACAGATGATTTATCAGCGAGAGCAACTCTCATCATCTGTCCAGTCTCTGTGCTCAGCAACTGGCTGGTGGGAACACAGCCTAAAAACAACTCTCTTTACTTCTCTCAAGTCAGTACACGTCATATTTTCTGTTTTTGTTTACTTGTGTGCAGGACCAGTTTGAGCAGCATGTGCATGCTAATGTGAAGCTAAACGTCTATCTGTATTACGGCTCAGAGCGCAACAGAAGCAAGAACTTTCTGTCCTCTCAGGATGTGGTGATCACCACGTACAACGTCCTCTCTGCTGACTTTGTGGTGAGTGGAGTTTGTCAGTGGCTGCAAGCAAGATGTTCACACTTAATTAAAAATAAAGAGGAAATCGATAAGTGGCAATTACTGGATCTGATCTGATTACTCTTAAAGAGATGATGCAAGAAATGAGTGTAGCTGATTGCATGTTTGGGTTAATAACTTGCTCATTAATGTACTTCCATGGTTTACTCTCAGAACAAGAGTCCATTACATGGGGTCAACTGGCTGAGGGTGGTGCTGGATGAAGGACACATTATAAGAAACCCAAATGCACAGATGAGTAAGGCTGTGCTGGAACTGAAAGCTCAGAGGCGCTGGATTCTTTCAGGTACACTAACACCTTTACACACTCAAACAGCCGAACATACTGTATGTAAACTATTCTACCATGGCTACTTGTGTAGCAGAACTTCAGTCAACATCTATCATCTAAAAGTAGGCAAAGGGTGGGCTGTCATCTGCCTGAATATAGACATAACTCTTGCTTGGTGGGAATAAAATGCGTTAAAACAAACTGTCGAGTTTCCATTTTTAAAAGAGAAGATAATTCAGATTCTAATGTGTGACAGCATTCCCAGTTTTTTTCTTTTTGTTTTTTTATGAGGATAAAACGATGAGCCAGCAGGTTTAGATGAGACAAAGAGCTGCTCTTCCCGATACTAATGGCTCACAAATAAATAGCATTGTGTATTCAATACTGACTTAGCTGCAAATGTCAAAGTCCACTTGAAAAGTAAAGCAAAGTGTTACAGATCAGTCACGGAGGATGAAATCAGAATGAAATTCTGAAATACTTTAAAACAGCAAAAGTTTTTTTTTCACTAGCTTTATCTACAGCATTTCTCAGTAGTATACTTAACATTAAAATAACATTTTAAAGTATTACACATAAGTTTCAGGATCAGTGCTACTAATGGAAAAAGCTGACATAATCTTGTGAGCCTTAACCTCTGTATTGCTTTGTAACACTTTTCCAAATGGAAAAATAGTTTGTAAAACTCAACCAGAAGCTTTGGGAGTCCACTAAATGGTAAATGGTTCGTATTTATATAGCGCTTTTATCCAAAGCGCTTTACATCATACATCACATTCCCCCATTCACACACAGATTCATGCACTGATAGCGGTAGCTGCCATGCAAGGTGGTTTGGTGTCTTGCCCAAGGACACCACACACGAACTTGACTTGGCCTAGGATCGAACTGGCAACCCTCGGATTACAAGACGACCACTCTACCTTGTCGAACAACGCCGCCCCACTAAAAAAAAAAAGTAAAAAAAAATAAAAGCAAAAATTGAACGGTAATTTTTTTCCCCCCTCCAGAGCTGTTACAGCATGAAATTCTGCTTCCTGATTTTTATCCAACGGTGCCTGTTATTTAACACATAAGAAAATACTGTAAACACCATTCATTGAAAATGATTTATTTTGATTTATAGTTACAGGGAAATAATCAAAAACTGTCAGTCTTAAAATTTGTGTTTGTAATCATTGCACCCATCCCTTCAGGTACTCCCATTCAGAACAGCGTGAAGGATTTGTGGATGCTCGTGGCCTTCCTGCGTCTGAAGCCTTTCGATGTGAGAGAGTGGTGGAACAGAGTAATCCAGAGGCCTGTTACACAAGGAGAACGGACTGGGCTGCAGTCAGTGCTCACACAGACCTTTTATTGTAATCCTGTTGCAGTGTAGTGCAGAAGTAACCTAGAGGGCGCCATTTACTGTGACAGACTAAATCCAAGCAAAATTGTTGCTCATGATACCTCCTTTTAACAATTAGTTTACCTATTGTATAGCAGGTGTTTGATGAAAATTTTCCATATTGTGGAAGAATCTGTAATAATACCATTACTGATAAGATCTGAAAAGTTAGTAAACTGAACCATGTGACCCATTGTGCAGGAGCCTTCAGACTTTGGTGAAGTGCATCACCTTGCGACGGACCAAGAGCAGCGAAGTGAATGGATGCCGTTTGGTGTCGTTGCCTATGAAAAAAGTTTTCATGGAGCAGGTTGAGCTCAGTCAGCAAGAGAGGGAGGAGTACGAGCTGGCACGGAATGAGGGAAGAAGCACCATTAGCAGGTGACAGATGTGCTCTGTCTGTGAACCAGTGCCAGCATGTTTGTAAGATTGACAGAGTAGCTATATAAATACTAAACACATGGCTGTTGATGCATGTACGTTTAATTTTATACTGAGTTGCACAGTTTTGTATAACTGAATTTGTGTGCTATTGTAGGTATGTAGCTGAGGGGACTGTCTTGAGAAATTACGCTCATGTGCTCGTCATCCTGATGAAGCTCCGACAGCACTGCTGCCACCCTGATTTGCTGGCAAAGATGTCATCAGATTTAGGTAAAACTGGCCGTTTGTCTGATGTGAATCTGTAGTTCCTCAGTATTAGTAGTTTCTTGATGGCCAGTATGTGTTTTAGCTTTGCTCAGCAGGCTGTGTCTTTTTCATAAAGAATGCTGCACTTCGGCCAATATACGTTTTTAATTTTTATATTGCTGAGTCATAGAAATATAAGGGGTAAGTTATGTTTGTTATTATAGTTCAATGGAGCATTTTGTTATCAAGAGTAACTTGATAGCTTCACATCAGTCATAAAATATGTACAAAAAGCTGATTGATTTACACTTAATACCCACAATTCACTGTGTTTCTTGCGGACAGTTAGCTAATGTGGAAACTATCTTCCTTCTGACTGGACATGTAGGTGCTACAGCAACGCCAGCAGAGCTGCGGGAGCGTCTGATAGAAAAGCTCCGATGTGTGTTGGCCAGCGGTTCTGACGAGGAGTGCTCTGTGTGCCTGGATTCCATCCGTCTTCCCGTCATCACACACTGTGCCCATGTCTACTGCCGGCCCTGCATCACTCAACTCATCAGTACTGAAAAAGTACACATGCTGTCGGCCTCAATTAACCAGTTTTCTTTATTTTTTAACATTAGCAATTATTCAGCTGCTAATGGCTAACAATACCATCTTTTACCTTTGTTGCACAGGAGAAGGCAAAATGTCCTCTATGTCGGGGTGAGATTAAGACCAGTGAGTTGGTGGAGTTTCCACAAGAGGAAATGGAAGACGAGAGTAGTTCCAACTCTGGGAGGTGGAGGACAAGCTCAAAGGTATTCACAGCACAAAACAGGCAGACATAAAGGCAAATATGCAGGCTGCAGATAAAAATGGTGAAAACACTCTGCAAACCATTAAAATATGCAGGACACCATCATTAAACCATAAATGGGAAATTTGGCTGAGGTGGGTTTTATCCAACTACATTTAAGTAATGTGAAAAATTATGTTGTAAACATCAGTTTTGTTTTCTAAAATATAAAACTTAACATTTGAAGTAATTCTGTATCTTCACATATTTAGCTACATAAAGAGTACCGTGTGCTTTAGGTGGTAAATTTAACTTAAAAGTTAATTGATTTTTTTTATCGATTTATTGCTCTGAATCAACACAATCTGGAGTAACCTAAAAAAAAAATTTAAATGGAAATTGTTCAAATAGGCAATGATTTAGTCAAGTTAGGCCCAACTCCAGCAGTTTGCATGTAAGCCATTTTTAAATAGATTAGGTGGTTTAGGTGACAGATGTGTTTTCTGTTTGTTTCTGCAGGTGCAAGCACTGATGGGAAACCTGCTCAGGCTGCGGTCTGAAGACAGCAGCATTAAATGTCTGGTCATCTCTCAGTTCACACGCTTCCTCACCATCCTGGAGACGCCACTCAGGTAATTCACTCATGACTCACAGAGGAGGTTCAGGATTTGTTTTTTGCTGTTGTTGGTTTTAGGGCTGGTAATTCTTCTCAGTTAACTCAAGCAGTTCTTTCTGAATTAAATTACTTCACTAATTCAAAAAATTGGGCATACAGAGCGTCTTTGTCTCAGTCTGGTAAGGATGTTGTAGTTACAGCTTTAAAATAAGGGCAAAGATGCTGCAAGAGAACTGAAATTTTTGTCGCATTTCCCCGTTTGTCCCTGAAATTGTATTTCATTGTTCATTTTTGTCTTAATTCTTTCAGAGAACATGGTTTCAGTTTTGTGCGTCTGGATGGCATAATGAACCAAAAGAAGCGGACCCAAGTCATCCAGGAGTTTCAGAGCTCTGCAGAAGACAGCCCAGTCATCATGCTCCTGTCACTCAAAGCTGGAGGGGTGGGACTTAATTTGACAGCCGCCTCTCATGTGTTCCTCATGGACCCTGTAAGTACACTTTAAAGTCAGGACCAGATGCATTTACACGTAAGAAGCCAATATGTTTTATCAGGTTGCACAGACTGTGGGGGATTTGGACACAAACGAGTATTTGTACTTGCTTATAGCACATTTTCATGTCAAGATAGAATATCAGCAGTCAGCAATGAATTTCACTGCTCAATATATTCCAATTTTACCTTAAATTAAAATTTCCATTAGGGTTGTGGGTTGGAGGTCAACTACACCTTAGCTCCGATAGCTTCAATGAAGCTTTTGTAATGAAACCAGGTAGGAGACAGAAGTACTGTCTGACACAAGAAATGTAATATAACTGTGTGACTTTTGTGTAGGCCGTCATTTAATTAATTAATTGATGTAGGATTATTTATATTAAGATCTGACCGGCTCACCATCCTGAATAAATCTGCAAGAAGATGCTGATTTGACCAACAAAAAGGATAAGTCTAATCCTGCAGTGAAATCAGGTATCAAACTCATTTGTAATCAGCTGTGTGTGTCTAAGGCTTGGAACCCAGCTACTGAAGAGCAGTGTATTGACCGCTGCCACCGTTTGGGACAGAAGAGGATTGTTGTTGTTACGAAGGTTAGGAATCTGACATTTTTATTAGCGCTGCAGTATTTTTGCCTGTCAGTAACTTAATTATTGCTCACAAACACTTTCTGCACTTCATGAAATCCTAAATGAGTCTACTTGCACTGTAAGCTGTCATTTTTGTCTTACTGCAGTTCATTGTGAAGGATTCAGTGGAAGAGAACATGGTGAAGATACAGAAGCAGAAGCAGGATCTGGTGGAGAAAGCCTTCGGCTCCACAAACACAGACAGGAAAACATCTTGCATCAATGAAATCAGAGCTCTGATGGGGCTGTAGGACGACATAAGATCAGTCAAACATTTTGGTATTTTTACAGGATGCTCTACTTACCAACCTCGTTTGTTTAGCTAAAATGTAAAAGCATTGTTCATCTGGATTTATGATTCAAAGACGACTGTCCTCAGAACTAGAGAAAGCTAATGAGATTTATCTTTTGTGAATACCCTGCGTTGCAGAGGTAAGCTTAATGCCCACATGTACAAGTTAAATTCTTGACTTGTTATTAAGCAAAGTGAAACAGTTCTGACAACGTTCATGGTATCATGTACAACTTTGGATTAAATAAATGCAAACAGTGACATTTGTCATCGTGTTGAAACATGAACACAAATTTGAACTTGTTACAGCCGAGAAAGCACAGCGGAAGTTAATATACAGTGAGGAAAATAAGTATTTGAACACCCTGCTATTTTGCAAGTTCTCCCACTTAGAAACATGAAGGGGTCTGAAATTTTCACCGTAGGTGCATGTCCACTGTGAGAGACATAATGTAAAAAGCTTCTAATTTAGGATAATAAGTGGAGTGCAGGTGGACATTTTAAAGGTGGACTAACAGGTCTTTGAGGGTCAGAATTCAAGCTGATAGGTGTTCAAATACTTATTTGCAGCTGTATCATACAAATAAATTGTTAAAATAATCATACATGGTGATTTCAGGATTTTTGTTTATGTTTCTCACAGTGGACATGCACCTACAAGGAAAATTTCAGATCCCTCCATGTTTCTAATAAGAAAACTTGCAAAATAGCAAGACAATCTATGTCTAATATCTAAGATTGATCAATACTGAGATGCAAATGATTGAGTCAGTGTTATGTAATTGACAGTATTGCAAATATTTTAAATAACTTTGTTTGCATTCTTCATTCACCTGTGTGAAAACAGCTGGATGAAAGTAATACATCTCTCTGGTTTCAGTCAGTTTTCCACCTTTGAGACCCAACACCCAGGTTTTTGATGAGAAAAAAAAGTGCAAGTTGTAGGCTTTGTTCTTGCATTTATCTCCAATAAATAATTTATAATGGTTAATGAAACAGGCTTATACTATAAATAACATTTTTAAAACTACAAGAACTTATACTTTCATAGCTGAAGCAGTTTGACATTCAACACAGAACAGAATGAGACTAAGCTATTTCACAAGTTTATTGGCTCTTTAAGAGAACTTACACTTTACAGCTGGGACAGATGTGCATTAAATGATGTTACAATTATCCACTTCCACACATTAAAAGCTGCATATTAACTTTATCAGCTTCTTGTGAGAGTGTGTTATATGGACGGAGGAGCACATTAAGTGCACTGGGTTATACGTAAAATGGCATACAGGTGGGGTGAAGTTAAATGGGTAATGGCAACAGGAAAGGAGGGACTGACTAGCAGCAGTTACCCAAAGTGCAGTTTTGTAAACAGTGAATGGGCAACAAGGCAGCTGGTTACACTACAGACAGGAAGTGATGAAACTTCGGTCGTGGCACAAACACTGATGTGGGTCTGGTGGAAACATACATGCAGAGCACGCGTACAAGATGGAGAACACACTAGTGTTCAATCCCACAAAAATACACACAGTCGACATCAGTTACAGATGTAGTGGAAGCACTTCTGAGACTCACATTTAACTCCGTGCCATGCAAATATGAAAAAAAAAAACAAACACTAGGCACAAAGCTGAAGTCACAGGGAGCTGGTGAGTGTCGGAGGCACAGATGGGGAAAGCTACTCTGTGCACTCCTGAGGTTAACAATGCCATATCAAAGCAGGACTGTCAAAACTGTCGGAAGAGAATGGCATGGAAAGTGCAAGGGAAGAGCTCCAATGACTGCATATATGCTTCAGAGGGACTTGTTGCGGGTAGGGTTGGGAATAGTAGTGAGATGACGGGTAATCACATTTCCACTGAGTTAAAGGGTTGTCCTGCAATCTTGTCCCATTTGTTAACGTTCCATAGGTTAGGAAAACTCGAGTTAATTTCTAGCAGAATCACAAGAAAAAGTCATTCGCAATATTTTGGAAGCAGCTACATAAATTTCCATTCTTGTCTTTAGTTTGGTGAGAAGAGGTTTTGCTATATGAAGCTACAACAAGCAGCTGGCTAAACCTAGCTCAGCATTAAAACAAGTAAAATATGCCACTAACGCAAAAATCAACCAAACACTGGAAGATGCTACTTTATTCTTACAACCTGAGGGTTAGATAGCAATATTGTTGTTTTAGAAGCGTATGTATCTGATCATTCCTTGGCCTGGATGAGCAGAGTCTTGCCAAGAAATAGTCTGATAGGAGAAAACTATATGGCGCTCAAAAAGGATTAGACATCACTCTGTAAACTTTAGAGGTGGTCTCAGGCATCTTTGGGTGGAGCCAGGTAAGCTGTTTACTGCTCAGATACCTATATGTTACTTTGAAAGATAAAAAAAAAAGTAAAATCTTTTGTTAAATATCTGAAGGATTGATTTGTACCAGGGAAATATTTATTTTCTCTCAAACATCATCTGGTATTTATTTTAACTTTCTCTACTCAAAATCTTTAGGCCAACTTAGTTGGTTGCATACAGCATCTTCTCATCCAACTCAGCAAGAAAACAGTACTTCCTAAAATGTCAAACTTTTCCTCTAAAGGGGGGGGGGGGGGGTGAAGGGTGGAGTGCATAGGAATTCAGTAAAACTTGTACTCTACAGAGAGTGAAAGATGCACACAGGCTTTATTAAGTTGCCTGCTAATCAAGCCCCTGTGACTGAGTCTCTACTTCAGGAAGGAGTCAAGTTTTCGCTCGATGTTGGAAAAGGCATCGTCACCCAGGTAGTCGATCTGTCCTGCTTCCCAGCGCTGCTTCCTTTCTTCTGACGAAACACTCTGGGAGGGAGGAGGGTCAAAGGGCTCTGGCTGCTGTTTCGCACCTTCTCTGACTTCATCCTGTGATACAAAGAATGAAGGGGATGTTTAAGGAAACTACAGTATTACTTCAAAAGGAGTTGTTTCCATGTTCTGCTTTCCTTCAGCTAGAATAAGAAACTTGTATTTCTAAACTACACCCAGCAGCTTTGTCTACATTTGTATTACTGTGCAATAAACACAGCTAAGTCAAACTCAATTTCCAGAAAGATTGCCATAGTGTTATCTTTAATGAAACTTTATCAAGATCTCTTTTAATGTACTTGTTGCATAATTAATTAGGAGTTTACATCCATGATACCTAAGCATTACCTTAAAATAAGTAAAAAAACAAACATTTAACTAGTGGTAGAAAAAAATGACTCATGTTTACCTGCATAAAGTTGTCAGTGTGACAATATGGCATAGCTCCAAGCTACTAAAAAAAGCAGCAGGATTTGGCAGTCATCCTTGTGACTGACTCAACTCTTTCACTACAGAACTGTTACCACAGACTGCATGGAAACTTCCTGCAGCATGCTAAAGCCTCTGCCTGGTTCACTGATGACAGTTAGCTATTCATCTAGTGATGACCTGCTGAGGAGGAAGGCAAAACTAGCAGCAACCAGCTCAGCGTTTGGCAAAAGATTGGTGCTAAGGAATGTGGAACCAATCAACTTTTACTTGTTTCTGACAACTGTTAGTGTTAAGTATTGATAACTTCCAAACACATTCACGGCTTCAATGTGGGTCAGTTTCACCTTCTGGTAATTACACACGAGATAGAATTACAGGCTTAAAATAAGCAAGAGAAAGTGTGCAACCAGCTATCAGGAGGTTTCGACACAGTCAGGAGGTAATGATTATGCAACATGCTGAAACAGATAAACAGTCATTCTCATCAATACTTCATTTCTTGCATAGTCACCACAACCCCAGCAATTCTCTCTCAAACACTCACTCAAGCACCACAAACCACTATGGTCACGTACATCTATGCTCGGGTCTATGAAGCCGCTGTTGAAGGGAGTGTCCCCGTAGGCCTTCTGCAGTAGAGGCATCACAGATTTGGCGTACAGCTGCCACCACATGAGCAGGTAGTCGGGGTGCAGCTGGCACTGGTCGGGCGACAGTGAGTGACCTCTGACCTCACCCCTCTGAGCATTGTAGGAGTAGTTCCATGGCTTAACTTTGCCCAGGAAGTGGACCACCTTTGCATCACGGCCATACCTGCAAAAACAAGTGCAAGACAGGATGGCAAAGAGAAAATGTGAGTGAAAAAAGTTCCGTCAATTAATGTCAGAAAGAAAACCTTAACTTCAAAATCTGTAACTCTAAAAATGTTACCAAATGAAATGTATAGCAGTTTCCTATTGAAGGTCTCAAACCCAAGTCTTCTGGGTGAAAGCCCTATGAGTTAGACAATTTTAGCCTTCAATTAACAAGAAGTTATTTATGAAATGAGATGCTGTCACTCTAAAGCAGTTTCTGCACATTAGTTTTCTGAAACTGGCAGCAAGAGAATAGTAAAGCAAATACTCCAGTCTAACATTACAAATAACATTTCTAAAGACAAAAGTCAATAGAATTTTAATCACTCAGTTCCTTTCATTTAATTTTTTCTGTAGTAGTTACTAAACCAAACTTCCCAAGATGACAACGTCAAATAAAACTGTGGCAACAGTTTGCTCTGCTTGTCCTGAGTAACAGGTTAATTCTTGTAATGAAGACACCCACCCACAGATGGGTAAATATACACGACCTCTAAACTGACCTTTAACATGTTTCAGACCACAAACCCTGCAGTTCCACAGAGATAGCAAAACTTTCAAAAGGGAAGAAAACCTGAATAGGTTAACTGACTGTGTACTGACTGTTTGAAAGCTGGCAGGTAGGAGTAGATGGCAATACTGCTGAGGTTGTAGACGAAGGGAAGGTGCTTGGAAATATCTGCTGTCGCCCAGGTGTTAAAGTAACTGTTGAGAACCCCTTGATCTCCACCTGTAGAGAGACAGATATTTTATTGGCCTTTTAAAGCAATTCTCATTTTCTTTCATGCCAGCAATGTTTACCAGATGTAACTTCTCCCCGCTCTGTGTTGCAATACAGTCCAACAACCAGAAGCACATGCTGATGAACACACCAAACACATGCTTGACACCAGACTGTCCTTTCTAACACGTAAAAATAGAAAGTGTTGCCACATATGCAAGATGATGCTTCATACAGGAAGTGTGAACATATAAAACAAAATAAATTAATGTCAACTACATAACCTACAAGTGAAACAAATTCATGTAGCTTGGTCTTATATTTACACTGGGAGAAGAAAAAAAAATCTAAACCAAGGTTGTTAAACCGAAGATTTTAGTCCTATATTCTGTTGCCAGTAATGCTTAGTTTTGGTTTTATTTTCTTCTATAGTTTAGATCCTATAAAGTTTCTGTAACCTTAGAGAGGCTAGATAACTTCTACAAACCACAGCAGCTTTGTTTGCACGCCAGCACAAAATTCTGACCTCAGAACAGAATTCTATCTCAAAATACCAACATTTTTAGTGTTGCTCTAAACACAAATCAGCACCCCTCTTTGGTTTAAGCAAAAGTTTCTAATTACCAGGTCACAATCTGATCAAGGATCAAATATTTCTTTGTTATCAATGTGGGGCCATTTTGTTTTACAGTCAACAGCTGAATCAAGCTGACTGAAGCAATGAGTTAACACTCGTCTGTGTTTTGGCAACGTTTCATTTGTGGCGAGTTCTGGCCCAGTAATAGTTTCCAGTTAAGTTTTGGTTTCTGGTTTTGCTGCAGAGCAGATTGGGAATGGGCTGCATTTGCATCAACAACGGTACACAGTTATACAGGCCAAATACAGAACTGAGCACCCATACTCTGGTCAGTGTGTGTGGCTCATTGCACTATACCTGGACTACTATGTTTTATGTTGCAAGTAAACAGTATATTATTTCTATTCCACTCATCTTTTTAAAATAATTTTCCTTTTGAGATCTCTGCACCCACCGTCAAAGCTGCCATTTTCACCGCAGAATGTGAGCAGCTTTTCATGCGTTTCATTGGATGGTCTGAAGACAAACACCCCTGAGTTGAAACAATCTGGCCATCCAGGATCTGGAGCTGCAGAGAGTTCCTCTCTCTCAAAGAGTTCGTCTATGTTGGACAGCACCTGCATGTATATAAACACTGTTGCTTACTTCCTCAGATGTATTTTAGAGCAAGCTTCTTTTTTTTTAAATACACAAGTGTGAATTAAAAAAAAATGTTTAGCGTTTTAAACTCACTCCTGGTAAGTTATTCTACTCATGAAAGTTACAAAGCTTTCATTCAGCTCTGTTTCTCACCAATGTGTCTGCATCCATGAACACACACTTGCTGTATTGTGCAAGTGTCCAGCAGTGCAGTTTGGTCAAAGTTACTCCTAAGTCAGGCCTCTTCATGAGCGCCAGATGAGCCGTGTCACCAGAATCCATCACGTCCACCACAAGCACCTCATCAAAAATGCAGTGAAGTGCTTCTCTATGACACAGAAAGTGATTTATCAGTGTGTATGCTGGATACACATTAAAAAGTATTTAAATGAAAAGGCAAAAGAGGTGTTTATTACCTGCAAGGATCTGCAACATGAGGTCCTACGAGGGCCACCAGCTTCTTGGTTGTGTTGTGGTTTCGTAACGACTGGCCGAGAACCATTGCTCCTTTGGCATAGTTGTCATTCGTGGCCAGTGTTACAAAAGCTTGGTCTGCTTAGAAAGAGACACTCGTAAGCACAATGACATCATTAATCTAATAACTTCAGGCTTTGTCAAAAATAGTTTCAGGCCAAAATCTTCCATTTATCTATTCTACAGCATTTGGCCAAAGCGCCCCACATCTGAGTGCAAGAAGAAGAAGTCAAAACAGGATGAAACATTATATATATGTAGTAGTCTGAATGCTGAGAGTCCAGCTGGCCCCAGGTGCTGTCATGTAGTGACAGGCTTTTTACTATCTTTTCTCTTTTGTTTGTTTTATTGTTTCAATGTATTGTTATTTTACCTGTGCAGCACTTTGGGTATCTCTTGGTATGTGAAAGTATTATATAAATAAAGATTGACTTGATGTAGTGCTAGAGGCAGTCTCATTAAAATAAATAAATAAATAAATAAATAAATAAATAAGAGTTCTTTGTTTAAATAAATCACCACGATTTCACCACACAATATCATCTTGGGCATAAGTGCACACAGCTTTTTCAGTGCAGAGTTGTACCAAAGAGCTGGACAAATCTTTCTAAGTCATTTCGACAAGTAGAGTTAAGTCAAGTGCGGAAATCCTCCTTAAACAGATGAGTCTTTAGCTTGCCTTTTTTTAAAAATATATTTTAAACCCTGTCCAGCACCATAGCAAGCAGAATAATAGTCTGGTTGCTGTATTGTGCCAAACAAATTTGCTTTGGCTTATGGGTATAAGGCTCCTCTTGTTGGTCTGATTCATTTATCCATTTATTTATTTATTTATTTATTTATTATTTACTTTGAATAACAGAATCTGTGTAATCTTGCTGGACCTGACCGGAGGGGACAGAAAAAGAAGGAAGACAGCAAAAAAGAAGCAAAAGGGAAAGCAGAAAGAAGAGACAAAAACACCACAGACAGAAGGCAACGACCCTTCAATCCACACCATCACCAGACAAACTGCTACATTTGTACATAAACACACCAGAAAGTTTCCTACTGCTTTTAGAAAAAAAAACAGCGCTGCCAGTGATAAAGAGTTTTTAAATAATGACCAAATCAAAAGGCACATCACAAACATATCACAACACTGACCAGATACAAACTCACAGAAAAAATGATCCCTTGGTGTATAAACCCACTGGACGACTCAGTGACTGTGCCAGCATGCAGAGGATGAGGAATGATCAGCACTTATCAGTGAGATCATGCAAATGCGACCACGCCTCTACAGAGGCTGGAGGCAGACTAGGGCAGCCCAGAGACCCGGGCCATCAGCAGCAACCCCGGAGCACAAACAGGGCATCTCTGGATTAAGGAGTGGAGGTAGACAGGAGCTGTTTGGGTTATTGTTTTGCAAGCCAAAAGCAGAGCTTTGAATTTGATGCGTGCTGCAACTGGAAGCCAGTGAAGAGCGATTAGCAGCTGAGTGACATGAGCTCTTTTGGGCTGGTTGAAGACCAGACGTGCTGCTGCATTCTGGATCATCTGCAGCGGTTTAAATGAGCAAGCAGGCAGGCCTGCCAGTAAGGAGTTGCTGTAGTCAATGCATGAAGTGACCAGAGTCTGTACCAGGAGTTGTGCCGTGTGTTCTGTCAGGTAGGGTCTGATCCTCCTGATGTTGTCGAGGGCAAATCGGCATGACCGGGCAACAGAGGCAACATGGTCCTTCAGAAAGGGTCCTCTTCGTGTTAAACAGTTTGTTTGAACTTCATTTAATGTCAATGTGCTCCTTAAACATGTCGCACAAACAGGAGCCAAACTTCCTCACTTCAAATAGTCAAACATGAAATAATCATGGCGGCTAATGATGGCACACTTGAAATAAAAAATAAATTCTCTAAAGACTGTTAAAGTAATGGATTATATATTTGTAAAATTGCTGTTTAAAATAAACAAAACTGCCCCAGTGAAGCAAATTTAAAATGTTCACAGCTTTTAAAACGTAAATATACCACTATTAATGCAAAAAGTTCTTATTTACCATTTACACTAAAACATACGAATAAAAATAGGCTGAACTTGCTGATCAAACCCCCTTTTTCCATCCAAACCTATAGAGTCCAAGTCAACTAATATTGATTTGTTTAAAAAAAAAAAAAAAAAAAAAAAGGGAAAGAGACTCCCTTTCTTTTCCCAAAAAGGGCAAGACCCAAACCCCCATGAAACTTTGAGCCCCACACTGGGAAGTTC
>JBAMHW010000022.1:17736262-17755290 GCA_037177495.1 Rhadinocentrus ornatus
GCTGGGATAGGCTCCAGCTCACCCCGCGACCCCTAATGGGAACAAGCGGTACAGAAAATGACTGACTGACTGACTAACTCAAACATCTTTCAAGCATGAAATACTGGTTTTTATTTTTTTACGTTTAGTTTTTTTCTCCAACAATGCTTCCTTGCTTAAAGTTAAACAAAAACAAAAAGAAGAGAGGAACAGAAACAAATCCATTTCATTTAATTAACTTTAAGATTTGATTTGATCATTTCAATCTAAAGCAACGTATTAGCTTTCTGCTTTTTTGTGTTTTAAATTTCACTTTGCAGCACAAACTACAAGTCAGTGGCCGAAGTAATCATAGCAAGGGAAAGAACGTTAACAAATACATAAATTCACGCTATTTGGATGTAGACAGCAGTTGTACTTTTAAGCAATAAAATTATGTGATATTTACTCAATTTCTGCACATGTGTTCCCAGGTTTAGTGAATAATGCAGGGTGTTTATAAAAAAGTCTGATCCTGGATCAGGGCCCACAGCACAAGCTGCAGCTTGTGTATGTGCAAGCTCAAGTGGACATGCTTGTCTGAGACCAGTGATCAGGAGGAGAGAGTAACCGGAGAGCCCCTCAGAGTCATAGAGTGAAACTGAACTGATCAGGTGTCAGATGAAGACAAGAACTGAGGGGAACCATAAAAACGGAGTTCTTGAGCTTTGTGGATACAATCATTAAAATTAAGACATACCTTTTTAAATGATAGATTTATTTAAGTCAAGTTAAGCCGGACTTGTGTTTTGGGTTCAGCTGATTATGACATTGTATGTATTTTTAGCAGAAGGGATGGTAAAACAATGGGTTTACAGGTAAACACAACTATGAAGTGGAAAGACTAAGAAAAGAAATTTGCAGAGACAGATGGGAAAGGGTTAATGCAAACAGAGAAACTTGAAAGGAGGGACTGGAAAGGAAAAGACAAAGAAAAGGGTCCCAAAAGCTTCAGAAGCTGATTTTCTACACTGGACTGACCCTGCTCTGGACTCTTATCCCATTCAGTCTGCCTGAGACTGAAGGTAAGCTCCTTACCTTTGCCTTTATTATCACAATTTAATGGTGCTTTGGAATGAAGATAGTTGAGCTTGGCTGTGTAACGCATGCAATTCACTAATATGCTGGGGGGGGGGAGAGGTACCCACAAGTTGAAACAGGTCAAATGTCAAAGAAATATGGCCAATGCTCCTAGTATTAGAGCATATATTAATAAGAGCTGTAGACATAAAGAGTGGAAATACTCTTGTGAGTGATAGCAGTTATGAGGTTGACCTCATGCCTCAGGTTACAGGGCATTGTGTGGCAGTGAGATGAGCTGTCAAAGCAAACTCAACCTCATGTTTTAAACATGGTTGTCAGAAATGCAAAATGTGAGCATTGTCACTTTAAAAGCTCATGGCTTTGCAAAGGAAATGAAGCAATACAGTGAGACATGCTTTGTGCATGTTTTTTGCCCCCCTCTTTCTGTTTTAGTTACTGTTTTACTTTTAAAAGTGTACTATCATTACAGTCAATAACATTCACCCATTTGTCAACAATAATTGTAACATGTGTTGCTATTTAATTGCTAAGTATGCTGACTTGCCAACGTCTTTGTAACCTCAGTATCAATGAGTTTGGTGGCAAGTAATTAGTTTACAAATGCTTAGATTTTTTACCACTAATGTTCTCAAGATGAAATCAGATTAAACAGACAATTGAGGTTGTAAAAACCCTAACTTCTGCTAAACTGGCTTTTACATTATCAAACAAAACAAAACAAAAAAGAACAGAAAAGTACAGCTAAAGAGGCTTCATACTTTTACACAGCTAAAACATTGGATGTAAATGTACAGAAACTGGTTTCCTTTATTCCTGATATTTTTACCATTTTAGCATTTTTGGCATCTAATTCAGATACATATTATTGCATTTTGACCACAACAATATGATCAATCTCATACAGTCGATGCTAATATGATGACACAGCTTAGATGTTAAATGTTAACTGTCAGGCGACGCCTGTTCTAGGTCCAGGCAGCCAAAGGTCCACTGTGAGTCTCCAGTGAGACACTCCTCCTTGGAAAAGGAAATCAGCAGTCTACCTTCCTCTCTGCTCCGGTGCAAAGCCCAGCAGAGCTCTGGAAGTCTTTACTCCTGCAGACGGGCCTCATATGAAGGTACGTGTCATTGTCTTATTTTGTATTTTACCTGGTTTTCTCAAGAAAAGTAGTTTAAGAAGATTTCTTTCAAAGGAAAACATCTTGTTAAATTTTAAGAAATCAAACTTATATTGCATCTGTGTTCACGTGATTGTGGAATAGTTGCTTCAAAAGAAGGAGACATCTGTGCAATGGAAGTCAGGGCAAAAGTTATGTTTCCAAATTGTTTGCTTCAGTCTCATTTACCACATTATAAATCAAACGTCTCCACATCTACAGTAGAATTATGTCTTCACAGCCTTAAAATGAGGCTCTATGTCTTGTTATGTTGTAAACTTCATGTCTATTTAAAAAACTGAGCTTGTGTGCATGTCTGTTTGTGTTTCAGGTGCACAAAAATTAGGCTACGATGGAGAGTTACGTCACACAGATTTCCAGAGAGGACCTGGAAGATCTCAGAGAAGCCTTTGCCAAAATTGGTAAGTTTCACTCCTACACACACTTGCACCCCTTACCTGAACCTACAGGTTTAAAGATGGGAATTCTGACCAAAGTTAGACTTTACTGCTGACCATAAAGTACAACTCTTATATGAGTGATTTTTATTGCTTGGGTGTATGTACTTTGTGTATAAGGAGTGTTCAGAGGTGAAAATGAAAGACTCTCATAACTTATTATTTGATGATCATAAGTCTATAATTAAGACAAAATGCTGCTGATAGTGGGTAGAAAAAGCGAAGTATTTAAGACTGAGATTTTAAATCTTTTTTAAAATGATGTGTAATACTACCGGAAGACTGGTTTCAGTAGTAATCAGAAGGACAAACAGGAAATCTAAAAGTAAGGCCACTATATGAACTAAATTAATCCAGTGGCAGATTCATAGAACATCTCAACCAGCCTTAAATGGTTTAAAATGCAATCCAAAGGTGTGTAATGGTCCGTTTGGGTGTAATTTTCCTCAAAAAGATTAGCTGACCCTGATTAACTGAAATATAAGTATGTGGCAAAGTTTTATGTTTATTATCTCTTAAACATTAGATAAAGTGTAAAGCATGAAGTAGATTATTTGCTTGTGTAAGGAGAAAGATTACCAGCTATCTGTGAGATTTTATGATGTAATGAGTTATTCTGGTAATTAGAGAGGTGGTCAGTGAGCCCAAGTAATATTACATTATTAACATTCATAATGTAAATGATGTACGTGTTTGTGGCATTAATTGCTGGTTTCAAGTCTTCTTTAAAACATCAAGATGTTTATTAATAACAAGTTGGTCCTATTTAGTTTATGAAGCTTGAAGTGGTAGGGTTATGTTGTCATTGACAAGTTACTAGCAACACTATATTTAGCTTTCAGATCTACCACTCACTGGAAATGTACATTTTCTAGTAGGAACAGTTTTTAAAAAAGAAAATTGGAGGCCTCTAAGTTATGTTTCATTTGTTGCATTTGATTGAGTTTGGTATGTTTTTGGAATAATGTTATGCAAGAAAAAAATCTGACATGAATTTACTGACAAGAATAGAATTTAAGACATAAAGGTGTAATTACTATTTCAGTATAAACATATTTATTTTTTCAAAACATTTGAAGATGAATTCAGTATCTGCCTCCAACTCCAGTCTTTATTCTTTCTGTAAATCCTTTATGGAAGTTATTAAAAAGTCATTGACTTGCTAATAAAGACGTGTTTGTTCTTTCTACAATTAGCTCTAAATATATATACAAATTTTTACATTGAGAGTGTGTTTTTTTTTCTGTGTATCGTTGTCCAGATATTGATAACAGTGGGTTCGTAAGTGACTTTGAGCTTCAGGATCTCTTCAGAGAGGTAAGCTTACACCTGCCTGGGTACCAAGTACGTGAGATCGCTGAGACCTTCATTGCTGGAGACACAAACAAAGATGGGAAGATCAGCTTTGAGGAGTTTGTCTCTGTGAGTCTAGACACAGTGATTTTAAGATCTTACCCATTAAACCACATAAAGAGTAACAGTCCGTTTGTGGTCAGATCTACCAAGAGCTGATGAGTAAGAAGTTGAGTGAGACATTCAAGAAAAGCATCTCAAGGAGAGAGGGGGTCCGCTCTTTCGGGGGCACATCAAAAATGTCAAGCGAAGGAACACAACACTCTTACTCTGGTATGAAAGAACACATGGTGTGTGTTTGTACATGTTTGTGTTAGTAATTATTAATGCATCATGAAAAAATCTGTTCATGGCTTTATGATTTGCTCCAGTTTATTATCACACAAAAGTGTGCATCTAGTTTTACAAGTTATATTTTGCAACCTTGAAGTGGCCAGATAACCTGAGCAGATTTGCTGAAGGTGGCTAAATAAAACAACACATACTCCTTTAACCACAGGAAGGCGCTTCCTTATTTCTACACCAACTTTTCTTTATTCCCAAAGCAGGCCTTACACTATCTCATAATCCATTCCCACAATAACCCACAATATTTATGCTGTACTGTCATACAAGATAAAGAAATGAAATCTCTGTGTACAAGAGGGAGTCAGTGTTCTGAATGTGCATGTTTTTTAGATGGTGAGAAAGTGGCTTTCACTAACTGGATCAACAAATCTTTGATGAAAGACCCAGACTGCCGACATCTGCTGCCCTTGAACCCTGACAATGACAGTTTGTTCACCTCTGTCCGCGATGGCATCCTGTTATGGTATCACGCATACATTTATCTTAAAATTTACATACAGATAAAAGAATGCGAGCATGTGTAATCATTTTAAATTCAAAGTAAAAGAGGAAGGTGTTGAAACAAATCTATCATCTCATAAAATTTTATTGTTGTCTACAGCAGAGTTTAATATGTTGCAACAAAACAAGATCAGTCCGATCCTTTTATATTGTTTTATAGTCCTGTATGGTGGTTTTAAAAAGATGCACATCACAGGAAGTAACATGGACCCAGCAGTCATTTCATTACTTCACTTTTCCCCATTATGCTTTTTATTCTCTTTCAGTAAAATAATAAACCTGTCTCAGCCTGACACAATTGATGAACGAGTCATTAACAAGGGGAATATTACCACCTTCAAAATGACAGTGAGTGGTACATTTTTCATTAGTTTAGTAAACCAATAACATTGATCAAGATCATGGGCATATGCACAGGGACATGTGAAGAACTAGTTTAGAAAAATTGCCAAGAGTTTACTGAGATGTTTCATATCTGCTGTTTAGCATAACTTAGCTGGAAAAAGGAGGAAATAGCTAGCTTGTAATCTCACAAAAGGCATTATATCTCCTTTTTTTAAAATGTTAACTAAAAACTGATTCTTGGTTTGGTGCAGTGTCTTTAATGAATCATAAATATCTAAAAAAAATGTTAATGACTTATGTTATATCTTGAGCACACCACACGGCTTCCTGTGTTTATGCTAAGCTAACGGGTACTGTGGCTGGGCGGATTAATCCAAATATTGATAGTATCTATACCACGGCTATTATCAGTACCAATTCATGTCAGCAGGATGAGAGCAATATTTTTACTACAGAAGGCTTTGGGGGCAAAAAGCCAAAGAATGTGAATGAGAGCCAACAACTGTGTGATAAAATGAAAAAAAACTGTTATTTATTTTGTTACATTGTTGATTTTTTCTTATACTGTTAACAAACAGAAAATCATAAATTTAAGTTTTTTGTTCTGCAATTTATTTTGTCATAAAAAATGTTTTATCTGAAAATAATCTTAATACTGTGTTTGATTATGATAATAATAATGATCAATAATTAAAGACAAAATCATTAAATGATTGTGAAATTTCTAGCAAAAAGTATTGGTATCGGGATACTTGCCCGGGAATTACTTGGTATCGAATCGATAACAACCGATAATTGTTTCCAGCTGTTCAACAGTCAATGATCAGTCATCTTATTCAGCAAACACTCTGAAAACAGGAAATTATAACTGCTATAAAATCAACTTGAGGCACTAATGATTAAGAACTTTGGAAAAAATATTTATATTTACTTGCCTTAAAAATGATTTGTTTGGTATTTTATTTTATACTTTATTTACTTTGATATTCATTAATTAACTTCAGCCAATTTAGAGTGTTTTATTTGAGACTTTAGTGGTGTTTAGTGAGATTCAAGCTACAGTCATGGTTTTAAACAAGGGTCTTACTTTGATCATAAACAAATGTGTTGATCTCGTTTCATGTTCATTTCTAGGAGAATCTGGTCTTGGCTTTAAACTCAGCATCAGCAATTGGCTGCAGAGTGGTGAGCGTTGATGCCCATGATCTGATGGCTGGAAAACCTCATCTGGTCCTGGGACTGGTTTGGCAGATTATCAAGGCCAGACTCTTTGCTGATATAAAACTTAGCAGGACTGAAGGTCAACACACACACACACAAAACATTAACTTCATGGTAACACTATTAATCATCTCAATACTAATGTAATCATTTGCAAAAGGAGAGCAAAGCTTGCTGCAGCGCTTTGAGCCATTCATCAGATGTTATAGCAGGACAGATATATTTATACAATAATATTAGTTTTATTTTGTTTTCTTTTTTTCAAATTTCTTGTGGACAAGGAATTTATGCATATTGCTTTGTCAACTGCTGAAGCAGAAAAGTCATTTAACAATACCTGACTGTAGGTTATTATTGTCTAATACAAAACAGTGACAACAAAAATAATTCTGCAACTTTTTACTCTAAGTCAGTTTATTGCTTTATTACTTGAAGTGTTCATCTTCTCCTCTTTCATTTCTTACATAACTTGGCCCAGAGTTCAGCGTGAAAACAAATGTCTCTAAAAGAGAGACATTTTCATTTTCATTATGCTGATATTCTTAATTTTAAAAAATATACCTCTCCTGGATGTTAGACTATTTCCACTGAGTTTTATTTTCCTATTACCCAGTTTGATTATTATTTTCTCAACAGTAAATATTTTTTCAGCTTTCGAAATATCAAAACAGATGGAAAATAGTATCAAGAAGTTTAAAGTAATTTCCTCATATTGTTTGCTTTGTCCAACCATCTAGAAAACAATTTTGGTTTCCAATTTCTTTATGCAATGAAAAACACATATTGTCATATTGTCAGTTATGAACCCCAGGATTTTGTGTTATGCTTAAATAATAACAAAATGTATTATTAAAATGTTGTGAAAATGTTTAAATATATGATTTGATTGCACCAACAGCACTGTTTTTTTTTATCCAATTCTCAGAAAACATCCAATTAATACTTTTAAATGGAAAGATTTACTGTTAGAAATCAAAATAAGTGTGTGGTTTTAATCAGTTTCCTTTCTCTTGCTTTAGTGTGAACTAACTGCAGTTCTTTTGGCCTCCAGGTTTGATGAACCTTCTTAAAGATGGAGAACAGCTGGAGCATCTGATGGATCTGTCCCCTGAGGAGCTGCTCCTCCGTTGGGTTAACTATCATCTACGCAATGCAGGAACGCAAACAATCAGCAACTTTAGTGATGACATCAAGGTGTAATGCAGAACACACACACACACACACACACACACACACACACACACACACACACACAATTACACAGAGACATTAATTGTTACCTTGACCTGTGCTGTGCCACTGCAGGACTCGCAAGCATACTTCTACCTGTTGGACCAAATTGCTTCCAACGAGATGCAAGAATTCAGATCAAATGTCAAAATTGACATGTCCGGTCTCAGTGTAAGTCATTTCGGTTTTTTAACTTATGTGCATTAACACCGTTTAAGTCAATGCATCACTAGGGGCCTTTTTGTATGTGAAGGAAAGGAGTTTGGTAAGAAGGGCAGAGATGATGTTGCAGCAGGCTGCCAAGCTGGACTGCAGGCAATTTGTTTCTCCTAATGACGTCACATCTGGAAACAGCAAACTCAACTTTGCCTTCGTGGCCAACCTGTTCAACATGCATCCTGGTCTGCAGAGAGCTAATATGAACGGAAACTTCGAGGAGACACAAATAAAGGGTGAGATGCAACTCTTGCTAGGGCTGGGCTGTATTTTTCCAAGAACAGAAAAGTTATTATGCATTCAGAAAATACTGACACATGTTCACATACACATTTATCGTCATTTGAAAGAGCAGGGATGCTAGCTTCACTAATCAGACCCAAAAATTTAAATTTCTGTTTCAAGATGTTGCAGATTATTGCAGATGTTTATTGTATATGTGCTGTACACTGCAGCTGAAATCAGTTGTATGTCAACACCTGGTGGAGAATGTGATGATATTTATTATGTATTCATGTCTTGCTAGAGGAAACCAAAGAAGAAAAAACATTTCGCAACTGGATGAACTCTCTGGGTGTCTCTCCATATGTAAATCACCTTTACCGGTATGTCATCAGATAGACTTATTCTTATCAAGGGAACAGAAAATATACAAAACATTCCTATAGATAGCTAATTACATTATATGGTGTAGTATAATGGGAAATCATTCACCTTTACCATGGTTACCTTAATTTAATTTCTAGTTGTATAAAGTTGATCTTCATTTAAATTTATTATGCATTACCTCATCTTTGCAGTGATCTGCGTGACGGCTTGGTGATTTTGCAGCTTCTTGAAAAAGTAAAAGTGCCTGTGCTCTGGAAGAAAGTCAACAACCCACCATACCCTTTTCTGGGGGGAAATATGAAGAAGGTGCAACATAAACATATACAAAAAAAAAAAATACATAAAAAATGTACATGGGCACATACCCACAAAAAGCATGTTAATAAGAAATGAAATGAGTGTTGTTTTTTTTCTTTTTCTTTTTTTATATACATAAATACTAGCTGGAAAACTGTAACTATGCTGTAAGCCTGAGCAGGGATGTGGCTCAATTCTCACTTGTTGGAGTTGGAGGAGAAAACTTAAATGAAGGAAGTCCTGTGCATACCCTGGCACTTGTCTGGCAGCTAATGAGGAGGTATATGTGTCACCCAGAGCTGTCAACATGACGTACATTTATTAAGATAAGATGAATGATCCACACAGCCATTTCTTGTGCAGTCTCTGTTGTACATCCTTCTTGTTTTCCTTCAGATACACAATTATGGTTTTGTCAGATTTGGGTGATGGAGAGAAGATCAGAGATCAGATCATCCTGGACTGGGTCAACAGCACCCTGAGCCAGAAACGAAAAGGCATACAGATCAGCAGTTTTAAGGTGTGTGAGCAATAACATGTTGTATTTCAAAAAACTTGTAACTGTATGTGAGTTTAACGCTGTTGTATGTTCTGAGCAGGACAAACTGATCAGCACCAGTCTCCCAGTGATTGAACTGATTGACATCATCGCTCCTGGCACAGTCAAGTGGGAAATGGTGAAGAAAGTAGAGAGAGGAAAGCTGATGGATGAGGATAAACTCAACAATGCCAAGTAAAACATAAAAGTATTTTTTAGCTCTATACACTTTACTGTCATTACCTGGCTTATTTCTCTTCTTGTTTCCCTCTCAGATATGCAATCTCACTGGCCCGAAAGATCGGAGCTCGTGTTTATGCTCTGCCTGATGATCTGGTGGAGGTAAATCCTAAGATGGTGCTGACGATTTTTGCCTCCCTCATGGGATACGGCTTGAAAAAGGCCAACTACTGAACAAGATGCTACAGGAAACAAACAACTTTCTCTTGACCTATACGCTAACAGAACAAAACAATCTGCCATTCTTTGTAATGCCTCTAACAGCAAGCCTTATCTACAGCTGTAAATCTTTCCTCATCCGCACAGCCACTGCATTTTTTTGTTGTCTATGATTTTATCAAAACTAAAATGTATCTTCTTTATATTTAACAGAACATTACTATTCTGCTGTATTTACTTTCTCTGCAAAATCTGGAGATACAGCAGAGAAAAAAACTGAATAATCCACACGTGTCCTCTCATAATGTTTATGAATGTTGTGCTTTAAATATTGCAATTTAATTATTAAAAAATCCATTAAATATCCAAACAGCCATGCATGTGTTGTCTCTAAAAAGAAGAAGAATTATCCTGTACAACTCTTTCCTAAAGAAATACACCATGAAACTTCGATCAAGACTCTTTAATATGAACAAGCAGCTCAGGTCAAGTCAGAACATGAATGTTTTAAGTTCATGTCCAATGCTTCATGTTTAAAAACCTACTGACTTATATAGTGCAGTGAAAGTTGCCCATGATTCCTACATGGTCACAGTATAAATGTAACTTACCTTGCTTTTCTGATCTGACCATCTTAATTTAAAAAAAATTCCTTCATAGAAAAATAATACTGTTTTCTTAGAGATGTTGTCTTTCATCTGACATTCAATTCAGATAGAAATCCTGTTTTTTTTGTTTTTAAAAAAAAAGCCACTGATATAGTTCAGGTTCATTGTTCTCCATCCTGCTCCAGCTGCAGCACTACAGGCCCAAATGAATACACCATCATGTTTTACAATGGAATAAGTTTCTTAAAAAAATTATTTAAAAATAGTATAAAGTTCTTCTTTGTCCAAACCTGTTAAAGTATTTTTTCCAACAGCCCTGTTGCCTAACCATATGATTTATAGCAAAGTGCAAACAAGCAGCGTGTTCTTGAAGAAGAAATGTGTGGTTTTCTTTTTACTTCCTGGTGCACTTTGTTGTTCTTTCGTGTCTTCCAGTTTGAGGGTTTATCAATATTAAAAAGAGTATTAAAAAAAAAAAAAAAAAAAAAAAAGCAAATCTAGGAGATGTGAACTGCATAGATACTTTCTGTTGGACTTTTTTTCTGATTGAACACTCCCTTAAGTAGGTCAAAGCTGTTTTTAATTTCCTTTATTTTTCTTTATTTGTACAGTTAGATCATCAGAAGGAAATATTATTTTATTCTCTTTTGTTAGTGAGATTATTTGCTTGTGTATGTCCTATAATAGAACAGTTTTAGATTTTTTATTTATTTTTTTTTTCTCCAAAAATCTAAAAATTGAACTGGTAAAATATATGTCGCATATTTTCTCTAACTTGGGTCTTTGTCTCCTTTGAGCCCTCTGTGGGAAGTGAAGATGTTATGTTTACTATTTATCCTGACATAAAAGATTTCACGATTAAGCGGCATTGATGCTTTGACTTGTGTTAGTGTTTTGGGCCTCAGTGATTGCCGTAATCACAACACAAACGTCACTCTGGAGCGAAACTTTTCGAAAGGCATAACACCACGGGGAGGATATGAAGTTATGCTCTGCGTATATTACATGACTTAAATAGTTCATAACATCTTTGGGAAGTGACACAATTAGTTGACGCTAAAATGGAAGGACTTGAAATGTCCGCAATGATACCGGCTCTCCAAGAGCTGGCGAGGTGGGTTACTGACCAAAATTAGCTAAAGGCTATAATGCTAACATTGTTTTATTGTAGCATCTTTTTTTTATCGCTACTTGTTGAAGTAGCTGGAAACGTTTACTGTGCGTATTACTACGAGTAACGTGAACACTGTCTTGGTATTTTCAGTGCCAACGCTGCTGAATACAACGTGGTGGTGCAGAAACCTCGACAGATCCTCTGCCAGTTCATTGACAGGATACTGACAGATGTGGATGTTGGTAAGTCACAAAGACAAAAGCAGACAGGACAGCAATAAATCAGAGCTTATTGGTGGACACTGCCAGAAACAGTGTAAAAGTAAACTTACTTTTTTAAATGCATTTTTATTTTGATAATTACTCAGGAACATTGTATTACCAGTCTGTTCAAGACATAATTTATCTTTTCTTCCAGTTGCTCTTGGGCTAAATAAAAAGTCCAGTTCGGAGCCAGCTTGTGTGATGCTGCTGGACTTTGTGCAGCATATAATCAAATCATCGTCTCTGATGTTTGCAAACCCTGCCTGTCAGCCGGCTAAATTCCCAGACACCATAAAGAGCTGTACTGGTAAGAAAGATCTTTTAAAAAAAAAAAAAAAAAGAGGTGATATAAATTAAATTATCTATGAACTTATAAGAACAATAAATAGACAAGTCAACAACTCAGTTTTTTTTCTCCTTCCTGTCTTTTTTATTTCAGACTTCAGTAAGTGGGTGGCAGTGCGTTTGCTCCGTGTGGCAGCTGCTCCAGGCTGTGACGTCATTCACGGTCGCGTCTCTGCTGTGTTGTGCTCTTTACTTCACACTTTGAAAGTCAGGGCACCGTTCATCTTCGGCTGCCTCTCTCAGGATCTCATATCTCTGGCCCAAAACCTCAGCCACATCCTGCTTACTCATATCACTACGCTGACAGGACTAGGACACAGTTTTGGCATTAACATGCCAAGCCGATGGCCTGAAACACTCGAGTGCTTCAGTTTTTCCCCCATGTGTAACGCCTCTTACCTCACCCCTTCTCCTCTTGTGCTCTCCTCACCCGCTGCCTTGGAGTCGCTGATCGCTGTGACTGTCAGTATCATAACTGATTCTTTGAGCGGTGTCGTCTCCTGTCGAGACCTGAGCGTTGCCTGGGAGACAGCGTGTTCCATCTTGGCAAATGGCAACACCAGGCTGAAGAAGCTCTCCATGGTGATGCTGAGAAAACTGGTGGAGTTGAGAAGGTTTCCTAAAAAGCAGAGCCAGGAATTCTTCTCAGCTTTTTTTCATTTGCTAGAAACACACTCCTACACTACCACAGCAAGCAAAAACTCAGATGAGAAACAACCCTATGAAGGAGAGCTGCTAAACCTGACCCGCTGTGTGTTTCAGCCATCTTCTGTTTCCCATTTTGACTTTGAGCCCATCTATCTCTCACAGTTGTTTGAGTGTGTTTGTACCCTTGGGGGAGCAGGTATTAAGTTAGGAGCAGAAGTTACTGCATCTCTTTGCTTGCTGTTCAGCTTCTTGCTGTCTGTTTCCCCGGTTTACGAGAGTGCTGCGATGCTAAGGAGACAGCGGGTCACAGAGATCTGCAGGACGCTGGCATGCACCATTGGGACAGAGAATCAAGCAGAGGTACAAATAAATTGTCCTCCTAAATCTTTCTTTTACCTTTGTTGTGTTTTTCCACATCATTTAGCTCTCTTTATAACCTTTAAACATTTCTGATGTTTTGTGTTTTACAGTCTGCAGAGGGATTTTTACAAGCTGCGCTTAAGGCTGAGACAGCTATGGCCATAATTGAGTCGGGAGATGAAGAAACTCCAGCAAAGAAATCCTGCAAATCTGCATCCAGTTCAGTTGGTAAAACAACTAAAGTATCAGCAGTGTGAGTTTAAAAGCAATCACAACTCAATTGGCATCGCTTTTACCTAGTGGGGAGCAGTAGTGGTTAAAAACATAAGATACTGTATTGTATCTTTCTATGATTATGCTGTTTATTTGTTCTGTCATTTGTACAATGTCAGTTAAAAATTATGAAAATAGCCAAATTATTATTTGTGTGTGTGTATCTGAAGAGAGGCAGACATGCGTATTTGCAGTGAGGTTTGGGCCGTGTTAAACAGTCGGATGGAGGAGCTGCTGACGCTTTTGAGCTCAGATTCTCCAGAACCAGAGAGCACACAGACTTTGTCTGCTCTAGAGGGTCTGGCCTTCATCATCCGCCTGGCTGCCCTCTGTTCCTCCCCCATCAGGTAGTACAATTGTGTTATCAGGTAAAAACTGACTTAGCCAGCAGTCTTAATGTTATAGATGTTAATGGCATATTTTGATCCAGTAAGCCTGACATCTTGGTTTCCTTGTCAGCAGCCCTATTCTCTGGGTTCCCACTAAGACTTTGGGCATGGTGTTAAAGAGCTGTCAGTCGGTGTTAGAAGGAGCCTCTGAACCCATCTCGGACCAGGACTACTTTCAGTCTGCAGTCCAAACCTCTGTACGGGTCCTTGACTCTGTTCTCTACCTCACATGTAAGTATGTACATATACCCATGCAGCTTGGAAGATTCTGATTTAGTTTTACTGTCTTATTTTTATGTTTATGTCATATTTATCATCATGTTTACTTCTTTTATCATTTGTGATATTTACTGTAAAGTTTCTGATGTGCAGACCTAAGCACACGTTTATCACAACAGTTTACTGACTATGATATTATCTTTCCATGCATGTGTAGTGAGCAGCCAGAGTGAGGAAAAGCTCCAGTGGCGTGTGTGCGCTCTGACATCTCTTCCTTGGGTGTGTGAGAACAAGTCTGTCTCAGCATTTAAGAGTTCAGAATTCCCCTCCTGGCTGCCCACTTTGGCTCAGAAGCTCAGCTTCTGTTATTGTGAGTACTTCTTTTAACAATTCAGCCAACATTTTTTATCCTCATGTTAAATACCGTGACTGTCCAAAGACAGGTACAGTGATGCTTAAATGACTTTTCAAATGTTGTCACGTATATGGGGATAGTTCAACCATGTGTATTTTTGTATGTACCATGTGTGTGTATCCGTGTATCTCCAGCACCTGAAATACAGGCAGATTGTGTGTTGCTCCTGGCCTTTCTGCACCACGGTGTGTGCGACACATGGCGCGTGTGGGTGTTCACACAGGCTCTGCAGAGTCAGGACGAAGTGGTGAGAGCCGCAGCTGTCAGGGTATTCCCTGTTCTTCTTCACCACCTGGGAAACTCACACCACAGCCTCATCAGCACTACTCTGCTGTGTGTAAACTCTATGCAAACATCTACAAGAAATATATCACTGTTGTCATTATTAAGTGATTGTTAATGCCTTACTCTATGATGTGTGCTGTGTGTTTTCAGTTCTATGCTAGAGGACAGATCAGAACAGGTGAAGATAGAGCTTGCCAAGATCGTTGGACAGCTGAGCTGCATTCAGTCAGAGTCCTCCATGCTAAGTGATGTCTACACAGAGTCAACTGGTCTTCCCAAAGTCCTGTGCCTTCGCTGCAGCCTTGTAACAGATCATGGTGGAAAAGCAGTACCATCCCTCAGTGCATCTGTTGTTCGACCTTTTTTTCCTTTGATCAGGCCGCAATCTCCGAGTAATGTTAAACAAGGTACTGTTTTAGTATTTTTTTAATGAGCTTTAAGAAGATGAACAATTCTGAGAATACATTTTGAAATAACATTATTTTGGTCAAGTTTTTAAGAGAGTACAGATGTTTATCAGTTATGTTTTACACTGTTCCAGCATTCTTAGAAGCTGTGCCTCACCTCTGCCAGCATGTTAATCTGATTGGTGGAGACAGTGATTCCCGAGCAATTCTCTGTGAACTGATTGCTCTTATGGAGGATTCAGATGTTGCAGTCAGAATACGCTTCAGCCAATCGGTGCGTTTCTTGCTGACAGAGACCACAAAAAACTCAGATCAGAGCACCCTGAATGAGGTAAGGAATTGCAGTTGTAAAAATTTAAAAGTTGATTTAATTGATAGATTCTTGTTTTGTTTAAACATTTGCTGATGATGTGTGGGTTTCTTCTTGCCACCTAAGCTCCTGGTCGCACGTCTTAAGGAGGCATTCAACAATGCAAAAGCCAATAGAGATGACGACCTGCGTAACACTCTCATCCTCACCACCGGAGAGATCGGCAGGTATGGATGCCCTTTGTCCTATTACTGTTTACATACAAATAATTGATCTTCCATTTCTGTGTTCTAATCCCAAAGTTGAAGCTCAGTGTTACTAGCCTTCTTGCACCCAAACGGGGAAAAAAAAAAAATCTATGATTTATATATTTCATATAACTCTGCTCTAAATATTTTATTTCAAGCTACTTTGGTAAATGAGTTGCTAAAGACTGCTTTTGGAAAAATTTGTCAACCCTTCTCTCTCTTCTGTCAGAGCATCTCAGGGTAGCTTGGTGTCATTCTCTCTTCTGCGTCTGCTCCATTGTCTTCTGTCAAAGTCGTCTACAGTGTCTGTAGCTGCCTACACACAGATCAGAGCACTGGCCGCTGCCAAAGGCCTAAAACTGCAAACTCTCTTCAGTCATTACAAGAACCCAATTTGTCAGGTATGAAACATGCCCTGCCAATAAGGCTGTGATTAGATAAGACTGTGGGTCAATTCTTACTCCACTCATTTGTTTTAAAGTAACTGATGCACTTTTGGATACATAGTTTATATATTATCAAGGTTCAAGAAGTTTATTGTCGTGCACAGCAGCAAAATGTTTTTACTGAACAATGAAAAATCTTTTGACAATGCAGGCCTTCAGAGAAAGCTAAAACTAAGCAGTGAAAACAAGACAATATATACACATCAGTCACAGAAAAGTCTGTACAAAAAGTGTGCATGAAATAATATAAACGTGCAAGATTGTGCAAATGCAAATTCCAGTAGATGGAGGTGTTACTTGTTAATTAGACAGACTACAGTTGGATAATAGCTGTTTTTCAGTCTGGTAGTCCGTGCATGGATGCTGCGGTAACATATGCCTACCAGGTGGTAGGAGTGACAAAAATCCATGGGCGGAGTGGAAGGAGTCTCAGAATTTTCTCTGCTTTTCCGTGGCACCTGGACTCAAGACGCTCTTCAGGGAGGGTATCTTACAGTCAATGATGTTCTCTGCAGTCGTCACCACCTTCTGGGGGGACAACAGAAGAGCTGTTGATAAACAAGGAGGTGATGGAGGGCCTGTTAAGGCACCCTCAATGGTGCACCTGTAGAAGGTGCAGAGAGTGGTGGTGGACAGGCCAGACTTCTTGAGTCTCCCCAGGAAAAATTGTCTTTTGTGGGCAGCTTGATCTGCTGCAACGGTGTGGGTGGATAGACACAATGAGGAAGTTGAAGGCTAAAAGTTGTTGTGTTTGTGGGTCTCTTTTTTTCTGTCCTCTCCACCCCAATGGTTCGAGGCAGACGGCCGCTATCCCTGAGCCGGGTTCTGCCTGAGGTTTTTCCTTCCTGTTAAAAGGGAGAATTTCATTTTCTTTTCCACTGTGGCTCCATACATGCTCAGGATGGGGGATTAAATCAAAGTTAAGTTTCCATGCAATCTGTTCATTTGTTTAACTAGGCTATTTATTATGAATTGGCTGGAATTGATTATATGTAATGTGCCCTTAGATGATTTTGTTGTGAAGTGGTGCCATACAAATAAAGCTAAAAGGATTCTGATTCACCAATGTATAATAGGGACTGACCCCTCCCTTAACGTTTCCTGAACTCTGACTATTTCTTTGGTTTTGCCGCTGTTTAGGGAGAGGTTGTTGTCCTGGCACGGTGTTTCCAGGGCGCTGACCTGTAAGTGGTCTCATCATTGGTGGAGATTAGGTCCATGATGGTGGTGTCATCTGTGAACTTCAGTATAGTTAGAACTTTGTGTAGCCACAGAGTCCAAGGCCATCAGGGCATAGAGGGGGGGCTGAGAATGTTCCCCTCTGGAGCTCCTGTGGTCCTGTGGTCAGGGTGGAGGAGACGATGTTGCCTTGATCCAATTACAAACTGGAGCAGTTGGTCCCAGGATCTTGAGCTGCTGGACAAGCTTCATGGGAACTATTGTTTTGAATGCTGAGCTGTAGTAAACAAGTGTTCCCATGGTCCAGGTGGGAGAGAACAGAGTGCAACATCACTAGGAAGGTGTCATCACTATACATCATCACTATATAATCTCAACATGATATGTTTAAACGATAAAAAAAAAAGTTCTTCAGAGATTATTTTATTGTTTGTTATACAGATGTCAAAAAATTAAACATATTGAATCCTGTTCATTCTGGACATTGTGTTATGCTTTCCTCACTATTTTCTGGCTTTTTATCATTTCCTTCTTCTGAATGTTTAGTTTCTGGTAGAGTCACTGCATTCCCGCCATGCATCAGCCCTGCGGAGCACACCAGATCAAAGCAGCGAATCAGCCAATCAGAGAGAGCTGGCTCTGGACATCTTGGCTCAGATTGCACATGCATTTGACTTCCCAGACCTCCACCGCTTCCTCACCGTATGCCCAGTCACACAAGCAGCTATTTGCACAAACACAACATACACTTGTTGCTTTTTCTGGGGTAATTTACATTGTTTTCTACATTTTGTTAATGCAGCGAACCCTCCAGGTGCTGCTGCCATACCTGGCAGCTAAGGCGAGCTCCACAGCTTCTGCCCTCATACGTACACTAGCCATTGAGTTGAAGGCAAATAGGAGAGAGATTCTGATCAACAATTTCAAATATATCTTCAGCCACCTGGTTTGTTCCTGCACGAAAGAGGAGTTGGAACGGGCCTTTCACTACTTGCAGGTATTTAATAACCTTACTCTCTGGCTGGGCCCAGACTCTGGAATAGACTTCCCCCTAATATGCACACTTTAAGTGACCTGGGTCTTTTTTGGTCAAGACTCAAAATATATTTATTCATACTGGCTTTTAATACTTAGAAATACTGTGACATGTTATTTAATTTTATTGTATTTTATTGATGTACTTCTCATTTCTTAATTTTATTGTATTTTATTTATAAACTGGGCAAAGTTGTTCACCCAAAAATTATATATAATTCTCATGTTGTCTCAGAGCGAGACAGAGATTGAACTGGGCTCTCTGCTTCGACAAGACTTCCAGGGTCTTCACAACGAGTTGCTGCTGCGTTTGGGAGAACATTATCAGCAGGTTTGCACAGTTCCCTTCAACATTAAATCTCATTTTATTCTCTTTTTTTTTTTTTTTTTTTTTAATAAATCGCTTGAATATTATAAGGATATTTTCTCTGCAGGTTTTTAATGGTTTGGCTATTTTGGCCTCCTTTGCATCCAATGATGATCCGTACCAAGGTCCCCGAGACATCACCACCCCTGAACTCATGGTAAACATCATATACACTGCTCAAAAAAATCAAGGGAACACTAAAATAACACTAGATCTGAATGAATGAACTATTCTTATTAAACACTTTGTTCTTTACATAGTAAATGTGCTGACAACAAAATCACACAAAAATTATCAATGGAAATTAAATTTATTAACCCATGGAGGTCTGGATTTGGAGTCACACTCAAAATTAAAGTGGAAAAACACACTACAGGCTGATC
>JBAMHW010000022.1:17755390-17789186 GCA_037177495.1 Rhadinocentrus ornatus
AAGTGGTCTGTGGTCACCACCTGCAGATCCACTCCTTTATTGGGGGTGTCTTGCTAATTGCCTATAATTTCCACCTGCTGTCTATTTCATTTGCACAACATGTGGAATTTATTGTCCATCAGTGTTGCTTCCTAAGTGGATGGTTTGATTCCACAGAAGTGGGATTGACTTGGAGTTACATTGTGTTGTTTAAGTCTTCCCTTTAGTTTTTGAGCAGTATACTTTTTTATTTTGTCATACGCACAACTTTGTCTCAATTCTTTGTATTCTTATTGACAATTGATTACTGAAACTAAAAATTTGTCTAATCCATCTTTTTTCCCATCTTGTTTATTTTTACAAAAAGAGTCATACAAGAAAGGGAAAACTGATTCGTTATATTCGGTTTTACCATTTTAACAGTTTACCTTAACAGTATTCAATATAATTTTCCTTTACTCTTTTTCGAATTTCGACAGCTTTTCTTTGTGTCATTTCCAGGCTGACTACTTGCAGCCGAAGCTGCTGGGAATTCTCGCCTTCTTCAACATGCAGCTGCTAAGCTCCAGTGTAGGGGAGAAGGACCGCAAAAAGTTGGTGAGTCCTCTACCAATGACTAATTACAGTCTTTGGGATATGTTTTTAAATGATGGTCAAAATTAATTCTGTTTGTCTGCCATAATTCTGCATAGCTTTTATAGTGTAATAAGAAAGCCTCTAACCGTACTCTGTTCAGACGTTGACAAGTGTGATGGCTCTGATGCGTCTTATGGGCTTGAAACACATCAGCTCTGTCAGAGTAAAGATGATGACGACGCTCCGCACTGGCCTGCGTTACAGAGAAGACTTCCCGCTGCTTTGTTGTCAGTAAGTAAACAAAACTTCACATCCTGACTACTTCTTTAATTGTCAAAATGGATGAGACCTATGCATGTATTTTTTTTAAAAAAAAGCACAGAAAATTAGATAAATAGATTTTCTCATTTTTCTCCAAAAAATGTTCTTTTTTTAAATAAGTATGTTTAATCACTTGTTCGTGTGTTTTTGTTGGTTTTTTTTTTCCTTTTTTGAACAGGACGTGGGAGTATTTTGTGAAAAGTGTGGAGCCTTCTCATCTCGGTCCTCTGTTGAGTCACGTTATTGTTGCTCTGCTCCCTCTGATTCCACTGCACCCCAAAGAAACTGCTGCAATAGTTCGCTTCCTCATCATCGACAACAGGTGATGTTCAAAGAGACCAATTTACTCATCTTAAAACTTGAATGTCTCAGTTTCTTAAATGTGAATTTAAATATTTTTTAAATGTTTTTACCTGAAACATAGGTATTCTTCTTGTCCAGTTATTGGCTGCTAAACTGTATCAAAAAGGAATTCAGCCAGCGCTCTGCATTATAGTGGTTCTTACAGATGCCTTACTTAAATCAATTCATTACAGGGAAGAAGTAAACGACTACCTTCACGAGATTTACTTTCTACCAGACCATCCTGAGCTGAAAGATATTCACACAGTTCTGCAAAATTACAAAAAGGTCTGTTTCAAGGTCATGATAATAATGATAATGGTGATGATCATAAAGAGAAAGATGAGAAAATTATTATTTGACAGTGATGAAAGATTATGCATTCAGTGTTTGTTTGTTTTTTTAATGTAGCTGACAGCCAGCAGCAGTGATTTAGCTGCAGTGCTACAACTTTCAATGAGAGCTGTTCAGCATGACAACGTTGATGTAAGGATTCACGCACTGACCAGTCTCAGGGACATGATGCACAGCAAGCAGGTACACAAACACGCAAGTAAAATCTATACCCTCTGAGACAACCACAGTACATCAAAAGGTAAATCAACAGATGAAATTAAGTCAGTAAATTAGGGTAATTATGCTCTTTTTTTTTCATAAGCAGTGAAGGTGCATTTATGCACTCTGTAACATGTATTGTACATAAATCCTGTTACAGCAGATGTATGGCTCCTCCTGGTACTGTTAGGTTTACTGCAATGGTTCTTTAATAACATATTATTGATGTGTTTCTGTGTGTTGTGGTCTGCAGGAGTGGCTGCTGCAGCAGGTTTGTGCAAGTGAAGCAGTAGAGCCGGTCATCTCCAACCTGGTGTCAGTGCTGCTGAAGGGCTGCCAGGACTCGTCCCCAGAGGCCAGGCTCCTATGTGGGCAGTGTCTGGGTGAGCTGGGGGCTGTGGATCCTGGACGCCTGGACCTGTCTTACACACACACCCATGGTGACAGCAACACCTTTGTGGTAAGTAACACCTGAGTGCTTAAAAATGAGCAGGTTTAAAGTCTCAGTCATATTTAGCCTTTTTGTTTATTTTATTTACTTATTTATTTAATAATTTTACTTTTACTTAATAATTTTAAAAGTATTTTAAATTTTATTAGGAATTTAAAGAATGTTGTAATGGGGGAAATGGAGGAGGCTGCCATGCCTGGTAGACACAGAAGGGAACAGAACAGTGACACTTGTGCAAAACAACATGAAAAGATTTATTTATTTATTTTTCCAAATGCGAGGGTGTTGAACTGTCTGACCAGGAAGAGTGTGGGTGTTAAAGCATTTTTATCCCCAGGGGTGTGAAAGCCAGCCAGCTCATCTTGTTCAATCTTGCCTTAATTTAGACGCCATGTCTTGCTGTCATAAATGACAGATGCATGCGTTGAATATGTTCACATCTTAACGCACTCAAATTAGTCACCACCGTTAACGCATTATTTTTGACAGCCTTAATTTAAATATATAAGCAAATGTGCATTTAAAAAAAAAATTTTGTAAAATAAGACTGATAATTGTAAATTATTGCAAGATAAGCTTATCGCAAAAATATCATTATTATTTGACTCAGGATAATTCAGATGTAATTGAATTGTTAATTTTTTTTTTCCCGGTGACAGAGTGGAGTTGATGACACCAACTTTGCTTACGATTTGCTGACTGAACTGACTAGAACTTTCCTGGCGTATGCTGATGATGTCCGAGCCCAGGACTCAGCTGCATATGCAATTCAGGTGTTCATATTACACTTGCGCACACACAGTTTTTCTTTGTATCCATTTACTAATACATTTTTTTAACTTGCATTTTGTTTGTAATGTGCTTTTTATGTGTCTTGTAGGAACTGCTGTCGATATTTGAGTGCCGTGAGGGAAGAACTGACTCACCAGGCCGCCGTTTGTGGAGGAGATTCCCAGAACATATTCAAGAAATCCTGGAGCCTCACCTCAACAGCAGGTTCAGCAGACACTCCGTAGACTTAAATACATTGCATACATACATTCCTGTCTTAGGATGTAATTTTAATGCTATTTCTTCCCCTTTTTTTTTATACCTGCAGATATAAGAGCAGTCAGAAGGCGGTAAACTGGTCCAAACTAAAGAAGCCAGTGTATCTCAGCAACAGAGGCAGCAAGTTTTCTGACTGGTCAGCCACTTGGACTGGATATCTCATCAGCAAGGTTCACTGATTACATGAGCAGTAAAACTCCCAAACATTTCCTTATTAAGTGATATAACTTTGTTCTTCAGACGTATGAGTGGTTGTTTCTGTGTGTGCTCCAGGTGAGACACGAGTTGGCCAGCAAGGTGTTCAAATGCTGTAGCTTTATCATTAAACATGATTATAAAGTCACAATCTACCTGCTGCCACATATCCTGCTCTACATGCTGCTGGGCTGCACATCTGGAGAGCAACAAGAGGTGAGAATATGTCTGCGTCACTTACCCTTGCAGAATAACTTAATACATGTTTTTTCTAGTCTCTTTCATGTTTGGATCATTTTTTTTTTCTTTTTGTAAGGTAACAGAGGAGATGCTGGCCGTGCTGACAGAGGGCGATGGACGAGGAGGGGGCAGCGTGCTAGATACAGCCTCCAGCCTATCACAACTCAGCACTCAGACTGTGTTCAGCATGTTGTCACACCTCACCCAGTGGAGCCGCCACATCCTCTCTTCCAAGCCCAAAGTTGGCGGTAAGAGACATAACGTGTAGAGTTGATTTTATTAAAACTATTTACAACTGTGCGTAAATGCTTTCTTCCTTGATGATGACTAACAGTCATGGTTCCGTAGTTTAATGATATCTGTGGTAAAAACTAAATGTATTGTTGCAGAGAGCGGGGATTATCAGCGGGTTGTGGCCTTCCTGAAGGGCATACCACAGGATGTTCTGGCCAAAGCCTCTCTACGATCCAAAGCATACACTCGTGCCCTGATGCACTTTGAAGCGTATATCCTAGAAAACAAAGAGAACATCCAAGACCATCTCACCTTCCTACAGGTCAGACAAATTCAGAACTACAACTCATCCTGCGAAATTTATCCCAAGTTATGAAAATTTGATATATAATTCATTGTTGTAGACACTGTATGCTGCCATGCATGAGCCTGATGGAGTGAGGGGGGTCAACGCCCTGAGAAGGGAAGAACCGTCACTACGGGAACAGATACTTGAACACGAGAGCATCGGCCTGCTCCGAGACGCCACTGCCTGCTATGACCGGGCCATACAGCTCGAGTCAGACCAGGTATTCATTTGCAGACGTACACACTTTCATCAGTCTTAAAACATGTGAAGACTTATTATGCATCCACAACGTATTCTACTGCTTGAAACTTTATTTATTTATTTATTTCATTTCTGTTCGTGTTGACATATTTTGAAATGTTTTTACGTTATTTTCCAGATTGGCCACTACCATGGAGTGATGACCTCTATGCTTGGCCTGGGTCAGCTCTCCACAGTCATTACACAGGTTAATGGAGTACTGGCCAACAAGTAAGACACTTATTTTAGGCTCATCTTATTCCCATCAGTGATGTTTTTGGATATAAGTCAACCCTGTTGTATTTATACATATTTAGGCACCAGTGGAAGTCAGAGCTAAATTCTTACAGAGTGGAGGCAGCCTGGAAGCTTGGAAAATGGGATTTGCTGGAAGACTATTTGAGTTCAGGTAATAGGAAAAAAAATTCCTCTTAAAAATTTTCATCTTGAGCTTATTATAAAAAAAACATTTTTTTATTTTAACTTTAAATATTTTGTGTCTCCAGACCAGCAGTCAAGTACTTGGGGCATGCAGCTCGGCCAGTTGCTGCTGTCAGCCAAGAAAAAGGAGGCTGAGACCTTCTATGAGAAGCTGAAGCTGGTGAGGAAGGAGCAGGTTGTCCCTCTGTCTGCTGCCAGTTATGAATGTGGAACCTACCAGAGAGGATACGAGTATATTGTCAGGTCTGTGGCTGGAATTGGTTATACCTTTTTGTGTTTTCTTTTTAACTTGAGATCCTAAAAATGGAGTATATGTGTGTTTAGGCTCCACATGCTCAGTGAGTTGGAGCACACTTTCACTGAGCTGCAGAAACATCGACAGGACTCTGCCCCAAGCCTCAGCCAGCTGCCACCTCATTGGTCAGACCGACTGGAGATGACTCAAAACTCCTTCAGGGCCAAGGAGCCAATCCTGGCCCTCCGTCGTGCCCTGCTCAGCATTGAACCACAGTAAGAAAGTAGAAACATCTGCATATGGATCTTTTAGTTTTGATGTGCACCGAAAATATTTTCTTCTGATTTTTGTCTGGCTTTTTCTCTGATTGTACTAAAACCTCTTGCACCGTAACTGATCTTGATTAAAAAGCTGCAGCATGATAATATTACAGAGAGGGCAGAAAAGCCTCAGGCTCAAAAACCACAAATGAGATGTTAAGTCTTAAGATGAACTGACCATACTAAAAAAGTCTGTACCTCTTAATATTCTACAGGTAAATTAAGGCATCTACATAAATCTCTTTTCTGTTATCATCACAAATCTTTTCAGGATGTTTTGCCTGCCCATGTTGTTGTTTGCATTTATCAACCTTAGCTGATGTTACAGACATTAGTCCCCTCTTTAGACAACTGTGACATAGCTCAGAAAACAAATGACATGGGACAAGTGTGTTATATGGCAGTAAAATCAGTGCATCTGATGTATTTGAATACTTTTGGCCAGATCTTTAAATTTCATAGCAAACTCTCTTACGTCACAAGGCAGTCAGCTTTCTTCCTCAGCCATCTAAAGCATGTAGTTGACACACATAATGATGATTAGATTTGTAGTGGTGCAGTTTGTTTTTTACTTAATGGATTTTCCTCTTTTCTCTCCACTACAGCAGGATAAATCTTAAATTTATAAGTAAGCAGTGGTTCTCTCACTCATGCTCTGCAGGCCTGGCTGTCAGGAGCTGGTAGGGGAATGCTGGTTACAGAGTGCCCGAGTAGCCAGGAAGGCTGGACACCACCAGACAGCCTTTAATGCTCTTCTGAACGCAGATAATACACACCTGGTTGAGCTGGTCACAGAGAAAGCCAAGTGGCTCTGGTCAAAGGTACAGCCAATTTCTATACATATAATATATGAAGCAGGTTGTCTTCAAAAGTTTCGTCTAGTACAGTCCTCTCTTTTGGTGGTGTTTTGCGTCTTGCAGGTGGACCTGCTTAGTTTAAATGAACCTTTTCTGTCATTTACCTAATTTATGAGCTCCTTAAGTTTTTCTTCTTTTGCAATAGATGGAGTTTTTATCTATATATATACAAAACAGACATGCACATACATAGCAGCACTTACAAGCTCTTCTGTTTTGGTCTTTGATCAGGGCGACGTACACCAGGCCCTAATCGTCCTGCAGAAAGGTGTGGCCCAGTGTTTCCCTGACGATCAGCCCCTGACAGACCCTCGCAGCCTGCAGACTAAAGGCAAAGCAATGCTGTTGGTGGGACGCTTCATGGAGGAGACAGCCAACTTTGAGTCCAATGCCATCATGAAGGCATACAGGGTACCAACATTTATGGGCTATTATTTTTGTTTGCATATCATGCCAATACTTTTGTAAAATCAATTTCAAGAATACATCAACATTAGACTCAGAAAATGTTTCTTGATGATGCAAAATACAAATGTTCTCAATTTCACAGCTTTGTGACTTCCCTTTGAAGGAGCTCCATTTTTTATTTTATTTTTTATTTATTTTATTTTTTAGGATGTGACCAATCTTTTGCCGGAGTGGGAGGATGGGAACTTCTACCTTGCCAAATACTATGACAAAGTGATGCCGATGGTGACTGACAACAAGCTGGAAAAACAGGGGAACCTCATACGATACATCGTCACATTCTTTGGAAAGTAAGTTATTGTTGCTTCCCACTCATATAAATTTCTTATCAACATTTTATTTATAAACTTGCTTCCTCTCAGAGCCCTGAAGTTTGGAAACCAGTACATCTATCAGGCTATGCCTCGCATGCTGTCTCTCTGGTTGGATTTTGGAGCCAAAGTTTGTGAATGTGAGAAAGGTGAGTGGCAAAGGAGACTAAACTACTTTGTGTGTCTGTCTTTTCACTTTATTGATGTTATAATAAATTCAGCCTACATAAATATATCCCTCTTCTACAGCTGGGCGAGCAGACAGACAGATGCGACAGGAGCTCGGTAAAATCAACGCAGTCGTCGGTGAGCACTGCTCAAACTTGGCACCATACCAGTTCCTCACCGCCTTCTCCCAGCTCATCTCCAGGGTGTGCCACTCTAGTGATGAGGTTTTCACTGTGCTAATGACCATTGTGGCCAAAGTGTTCCTCGCCTACCCCCAACAGGCTATGTGGCTGATGACTGCTGTGTGTAAGGTCGGTTTGTGGTGGTTCAGATAATTATGCATATGTTACAACAGCTATTGTATTAAATGACCCCCAAAAAACCTATAGTTTTTTCTAAAAAAGAGTGCCATCTGTGCTCTTGTCTGTTTGTTCTTCAGTCTTCTTACCCCATGCGTATGAACCGCTGTAATCAGATCCTTAAGAAAGCCATCAGCCTTAAACAGTCTCTGGAGAAATTTATTGGAGATGCCACCAGACTAACTGACAAGCTGCTGGAGCTCTGCAACAAGCCGGTACACATGCAAACACACAGAGACATTAGAGATGACATGGAATTGGAATAAATAAATAAAAAATATGCAGTGAATTCCAACTCCTACTTTGTGCTTTCATCTTTTAATTTAATATGACACCTTTTTAATAATTGCCAAAAAGGATTCCTGCATATAAATGTAAATTATAAAGGAGTTAATTGTAATGTGTAACTGAATGTGTCTTTTCAGGTGGATGGTAACTGCACCACCCTCAGTATAAGCGTCCACTTCAAGCAGTTAAAACGTCTGGTGGAGGAGCCAACCTTCAGCCAGATCCTGATCCCGCTGCAGTCCGTCCTCATCCCAACATTGCCATCGACTGGCGGAGCAAACACAAAGCACGATGCCTTCCCTGGACACTGGGCCTACCTTGATGGCTTTGAAGATGTTGTAAGAGAAAGGCTCTTGAGTTAAATGATCCATCTGTATGAGATATTTAACAGTGAAGAAGACTTATCTTGAAATGGTACCTGCTTTTTGTGTGTTTGTGTAGGTGGAGATTTTGGCCTCACTACAGAAACCTAAGAAGATAAGTCTGAAGGGCTCCGATGGCCGGAGCTACACCATGATGTGCAAACCCAAAGATGATCTCAGGAAAGACTGCAGGCTCATGGAGTTCAACTGCCTTATCAATAAGGTTTGTGTGATTTTACTGGGTTAATGGCTTACTACACCTGTACAGTCTTACAAACACACTCTCTCTCTCTCTATAGATAGATAGAACAAACAACAAACTGTTGTGTATATATCAGTGGTTCCAAAGGGGTCCTCTAAAGAGCACAGGGGGTCCCCAAACTTTGAACTTTCAGAGCTATTGTGATTAATGTCCACACATTGTCCCTATTTTAAGAAAAAAAAGTAAGGCTATATGTTGTTAATTTAACTTTGGCTTTATAGAAGGACAGGACTCAGTCAGAATACAGTACTTATGGTGAGAATCTCACATTTGAAAGCCTAAAACCAAGCATGGTTTCAGCAGGGGGTCCACGGCTTTTTAGTATATGGATTAAGGGGGTCTTTAAGGAAAATATGTTGGGAACCACTGTTATAGATTCAATTTGATTGTCCAGTTCAAAAGGTGTGAGAAGAACAGCCTCTCTAGTGCATCTTCATGCTTCCTTTGTGTGTAGTGCCTACGTAAGGATGCTGAGTCGAGGCGGAGGGAGCTACATATCCGCACCTATGCTGTGATTCCCCTCAATGAGGAGTGCGGCATCATCGAATGGGTCAACAACACTGCCGGATTGCGACACATCCTCACCAAGCTGTACAAAGAGAGAGGTTAGTTTATGAGCAAAGTCTACAATTTAAAAGTGGAGATAAACAGTTGAATGTGCTGAAATATTTTATAGACTCACTCCAGTGAAAATCGTGTCTTTCATGTTGTTCACATGTCCATGTGGCATTTATCTGACGCTAGGGGACATATCTTGTGAGAAATTTGATCAAAATGGCTCTTGTCTCGCCCTCTCCGCCCATTCCGGATCTGACTGAGGACGAGGAGATCGGGGGTCCACATGTTATGTGCAGTAGCGGGTTAAGATAAGAGCTAATCACGTTAGCTTTCATAATTTACCAAAAACTTTGTTGTGAGAGCGCAATGGATTAGGTCATCACAATATAACAAACCACACGTTGGTTTGCAGTCAACACTTCAGGAAGACTGCTTTACCAGCTGGCAGCAGAAAAAAATGAGCTCATCAGGAGAATACACAAACTAAATAATAACTTTTCTGGATTTTTTTTTCTCCAGTTGACAAAAAAAAAGTTGGTGATCAGAGTGTCAGATTCTTCTTTTGCATTCTCCTCAGCGGTAATTGCTGAGCCGCTTCTCCATACCTGTCAATATTCCCGTTTTGGCCTGAAAACTCCTGTTTTTTACCTGCCTTTCCTGTGTTATTATTTTCCCGTAAATTTCCCGTATAATCATATGGGGACAAAATAAACTAAAAAAAAATTTCTGACACGAGGAGACAAACCAAAAAGGGCACAAGTTTTGTGATTTTTGCCAAAATCTTCATAATCACAATTAAAAGACCACTGAGAACATTTTAAATAGTTCCAAATAAGCATTGGAGTGGGTCTTTAATGGTTAATTTCTGTGTTTTAAAGGTGTCTACCTATCAGGAAAAGAGCTGAGGAAGCTTATTCTACCAAAGACAGCTCCATTTGAGGAGAAACTACGTATCCACAAGGAAGTACTGTGTGCTCGACATCCCCCTGTCTTCTATGAATGGTTCCTTAGAACGTTCCCTGACCCCACATCATGGTGTGCTAGAACAATCGCTACAAGCAGTTGCAATGATATTTTCATTTAAATACCATTTGTTTAACAAGCTTAGGAGAAGCTGTTTAACTTCCTTTTCCACTGGGTTTTTGTCTGTTTTGTGTGTCTGTGGGTATTCACAGGTACAGCAGTCGCTCTGCGTACTGCCGCTCCACAGCTGTTATGTCCATGGTTGGGTATGTCCTGGGTCTGGGAGATCGCCATGGAGAAAATATCCTCTTTGACTCTTTCACTGGGGAATGTGTTCACGTTGACTTCAACTGCCTCTTTAACAAGGTTTGTCTTGACTTGTGTTCACACATATATAATTTTTCAAAACATATATTTCATACAGTTTAAATTTAAATAAATATTAATAATAAATAATTTGTGTTTTGTTTTTAGGCACTTCTTTTTCACTCTTCTCCCTCTTGAATTTCCCTTATGTGATTCTCTTTCTTTCCACTAGGGGGAGACATTTGACGTCCCTGAGGTGGTTCCTTTCCGTCTGACACAAAACATGGTCCATGCTATGGGACCCATGGGTACTGAAGGTCTGTTTCGGCAGGCCTGTGAGGTCACACTAAGGCTAATGAGAGACCAGAGAGAGCCATTGATGAGGTAGGCTCATTACAATTTTCAGATAATAATGTTAAACCCAAACAAAACAAGACTTTAAAAACAGAACTGATTACCATAGGTTTGCTAAAGCAGGTCGCATTAATACACTAAATGAGTTAGAGGCAATATTCGAATACGTGTTATTTAATATATTTTATTCATTATTTTTTGCATGATCACACTTTAAGACGTTCTTTCTGTCATAAATTCATACAAGATTAGTTGTTATTGTAAAGTATTTCTGTTTTTTATTTCTTTCTAAGTGTGCTCAAGACCTTCCTCCATGACCCTCTGGTGGAGTGGAGCAAACAAGCCAAAGGATTATCAAAAATCCAGGCTAATGAGACAGGGGAGATAGTTAATGAAAAGGTGTGTACTTTTTTTAATTGTGTTTTTACTAAAACAGGGCAGCATTAAAGTTTGATCTTACCTATATATTACTTATTTTTGCTAATACTTTTATTTCCTTGTGTAGCTTCACTCACATTTCTTATTTTTGCCAGGCTAAAACACATGTGTGTGACATCGAGCAGCGTTTGCAGGGGGTGATAAAGAGCAGGAATAAAGTTCTGGGTCTGCCTCTGTCAATAGAAGGACATGCGCACTACCTCATCCAAGAAGCCACAGATGATAAACTGCTCTGTCAGATGTATTTGGGCTGGGGTCCGTACCTGTAGGACTACTCACATGTGTACTCAGATGGGAAGCCTTCCAGATCTCTGCAACTTGTGCACTTTGACTTTTTGGTTAAAAAAAAAAAGAATAAAATTCAGTGTTTGTTCTGAAGTCTCTATTATTGTTTAGGTTTCCTGTTTTCTGGAAGCTGTTCATACAGTTTTTGTTTTTTTTTAAATTATGTTCTTTTATAATAAATGTGTTTGTTGGTAAATGTGCTTAAGCGTCTTCTAATCTCTTAACCATCCTTAGAAGCAGCACAGCTGTCAGCTGATTGGTTTAATCCCCTACCTTTCTGTTTCTCTCCTGCTCACCTTTTTTTTTTCACGCAGTATTTGTTTTGGATGCTGGAAGAGTACTGGGTTACGGTAGCTGAGTGAAGTAGTTTGAATTTAATATATTTTTGTAGTTCAGTCATGCATTTAGACATCCAGAAAGTCACTGTGTTTTTTATTATGATTTTTCTTCTTTTTGTCAATGTGTGGCTGCTTTTCCAACTAACTTTGGGACAGGATCATTAATATTTGTTTCAGAAGAGGAGCTGCTGAGACTAACACATGGGATACTGCCTCCATTTTCCCTCTTTCATGTTTTTAAAAGATGCAGTGATTTTTTTCCCTCTCACATTGTTCATGATGGGGATAAGAAAAATAGCAGCCAAAGAATTGTTTTTAAAATGATCGTTATAAAACTGGTTTATCTTTTCTTGTCATCTAATATTATTTTAAATGATTTGTAGAATTTAGCATTTTGTTCTGACAATTCTGGACCGGAAGTGATTGGTAATCACGATTCTCTGCTAATTTTAAATTCAGATTTTAATTATTTTAAGCATTTAATACCACCTGTTAAATGTCAGAAAGACCCCTTTCAGCTGTGAATCAAGCTGATGCTCCAAATAATCTGTTCACCAACCTTTCAGTGAAGCTACCGTGGAAGGAAGCAGATTAAAGGTGAGAAGACAACGCGACAAGTGGCCGTCTTTTATTTAACTGAACCAAGGCCGTACGTTTTAAATCGGTTCTGAGAAAAAGAGTAAACTGCTAGGCAGAAGGAATCGCCATGACAGGAAGGTGGTTAAAATGAAGACGCAGGTGCTTGGAGCACTTGCATCGTTTTTATGTGCACGCCGTCGTCGGTGTTCGCGGTTCGCACGCTGAGGCGAGGTCAGCTGGACGTTGTTGTTGTTTGTCTTTTGGTTTATTATAACTAGCTTTGCCCGGTTCTGCGAGGCCGTTAACCTTCTGCTGGTCCACCGGAGACGGCGCGCGACCTTGAGGACGCAGCTATGGATCTGACCCGGTTGGCCGTGGATGCTGGTCAGTTCATCAACAGGGCTGTTCAGGTAAATGTATACAAACAATGAAAAGATTGGGCGAACCGTGAAGACGTCTGCTTTTAGGAGGTTTAAGGTTGAACTATTGTTTTTCTGTGATTTCTCTCCAGTACACCGGAGAAAGTCTTGGCCAGACCGAGAAGACTGACCTGGACCCCGTGCTGGAGGGGCTCCTGGCCCGGGCAGACGCCACTAAAACCTGGACGGACCAGATAATCTCGCAAACTGAGGTTTTACTGCAGCCAAGTCTAGGTGTGACACCATGCAGTCTTTATAGCTGAGGTGTGGTTAAAACAATGCGAATTTAATTGAACACATGAGAATTAATCTAAGTTTCTTTTAACAAAACATTGCGCTGCACATTAAGGTCCAACTAAATTGTAATGACTACTTCATATACATCCCTAATGCTTAGGAATAAAAGTTATATCATTGTGTGAAAAAACAGCAATACTTAGATTTGTTGTTTACAGAGAAAAATAATAAATTAAAATTAAGATTACACAAAAATATTGTTATGATTTTGTTTGACACTTATTTGGAATTTCTAAACTGGAGAAAGAGTTGAGGAATTACAACGTTTATAAAATCTGTAACTTTTTGAGGCTCATACATTGACTCAAAAAACACCATGGGCAGCTCACACTTTTCCTGCCTTTTTTATTTTTTGAATGTGATAGGTTGAGGGTCTCTGGATGATTCCTAGTTTGAACCAAATATTTCTGCCTCCAATCAGGAAAACACATGATAAACCCTTTTTGTGAAGCTATACAATGTGTACTGCTTTAATCAACCTTCTTATGAAACCATAGTTTATAAGAGCTGTAACTCCCTGGGAAATTGAAAGACAAACTAAAATAAAAAAGCAACCTTTTTACAAGAAACATGTTATGTGCATCAAGCTCAAGAAGCAGAGAAGACTGAGAGTCAAATGTTTAGATTTTTTTTTTTTTTTTTAATGTATCTGGATGGCAACACTAAATTAATGAAGCTTGTTTCAGACTACTACACAATTATGCCCTATAAAAACCCTCCTGACTGGCTGTGAAAGTGTACTACTAGGATCCATTGTTTCAATTCACTTTTGCTCTCTAGTGCATACATGCATCCTTTGTGAGCTCATCTGTTTACTTTGACCGTAATTGGCATGTTCAGATGAATAGGGAGGGTTATTCCTAAGCCTGGTTTGAATTCAGTTACTCTAGCTGATGGAGATACGAAGCAGATCCAGTATGCCATCTATGAAATAAGTGGACCAGTCGGCTGCCAGTAACATTACAGATAGATTTTTAGATCATGTCTTGTTTTTAGTCTCCCTGCAGGATCAGTTGTTTACCTTCAGTTTTCCTTGTGGGCTTGTTGCATAGAAGAAGAGGAAAGCAGATGCACATTTTATAAAATGTACATTTGTTTTCAATGTTTTCCTATTAGAATAAAGTATTGGCCTTCCACAGTGGGTGTAAAATGGGCCTCTGAATTCTGATCTATGACCCCCGATTGACAGGAGCTCGGTTAGAGGATCGGCTTTATGAGCATCTGGAGTGGAGCATCCCACCTCGGCCACGTGCAAATGAGTTACTGGGAGATCAGATGACCCAGGCTGGGATGGAGATTGGATCAAACACACCTTATGGTAAGTGTGGTGGTCTGCAAAGTTGGGGTCTCTAAGTTATGCATATGCATAACTGTCAGTTTCATTATAAATTTGGATTCGTTTTTTGCACAAGATCTTTCTAGTTTTTCTCTTTTAAGTTGACACAATAAAATTCTGAAACTATTTTCTGTTTATGTGTTTGTGTTCAGGAACAGCGCTGATAAGGTGTGCAGAGGCTCAGAAGCAGCTAGGAGAGATAGAAAGGAAGTTTGTCCAAAGCACCAACATTCACTTTGTCACTCCTTTGCGGAGTTTCACTGAAGGAGAATACACAGCCATCCAGGTGAAACAAGTATATCACATACACGCTCACCACACATATGTCTTCTTTTTCTGCTCTAGTTTGGTAATGAGCTGCCGGCATTTGTCAACAAGTCTGTTTATTTGTAGAATGAGCGTAAGATGTTGGTGAATAAGCGGTTGGACTTGGACATTGCCAAGAGTAGGCTGAGGAAAGCCCACGAGGCTGACCGAGAGGCCAGAGTGAGTTACAATGATTGTTTACCTAACATGCTTTAAAGTCCCTGTGCTTTCATTCAGGTGATCAAAGCAACAACATTTAGGAATGTAATAAGACTATTCACAGCATTTTTTCTCTCACCTACCTTCTTTCTTATATTGTTTTGTCAGAACCTGAATGCAAACCCACTGGAAGACGACCATGTGTCTCACGTCTCCTACATGTTCAGCTTCCTGCGTGTCAAATGGCTAAAGGTTAGCGTTTGTGTAAGGGCTCATTAATAGTTGCAGACTCAGATGAATTTTTTATTTGGCTCGTTTTAAATAATTTTTTGGTCTTTGTTTTTTTCCTCACCAACAGATATGGGCTCAGGAAATCTCTCAGGTAACATGTCTATCTTTGAGTGAACACAATTTCTCATGATAAAGCAATATGAGTGTTGACAGTTTGCATAAATGTGGAGACGAAGCTTCATCATAATGAGTGACAGTAAAACCGTTTTCCATTTCTACCTTGCAATTCTTTTCCATCCAAAATGCAAACAAATTATGTCGTCATGCTGCAGCGTAGCGGTCCACACAACAGGAAATAATCTGCATCTTGTGTAGATACGTAGGATAAGCTGTGAGTGGCTAAAGCATGTTCCCTCTCAGCAGAATTAATAAGATCTAAGTCTTCTCAAATTTGTGCAGAAACTGCATGTTTCCAAAATGAATAAATACAAATAATACAGGTTTAATGTGTTGTCATTTGAATGTATTTAAAAATCTGCCAAACTTTCACAGTGCAACCTAAAACCTCCTGGTCTTGTACTGATCTCTAATATTCCAGCAATTGAGCAGTTAATTAACTGAAATTGGGTCCTGTTATGAGAACAGACATCAGTTTATTCTTATTGTCATGTATTGTTCGTTTGGGCTTGAGCTTGACCGGTATTATAAATGTGATTTAGTTTCTGCTGAGACTGAATCTAGAACTACAATTCACGTGAATGCATAAAGTATTAACTAATGAGGTGCTGCGTGTGTGTGTGTGTGTGTGTGTAGGCAGAGATGGAGCTGAGGATCTGTCAGAGTCTTTTTGATCGACAGACAGAAATTATAAGACTGGTTCTGGAAGGAATCAGCGACACTCATGTATGTGCAGACAAATGTTCAAACACTCACACACACTCTGTAAGGAAGAAAATATGATTCATTTTCTCTGACTATTTTTTTTCTAATGGTCAGAGTGTTTGTGTCATATCCCAACACTGTCCATCTGTCTTGTTTCATATCGTGTGACCCCCCCCCAGACCAGCCACATGCAGATTCTTATGGACTTTGTGGATGCTCAGGCCTCTTACTTTGCTCAGTGCAACCAACAATCTCAGGAACTTCGAAGTCAGCTTGCCAGGTCTGTTAAGTCTCATTCACAACTTAAAGAAACTAACCTTAAAAAACTAGACTGATGCATTGATTAATAATAATAATGGTAAGTGATGTTCTAACGTTTTCATAGCTTTAATTTGTCTGTGTTGAGACCTAATCCTAAATCACACAATATTACAAAGCTACAAACTGTTTACACATTTTGCTACTTTAGCTATTTAATCCGCAACCCCAATTAAAAAAATAGTGATGATGCGTAATATTTAAAGGGAAAAAGAAGGCAATTATCAACACGTCTTAGACCAAAATTTAATTTACAATAAAACATAGAATGTTGAGACATTTTAATATAATGAAAGATGTTATTGCTCATCTGTGCCACTGTGCAAGTAGATGCTCTGCCTCTTCACAAAGAAATATTTGTAGGACAAACTCTGTACATCTGGTTTATTATTAATGTTTAAATTTTCTGATTTTTTTTCTCTCTTTGCAGTATTCCAGCTGTCTTCTGCTCCAATAACTGGCAATCAGTAGGTAATAATGCTGTTAATCAGCCATCAACAAGCAGCTGTGTAGCTAATGAGCCTCTTGGGTTAGATGAGATCACTCCAATGCCCGTTACTGTCCACCAACTTCCAGACTTCGACCAGGACTCGTGGACTGTAAATTCACCTCCCCAAACTGAACTCCAACCCAACCAAACAAAAAATAATAACAACATTTTCTCCACTCGCAGTCAGGCAAACAGTCACCATTCGGCAGTTACCTGCTCATCGTCCCACAGCCAAACATTCAACCAAGCCATTACATCAAAACAAAGAGATGAGCTGCAAGCACCCTGCTGCATGAGCAGCGCATGTGAGACGACTAGCAGACCGAGTTGTACTGTTCCACCATATGCTCAGTCTGTCAGTGCAACAGCTTCAATAAACAATGGAACCGGGGGAGTGACAACAGCAGCTTGCCCACCTTTACAACCCAATAAAATGCCAAGTGAGTCTCAGACAGCAAATTTAGTAGCTACTGAGACTGTGACACCCAACGGTGTGTTTGCCGATCCCTAAACAACCAAAGAAACACATGTGCAGCCTGTCAATAACGGAGAGGACGTCCAGAAGCCATCATCAGACAGACTGGATGTTGTTGAGTAGATATGAGGGTGTATTTGACAGCGTGTCAGCTGGTACTGACAATGTTTATAGCTTTAGCTGGTTCTGTCCCCTGATATTGTAGACCCTGGTATCCAGTTTGTAGTAGCAAGATACACAATTATTGATTAGTAACATGTTTCATGGCAAAGCAGTCCAATTAATCCCATAGGGAAGATAATGTGAAGTAGTTGTAAAAGAGCTTTTTTTTAAAAAAGAAAAACAAAATCATGATTTAGTGCCAGAGATAATGTTAGCCTTTAATCATATGTATGTAATATTCATGTTGTCTGAATAGTAAACATAGTAGATCTTTATTTTTACAATGTACTTAATGAGTGGACCAATCAAGCTTTGTGCCAAGTGTGTTTCAGTGTATAGTCGTGTGTCTTTAACTGCACTTGTGTTTACAGGTTACTCAAACCTGTGACACGTTTTAAAAGAGGCATCGGTTTTTTACTCTGCCACTTCTTGACACATGTTTCTACAAGGTGAGGTCATTTTCCATATGAAACAAGCATTTGCTGTAAATGTGTTGGGGAGCCCGAGAGGTGACAACACATCAGGTTAAACTGGATCTTTATGTGTCCTCCTACATACTCGGGGGGTGTTTCCTCATACACAAACACACAGTCACATATTAATTTTTTTCTTTACCCTTTCACCCTCTTAAAGGCTTCATTGAGATTAAATGTGTTGAATTTTCCATGTACAGATGTTGTTGATTTTCTTCACAAGGGGAACTCTTCACCACCGTTATGTGTGTCCAGTCTTGGGATCCTGGGTGGAAAGACACACATGTATTGTAGCACCGGCCACACGGATGAAATCACCCACTCGGCCACTTTATGCTTTTTTTCACAACATGTTATGTTTGTAGGTTTGGATTGCTACATTTTATTATCCTGTTTAGCTAATGTCAATGCCACGTTGGAGGTTTTGCTTCATTCTTGTGAACATGTGGAAATAAATATGCAAACAGTGAGGTCATACTGTGGAGTATATCTTTATTCTCCGCTGACGTTTATGTGTTTTCTTTGTTAAAATCAGCTGCACACCATTTGCTCATTTTCTTTCCCATACAAGCTAAACTTTTTGATCTAGACTCAGTTAGTTGTATTTTTAATCCCATCTGCTATGTTTGCAGTTAACCTTGATTACATGCAATGCTATTTTTTCTAATAACCACAAAACAAAATAATGAGGCCTGATTGTGCATGACATGGACCACAACCATTCAACACATGCTGTAAATGCGTTTCTGTTTCCTTGACTTTATCTCCTCCCTGCCTGCCGCTGTCCAAACAGATTACATTGATTACTTGCTGCTTGTGTGGTATTGATCTAATATCAGCCAGGAGGCTTTTGGTTCAATAACACTATCAACACTTGCATCACACTACTAAATTAGCTCTGCCTGTTTGGAGGGGTGGGTGTACAGCAGCCACTTAAAGATGGATTAAACATGTTACTTTGTCTCCTCTGACTCATAAAACGACAGATTCTCTTCAATCTGTCCTCACTTGCGAATGAGTGTTCCTCTGCTGCAATAAAAAAGTCCCTGTCACATATCAACGTCACAACTTATTTTTATATTTCTAGTATGTTGTCTCATGCAGCATTGCACAGGAAGGAAAAGGAGAAACTAAAATGATGTTTTGCAGGTCTGATGGATGATTAATTTATGAAAGCAGATAAAGGAAAAAACTTTTGAATTATAACAGGCTTAGTCCTTTTCTAGCATAGAGCCACAAACAAGTAATAAAAATGTACAATACAAAGGTTTAGATCTGTTCTTATTTAGCCAGATGTTGCTAGATAAGTTCCATTAAGTTTGAAAACCTCATCTGCAGATCTCATTTTGATTTTGCAAACAAATGTCAAACCCTTGTTTGCTTATAATGACGTCGAAGCATTGCTTTTTGTCGTATAAGTACAGTTCCACTACAGATATCAAGTAACTACTGACTAGTAATAACTGGATTCTAGATATTTAAATTGGGAGAACATCCTTAAAGTAACGCTACTTCAAACATCCAGAATTCTACGTCAGAAAATATTATCGTGGATATCTAAAACTGAAAGTCTGAAATGACAAAAGTGTCATAATTCCCACTGTCCAAAGACATGGATGTTAGGTCAACTGGTAACTCTAAATTCCTCTAAAGTCCTTCATTGGAATAAGTGTGTATAGAAAATGGATGGATATCCACATAGAAAGTATAGCTATTAATATACCTTAAATCTGGTTTTAAGCAATAGGCTACAATAAAAGGTGTATATATTTTGAAAAACAATTTCAACTGACAAATATTTTTATATATGTGTTCTTTACATGTAAGTCATCATAATGTAACATATATACAAAACTGTCATTGCAAAAAAATGTAATTTTTATGATGATTCCATGTTAATTCATGTTTATTAGCTCTATATTCATTGCATAGAGAAAATGAAAGGTGGTTGTTCATAACCTTGAGTTACTCCATTATCATATTTGAAATAATCAAAGTTACTACTACAAAAAAAAGCCTACAGGAGGTACAGCAAACTCTTCTTCAGCATCTTCTGAACGGCCCAAAAAATCTTAAGTTCGCTAAAATATGTTACTGTGATCTCTACTGAACGCATTGGGGACAAATAGGGATACGCCCAAAAATACCACACAGTTCTCATAAATAGGCCTGTGTTGGATGTTTTTGTCATGTTAGTATGTGGTTTGTTCTTCTGAGTGGTTCTGTTGCTTTTTTAGGTCTGCTGACAACACCCAATGTCCCACTTTCCTTAGATTCCTTAGAACAGCGCCATCTGTTGTCTTCCAATTCCCTATGGTCAGAAACAAACCAGAGGAATAAATATTCGCCACAGAATTCAACTTTCATCATTACCATCTCTTTTCTTCTTTGCCCGTCCATCTTCTCTCATTTCTTTATGTTTGGCGTCTTCCCCCTCAATGCCAGCTGGGAGTGTTTTGCATGACAGCTAAACTGTAGGTGGTGAGCAGGTGGGGGTGGCAAACAGTGTCTGGCGACTGCTGATGAATGTGGCTTCTCAGATAGAGGAGACAGTTATGTGATAGTCTGAAAGAAAGTTCACCTACAGAGGAAAAAATAAGTCATGAGATCAGCAACTTTGAAAGCATCTTCAACTTCCAACATACTGATTTATGGCCTTTTTTTTTTTTGTTCTTGAAGCATGTTTAATTTTATGTTATGGAAATTGGCCAGGAAAAAAAGCTTTTATTAAGTCAAGGACAGACCTTTTTTTGAAAAAAACAAAAACAAATTTGTCCTGACCTCCTGTACAGTTCTCACCAACAATCCACCTCTTGATTCCCATCTCTCCTCTTCCTACAACCTGTTTTATCTGGTTTTTCCTGCAGGTTGGCTCTTTTCCTGAGATAAATCTGCCAGCCTTACCCAGGTTTACTCCCACTGCTAAAATTATAGTCCCCCAGACAGAGATGATCAGACATACATGCTGCTGACATGCAGAACTGTCTGGAGGTCTGCGGGGAGAAAGGGCAGGGTTTTTCCTCTGACCCTGACATGTCCTACTTCTGTGGCCAAATGCCTGCACCTGTTGTCCAGAGTGCTCTGTCTATATGAACAAGGTTAGCACTTCTCACAAAGAATGAAATGACTTCAAATTCTTCTACATGGTTAAGTAACACTGTCACCAGGCAACTAGATATAATTAATAACAGAGTTATTTTATTATTATTTTATTTAGACTTTAGTTTGAAGTGCTTTTTATGCATTTATGTGTTTCATAGACTGTCAATACTCAACAATTTTATGTTTGTTGCAGTAGGAAAAACAATAGACATTGGCTTTATGATTATATCAGAACTTCAGGATGTTCAGCATGGCTTACGTTTCACAAAGAATTCATAAAACCATTCATGTTAAAGCAAAAGATTATTTTTGCAGGAGGTATGAAAGTAAAAAATATTTTACCGTACAGATGAAATGGGTTCTAGATATCTCTCAAATAATCCCATAACTCAGAAAACTTTAATTAAAAAAATTTAATTTAGCCAAAATCTTAATACATCAATGGTGTAAAGAACATATATGACCAAATCTAACTATTCAAATCTTTGGTTATTTGCGGTTAGTGTTATCGAACTATTGACTATTGGCTTAGTAAATTAGAAAATGATTTAGCAAAAACAGCCTTTAAAGGAAATTAAAGTATGTAGAAGCAAATACAAGACGTGTTCACAATACCACCTGTAAATGTCTCTGTTTTTGGTTATTTTTCTCCACTACTCTGAAGGCAGGTTATATTATAAACATAGCCTAATATATGCTTTTCACATTGTAGTACTGCTATATTGTGTTTTACAGACTTACAAATTCTCTTTTTATGCTAATTCATAAAATCTTTATTTGGTAAACTAAGATTAAACTTAAATCATTTGTGCTGATAAGATCTGTCAGAAATTAAAGCTTCTGTAAAGCTAAAAGCTGCTGTGACAGCTGCACATTTGCAATCAAATTAAATTAACATCATACTCCTATATTTTAGCACAGCAGGTGTTGCTTTTTCTTTCAGTTATTACACTTCTTTTTGAAAGATATTACCTTTAAGCTAAATTCTTACATTCAAACTTGTATTTTGCATTTACAAAGTAGCTGAAAAGTTTTCGTTTCTTTAGCTTCTGATGTACTTCCTTTTCTTTATCTATTTAAGTTTCTATTCCCCAGTAGTTCCCTCAATAACAGCATTTCCTTGTCAATTTGACTTTTAACATTACCTCCATGGAAATATTACTTACTTCGTCTCCATTCCACCCCCAACCTTTTCAGCGTCCTCCCTCTTTCTTCTCCCTTCCAGGGATTTATAAGTCAGCTCCCACACCAGTTGGTTCGTTGAGAAAAGCTTTGCATAAAGTGAAGGGGGTCCATAAGAAGGGAGAGCAGCTGGAGGGTGCAACAGCAGGGATTCTGGTGGATTGATCTTATATTTCCTTATTCATGCACTTAAGCCCAACATATCCAAAGATAAGCAGATATCAGTGCTCCATCATGCATGTGTTCAGGGTCTGGCATGTGCTGTGTGTGCTTGGTAGCTTGGGCTCATCTTTGTGTGCGAATGAGGTTGAATATGGAGGAAACTATGCAGACAACTATGACAACGAGATCTCTCAAAACCAACAAGAGGGTGAGTATTGTTTATTTGTCTCTCCGTCTCATCTGTACACTCCTTGTTCGAACAGAGGGATCATTGTAAACAATTTCCTCAGCTTCCATAGCAGCAATGAAATATTTTATCCTTAATTTAAATGATGGCTATACAAGAAAAAAGACAAGAAATTTTTCTGTAAGATGTTCCATAATGTTGTTCCACAAAGTTTATCTTTAATCTTTTCATTCATTGTTGTGCAAAATCTTTCCATCTGGCCATTTAAAGAAAAAAAAGGTGAAACATTTCTTTTTCTCTCTGATTACAATTATTTACAGTTTCATAAAGTGAGACCACAGTGCAATTTAACTTGTGACGTGAAACATAAAATAAAATAAAAAATATTATCTTTAATTCTTCTTTTAAAAAATCCAAACTAATCTCACTAACAAAACGAGGCGAGTAAAGAGGTGAAGTCAGTTTTCATGCAAAGACTCAAAAATGGCAGTGGATGTTGTGTTTTTTTCAGTAAAGTGAAGCAAACAATATAGCATCTCGGGAGTTTGGAGATTTGTAGTGACCCTTTTTAAAGCAGTTTTTGGGGCCCACTTCTGTCCTGCTGGTTTCTACAATAAGGGAAAGCTGTTGCTATATGGGGTAGTGTCACTGTAGTACTCAATTTTTTATAGTACTGGAAACTGTCAAAATCCATGTGAATGCAAGTTTTTCCAGCATGACATTGCACTGTAACAAGATGTGCAGTGTTACTTTACCTGCGAATGTTGTAGCTGATTAAAGTAGAAAAGAGTGGCTCTGACTACAGTTGTTCTGATCAAGCCAGCGGATTGATTGTTGGGGGCAGAGAAGGTTGGAAGCTGGGGACCATAGCAAATAAATAACGCTTGCATCCACAAGTAGATTTGAGAACCTTATAGATGGGCTTATACAATATGAAACAGACATTTTTAGAAAAATGATTACATTGTTTAGATAGGGCATAAACTTTAAAAACTGAAGATCAAATACTTTATGGCTCTTGGGTAGTCATGTTCCTCTGTGGTGTTATCATCCTACAGGCTCAAGTATAAAGTAAATGAATAAAATAGATGTTATTTTTGGCATGCAGTAATGTCATATAAACTTTCAGCTGACTATGGAATTGCATTATTAATGCACCTTTGTGGTTGTCATTTACAGGGGAGTCTCAACCCACACCATGCCATGCAGACTTCTCCCGCTGGGACCAGCTTTTCATCGCTCTGGAGGACTCCCACATGAGGCAGAATATGCTGCTGGAATCTGTGGAGCAGTGCTGTGGAGGAATGCACTCTCTGAGGACTCAACTGGACAAGCTGGCCAAAGGAACATGCCAGCAGAATGCATCCAGCCTGGTGTCAGCATGCAGGACACAGGCAGAGCAGTCAAGTCTGAGACTGCATCTTCATTTCGCAAAACTCCGGGAGGAGGAAGAGGAGAGGGAGAGGACAATAAATGCTACTTTACAGATGATCCTGCGTAGTGGTCATGAGGAAAATGCTCGACTAAAGCGCATCGAGGAAGCAATGCCATTGGCATCAGCAGGCAGCAGGAATGGCAACCAGCCGACACCAAGACCTGGAGGTTTAGGGACAGCAGGGGTAAAACCATTCTTGTCTGTCCTGAAGGAGCAAGAAGTGACTTTACCAATGGACATGGCCACAATGGAAAGGGCTCTGGTTGCTATAGCAACGGAGCTGCAGAAGGTTCACCTGCAGCTGAGCAAAGTGATAGAGCAGGCAGGAACGCTTAGGAAGGACAGAGGAGACACATAAATTGCCCACAAGGAAAAATTATACAAAGATCAAATAGAATTTGCACTCTTACTCTCTTTATATGCATTTTTTAAGGTTGTTTTTTGTTTTGTTTTTTCTAGTGAGAATTAACTTAGATGTACCGTATAGACTGTGGTTTGCTGTAATGTTTAAAACATCTATTAAACAATCATATTACCCTCTTTCCACACAACAATCAACTCGTTTATAACAGTTTCCTTGCCTACACTCAATAAGCGTTATCCAGCACATGTCAGAGTTTACACCCTGTGGCGATGTCTGCTAATACCCACAGCCGCAACAAGGTGTGTCAGAGGTTTTGGTTCTTGTCTAATGCTTGGTAGGTCTGTCCTGCTCATTAGCTTCTTTAGGAGTGTCTGAATGCAAACAGGCCACTGCTTGCATTGCTCACAGTGTTTATGATGTGTGAAACCCTGCCAGAATTATATTGCCCTGCCACCCTTCCCTCCTTCAGCCTCACACAAACACACGTGTGCTTGCATGCAGGCAGACACGTTACTGAAAACCACAAAAAGCAGTTTTGGTTGTCTACAGAGGTACTATCCACCCATTTTCCAGTTTCTATGTGCTTGTTTTTTGCTCTTTTTTTTTGTTATAACTTTTAATTTATTACATCATAATTTATTTTTATTACATTCATACATATGTTTTGAGGAATTTTATTTAAGTGGAGGAAAAAATCAGGAAAATGTGAGAAGAGAAATAGATAAAGACGGAGACAGGTAGAAGATGAGGATTAAGCAACAACAACAGCAGAACAAATCCATTAAACTGTTCTATTCTTTCCTCTGAGATTTAGTAAAGGAATAGTAAAGTACAAGTATTTTAAGATAATCTGTAAACATAGTGCAAAGTAACATTAAACCACTAAGCAAAATGTGGCAACAAAGAACAGTTTATCCATACAAGAGTTTAATCATGCCAGCAAACTGACATCACAGAAACATTTTCACTAATGAAAGTCTTACAACCATGGTTTGAATGTATACTTGTGCCCATTTCTGTCCATGCATGTCTGCGTGTAATGGTCTTTATTAATCTGAAGCTGGGTGGAGAACTGCAGGCAGCAGCAGACTTTTCTGCTGGCCTTTTTTCCCCTAAATGTCACTTCTAACAAGATTCAGAGGAGCAAAGAGGAGTTGTGTGTCATGTTCAGGCTTTTTGCCACATCTGTTTCACAATGATACCCAGCATGCATGCAAACACATGCACACGTTACACACTGGCACTTGACTACACTAAAAGTCTCCATCTGTGCAGTGTGCGGGGCGAACCTTGCGAATGGACACCTTGTTTTGTGATGTTCATTTTCAACAGAAAGAAAGATGGAAAGAGGAGTGGAGGACGCTAATGAGGGAAAAATAGAAAAGAAGAGACCCCTAAAAAATGTAGCGACAGCACTTTTTTGTCTGGTGGATAGTTACAAGGCATAACGACTGTTCCCCGTGCATATATCATTTTTTTTTATCAACCAGCTGGCCAAACACAGCCTTTTAACCAGCCACTGTCAGCCTTTCTGCCCTTGCTTCCCTTCTTTATCCTCTACCCCTTTCGTCTGTGCTTTGTCATCTGCCTTCACCCTCCTTTCCCCCTGCTTTTTATCTGTATGTGAATTCCATCATCTTCTCTTGCTCTTCCTCCATTTATCTTCCGCTCATTGTGTGTATTGCTTCTCTCCCTTGTTTCCCAGCTTCTGTATTTTTTCTCTTTTTCTTTCTCATCAGCCTAAACCAACCAAATAGATGGCATCAATCTTTAGGCCAAACCTCAGCTGGCTGCTGAACTGACTGACATTACAACTGTATCCAATACACACTCTTTTTCTCAGAAGATAGGGGTTGATTAGAAGTGGCTACAAGAATGCACTGAGTTAATCAGAGAGATTTTAATGTCACATCACGTAGTCACTGTAACAGACAACACAATATTGGCACTTTCTCAAAAGCAAAAACAACAATACAAAATAGGTAAAGCTCCGATAAACATTAAGCAGTCTTATGTACATCACAAGAAGGAGGAAGTATGGGCGATAAGAAGAGAATAGGCATCTATTTGATGGGTGAGTCCAGAATCTCCTCATACTCCTCCCTCTGGCGTCGCCCACCACCTCGAGAGGGAAGCAGCTTCATTGCCACCAGCCAGCCGACACTCAGGACAATCATCACATTCCCCACCACCTCAGGTGCGGTGGGAACCATAGGACTGACAGCCAAATGCAGGAGCATGGCAACAGGTATCTCCAGGCTCTGAGAGGCAGAGACCAGAGCAGGATGGAGTCGTGTGAGGGCATGCGTCATTCCCAGGAAGGCTGCTACTGAACAGGCAACCAGGGCCAGGATGATGCCCCAGGCTGATGCGCTCATTGGCCAGGACCAGCCCTCCTGGAGCAGTGCCAGAGAGGCTGGAGTGAGCAGGCAGCCTGTCCAGCTCACCGTAAACAAGGCAGTGCCAACTCCCACCTTTTCTTTCAGTGAGCGATACCCAACTAAAGCCAAGGCCATCCACAACCCTGCGAGTGCCGAAAGGGACCACCCAAACGCACCCCTCCAGAATGCAACCGGGTCAGTAGGCGACTCTGTATTGCTCTCATCTACGGTGGGAAGTAACACAAGCCCCAAACCACACAGCCCTGCAGCTATGGTGATCCCATCAACCAATCCAAGTCTCTCCTCCAGAAGCAGAAAGGCAAGGGTTGCTGACAGAGCTGTCGTTGCCAGGCGCCAAGTTGTTGTACCGTTTCCAGGGGAGACAAAGGTTAAGGAAGAGTAGGCACAACAAAGGGAGAGGGAGTAGGCAATGCCGTAACAGAGCAGACGTAGTCGATAGCCCTCTGGTCCAAAAGGATTCTCCCCCTTGTGCAACAGGACAGCCACAGACAGCAGCTGTACGACAGAGCGTACTAAGAGGAGAAACAGAGGGCCCAGGCTAAAGCGTTCAGAGGCCAGGCGGGTCAGAAGAATCAAGCAGCCGTGTGCCAGCGCCGCACCAAGCAGCCCTACCCAGGTAAGCCGAGATGCAGATACAGACGCCTCACCAAAACTGGCCAACTGTTCTCCAACCCCTTTCCCAGACCCCTTTGCTGCTTTGGCTCCTCCATCACTCCCCTCTCCTGCCCCAGTGGTTTGAAGTTTATGGGATGTGTCCTTGTCTTTGGAGCCAAAAAGCGTCAGAGGCCACCTCTTACTCTCCGTAAGTCGTTTCCTGTCAGATGTCTCCTCTAGGAACGATCCAAAGTCCTCAAAGGATGGAGCATCATCGTAGCCATCATCGCCCGGTTGGGGGAAGTGGGTGTGTACTCCAGGTTGGGGGGAGTAGGGGGTTTGCGTGGCATACTTGGCTGTGACTGTGTGAGGATGGATCTTCACTCTTTTCTTAGAGCCACCCAAGAGGTGACTGGACTCCATTTTAAAAAAATTTTAATGACGTACACCTGTAAGAAAAACAGAAAACTTTAAGCACCACATACAAATCATAGCTGACACATAGATTCCCGCGAATCCTCTCGCTTCTCTCTCTGACATGCTGCCTCCCCCTGGGATTCTGCCTGATATCTCATATATCTTTAATATCTGAGACAATAATAGCAGTGACTCACATCTTCCCATGAGTCCCTCCGGTTTGCAAGTGAATGTGCGTAAGCTCTACCTAGCTGACTAATCACCACTTTAATTGTATAACTTTAAATTTTTTTTTCCAGTTTGATGAAACACATTAAATCCACATTAGCCAAATTATACAGAACAACCTCTGCCTTGTCAAGCCGTCTCTGTCTTCTCACCTAACGCAACCTTCAAAGGGAATAAATGTCTGTTGGCGATGACAGTTACATAAGCAAGTGCTTGGTGCCTCATTTGTCATCTGCTTTTGTCTGTCTAATGGCTTTTTTCCTCCCTCTGGCCCTTGCGATTGACCTTTCACACACTATTTGTCAGTTTGTGAAAAAATCCTCATATCATATTAATACAACTTACTATACATGTTCAGTATCTGTTCAAAGCCACATCTTTCTTTATTACCACCACATTAATATCTTTATCTCTGTTTTTTCTTCTTTTTTTTTTATTATCTCCGTTTAGCTTTTCCCCTGCGTTTTCTGCAGATTACTAACAGAAAACTTTCAGCCTCTGCTGCACCATATGACATCAAAGATGTTACAAGGCGCATCTACACTGCTGCATTTAAGGCTTGTCCTCTGGTTTCTCTGCAAATAAGTATTGTTTCTCAATGTGAATATAATAGAAAATAATATTGTCATAAAAGTAGCCAAACATATTGACATGTATTGTAGTTTCAGAGTCAAGAACAAGTGTATCTTTCTTGCCTGGATTTATTATGACTAAAACATTCAGAATTTCCCTAAGGAGATTATTAAAGTATTTTTCATTCAATTTCATTAATTTAATTTAATCTGTTTGCTCAATCTCAGCCAGCCTGCTTGACAAAAGTGGTCCTTCAGCACTGTTTGCACAGATGTTGGCATGAATGCATTTTTCAAATGGCAGTCACATGCATTGCAGAAAGATTTTGCTATATTTAACAAAGGGTACAATAGTTGTAAATGTTGTGTTTGTTTTAACAGAAGATTTATTGTCAAATGAGCAAAAGAAAGCTTTACCTTCCATGCTGCAAATTTGATGGAATTGTCAGAGTTTGACTGAGATATCTTTACATTTTCGTCTATTTTTCTACATATAGGTATCTTTGGAAAATGTAATTGAGAAAAAACATTAGAGTAAAATACATTTTATAAACGATAACATTTTAAGTGGGCAGCATGGGTCAAATTGGGTGTATTGGAGCCCACATGATTTCTGTAAAAATCAGTTTACAAGTTGTTCATTGAAAAAATGATTAAACTGGAATATTTATGGGTTACTCTAGCAAAATGAACATCAGGCGCAAAAGAAAAAACACAAAATTCAGATTTTCATAAAGCTGTCCTGAACACCACTGAGTAAACCTATGAAATCACTGATAGCTAAAGACAGCAATCTAACAAAGGGTTATCTTTTCTGACTTTTACTTGTTATGATGTTACTGATGGGCAGAGTCAAAGCCGGTAGGTGCTGCTCCTCTAATCCTTTGTTATAGAGCTATTTTGATTATCTGGGAGAGTTTATCAATTAGTTGCAGTGTATTCTTTGTTTTTGTGGAGATAGTGTATCCTCACATTATCATCATTAGGAACAGCTTCAAGGTGTGAGTGCTGCATGGTGTGTCTGTAGGCAAGCACACAGAAAAGGTTTGATATAAAATGACTAACATGCAATCTGACAGCTTTCTCTAAATGTGGCCTGTACTAAAATAGTGACGCATGAATCTGACTTGAGTGCAAGCGAGAAGTTATCTCAGTTAAATGTTGGAAAATTATTCTTACATTGTTTTCAGGCTATCTATAACTTGATCGACTGCTCACTTTGTAAAGAAAAAAATAAATTGAAAAATAAAAGAAGCGATTAAAATGTGTTTGAATCGTCTCCTCCCAGTCGGATAACTGTGCTGGATGATGCAGCCTGCCTCCGCAATGCTGCTGCTCCACCGCTGCTTTACTCTGAATAGCTTATTTTACACCTTATACAACCAGATAGTGAGCTGTTACGAGACAGCAGCACACCTGCAGTGTGATAACAGCAGCAGATTAAGTGTGGATTTCCTGAATGTGCACTTTTGATCAAATCTGGAAAAACAAAAAACATAAAAAAAAAACAAAAAAACAGCAAGATCCTGGAATAATTCGCATCTTTTTATGTTTCATTTAATAAATATCTATCAGAGGCTTATATGGCTTTAAAAGCAATAAGATGTGCTATTTATAGATCAGTCAGTTTGATGCTAATAATTAGACGGTATTATGGAGCTGTCAGTGATGATAGTTTCATTCTAACTCATTAGATGTGATTCAGCCTGTCTCTCTGTAAAGGGTAGCATGCGTTCCCTCGCTGCTTTAGGCTGATGTGAGATGCTATTCTCAAGGTTATGGTTTCTCGGTGTTGCGCCCCTCTGACGCCAGAGGGATGGAGCACAGACACTAACACACACACACACACACACACACACAGAGACACACGGGACTGACATAGCCACAGTAAATAATAATGGGCTAAGCAGCATTTAGATTCAGCTAAAATGGCATCGTTAAACATTATAACAACCATGTTTTTCCCGATGGTGTCCGGTGCCACCTGCACGTCTAAGAACGTCAGTTTGATTCCCGCTCCAGGCACAACACGAGGTTTTGTTTTGTAGTCGCCATCCGTCGTGTGTGTATGATCATATGTCGTAACCAATAATGACAGCCCGACCAGTTATCCATGTCAAATTCTTGAATGGAGAAGCGCGCCCCCGATCCCCTTTACTCTATGTGCGCTCCCGAATCGGCAGAAGGCAGCTGAACGAATTAACCCTGACACCTTGACTTTACTCTAGCTTGATTTGGTGTTCACGCACATGATGTACTGTAATCAATGCACCATTAGGTGGATTAGTTGTGTCCTGTAACTATCGTCTAAAACGCATCCACTCACCTGCTTACGCACAAACCAGCGGAACACCGGACTGAACTTCACCGGCGATCAACCTCAGTCGTTTACTGAACACCTCCAACGCCCCATCACCTCTTGCTATCCATTTGTTCCTTTACTTCTTGTCCTTCCTTCTTTTTTTTATCTTCTTTCTCCTGCAGCAGTCCTGATTGTCCTCAAAGGCACCGCGGCGCGCCTCAGCCGGACATCCACTTACAGCACTGCTCTCCGCGGGGGGATAAATGTGGGTTTTATGAGAACCTGCTGCCCGCGTCCATCACTCTGTGATCACTGATACAGATGCTCCTGCTCAGTCTGATTAGAGAAAGAGACAGAAGGAGGAGGAGAACTAATCATAACGTCTGAGCATGCGTGAGAAACACTGCGCGATATTTGTCATCCTTTCTGTAAAAATTAATGGGCTTTTCTTCAAATTTTAATAGGTTTTGTTTTGTTTTTTTAAGTCAGTGAAGTGTCATATACCAAAGTTAATGTCAGCTGATTTAGTATTTAGCAATAGTAAAGAAGTGATTCAACATGAGACTTTTTTTAAAGTTCACAGCCATTTTTAAAGATAGAGACTTGTCTGCACATTGTTGAAAAAAAAAACAAAAAAAAACAGAATTGTTTTCCACTGTAAATAAAAACAGAATACAGTGACTGGAAAATGCACAAACACAACATATCAACTATTGTCTGAAATTTTTTTATTCTTTTTTTTTTTTTAAAAACCGGACACGAGCATGTTTACCATTAATCTGTTCTTTTTTTAAATACCTTGCAGATTTGGGAGCTGTTGTTTTAAAATAATTAAACATTTTTTCCCTTTTATTGTTCATTGGAATACAATTTAAAAAAACTTTAGGCCTTGTTTGTAATTTTCCTTCTCTTTTAGTAACATTGGCTTTGTGTTGATTTGACAAGACTTTACCTCGTCTGGATGGCAGTATAAGAAAATCTGCGGCCTCCACAGATGCCATGTCCATTAAGGCATCTCAGTAAAATTTCATTTTAAACTGCAGGCAACAAGACCAAATGAAAGTTCAAATTTCCATTCTTAAGATGACAGTTTTACACCTCACCTCCAGCCATGGCCTGTGAGTTGGAGTTAATAAATGATGGCAGAATTTATGACTCTTGCATTTGTTGATTCAGCAATAATCTGAATATTGTGAAAGTTGTGTTAACTCTCTATGGCATGGTGTTGCCCTCAGGCAATAAACCACACATGTGGTCTAATATGTAAAGAAGTATTTTGATCATTTTAAGATGTACTTTGTCATTGCTTATATTTTAAATCTGTTTTTGTGTTGTCTCAAGGCAACACTGCAGGTACTTTAGACTATATCCTTCTACAGTGGACATCATAGTACACAAGCAAGTATGTGAACAAGTAAGCTGAGAATGGAGCAGGTTGACTATATGGACACCAAGTTAAAAAGTAAGAATTCTTGGCCTTACACTAATTCCCTCAGTAAGTGGGGACAGCAAGTCGTACAGTTGGTACAATACTGTTGTTTCCCAGTATTGTACCTCTTGGGTCTGTTTTATACCCTATATCTATCTGTAAAAAAAAAAAGTCATGCCATATCGCAAAGTGTTGTGAGCCCTTTCAGTGATTTCCACTGTAGAGTGGTTTGTGTTTTATAGGGTTATAATATATAAAACTTGTTTCAAATGTCATGTCATGTCATTATCTGTACCGCTTGTTCCTATTACGGGTCGCGGGGTGAGCTGGAGCCTATCCCAGGAGTGTTTCAGGTGAAAGGCAGGGTACACCCTGGACTGGTCACCAGTCCATCGCAGTTGTTTCAAATGGATATCAGAAATGTTCAGCTTCCTTCTGATGATTTCTCTCTTATGAGCCCTTCCACTTTTTTCATTATTTCCCCATTTCCAGGTTTTCTGAAACATGGCAACAATTTCAATTAAACTCTTTTAATGGAGGTTTTAATGAGTGACATATAAACCAGTTTGGATGATAGCTTCATAATTAAATATATGAAGTAATTAAATAAAGAGCAGCTTCAGAATGAGATCAGGACTATTTGTTTTCCCTATCCCTCCTCCTCACTTTGATTCTCAAAGTCATATTTCCAACTGTCGGACAGTAATTGCTTTGACATTTTGCTGCTATAACCCTTGTGTATTCTGTTCTGTCTTGAAGTGTATTGACTTTTGCCGAATGTAGCAGGGTCAACTGTTGTTAGATCAGGCCGTCGTGCTGTTTCATAAAAAGCCTTGCAGCTGTCAGGCATGCAGAACGACACCTCCACCAGTACTCTCAGGGATCCACATCAGAATCCAATTCAGCACATACCCATGAGCTTACGATGAGAAGCAAAGGAGATCACCACACATTATTAGACCACATATTTAGATTATGGGCACAACATGGGCAAAATGTCACTTTATGGATTAAATGTAAGTGGTCCCTGTACCATCGAACTGGGCACAGTTTATTGCCAGTAGATGTCACAGTTGATAAATATACAATGTAGTTCTTTGCTTTGTGATGAGGACATGGATATTACTTTTCTATTAATAGGTACATTAATAGATTTTTTAATAGTAACATGTCCATATTAATCTGAATTGTTCATTTAGTGTCAAACGGCCCAACTACAGTGTCAATTCCTTCAGCATAAAGAGAGTGAGGTTATCTCAAGTTCCCTGTATTTCTTAAAAATCATGGATGGTTCAATATACCTGTATAGGGAACAAAATCTAAATTTTTCCTGTTTATTTTTATTTATTTATTTTTTTTGTCTTCTTACAGGAATTCTTTCTTTCTTTCTTTCTTTCTTTCTTTCTTTCTTTCTTTCTTTCTTTCTTTCTTTCTTTCTTTCTTTCTTT
>JBAMHW010000022.1:17789286-17808476 GCA_037177495.1 Rhadinocentrus ornatus
ACTTGTTAACTTCCTCTCAGGACAGGCCAAGTTAGCGGTCTGGAAAAGCAGGAAGAACCGTGTGAGGGGTGTGGGGACGGTGGACGTGGTGAGGATGTTGACAGGGATGCTGGCAGCTCGACTCAGGCTGGAGTTTGAGTTTTACAAATGAACTGAAAGGACTGATGAGTTTGTGGGAATCTGGGGGGTGAAGGAGGTGCTGTGTTTGGTCAGTGAGAACTGGTTGGGGTTGCATTTCTGAGGGTGGTGGTGGCAGATTCTAAATACTGGTAGGTGGGAATGTTGGAATGTTGCTTATTAATGATTTCTATTTTCAGGTGTGTGTTTTATTTTGTGTGGTTTTTTGTTGCTTCTTTTTTTTTTTTGGTCTAAGTTTTTTGTTTTTCCTTGAGGACTATCTAGTGTTTCCATGGTTACAGTGCATAAAGGTACATCAGACAAAACTCTTTGGAATGCTAAACCCCATTGACTGCTCTGCGGGATTTGGGTACAGCGCCATCACATCCCAACAGAAAGGTGCTGCCTTCAGGGAGGAGTTAGTGACTCGACGTGATGAGAAACTTTGCTGAGGAAAGTGATGAGCTGACAGCAGGGAGAAAGTGGGAGGAAGAGAGTTTTTTTTTGTTGAAGCAAGTCAACCAGGTTCTCTGCTGCCTCTCTCCCTCTCGCTTCATCCTTAGTCAAGAGGAAATTATTTATGGAGTGAGGTGAAGGAGCACCAGCTGAGAGGGAAACTTTCAGTGCACACAGTCTGGGGTTTGTATTCACTACTGCTGCATCCTAAGCTGTTTACTTGTGTGGATCTCTACTTTTTATTCTCCCTACCTACACTATTTGTCTTACTTGTCTTCTTACACACATGGAAACCTATTAGCACATGATGGTATGTGTCATTGTAATGTCAATATGTCAGTCAGATTTTATAAGGGACTAAATTTGCTCTTTTTGTTCTTTTTTTAAACGTTATTTATATTTGTTTTGGGTGTTGGCTGTTTATTGACCATGAGCATCCATCCATCTATTTATTTATTGTACCCACTTTTTCCATTGCAGGATTGTGGGGGTCTGGAGTCTACCCCAGTGGCTATCAGAGGCAGGATACACCCTGCATAGATCTGAACCATGATCAAGGTATCATTATTCAGAGCTTGATTCCATGGATGTCTGAACGCCTTTTCTCATTACAGCAGCAGCTGATGAGAGCAGAAAATAAGTCAACCAAAGCGGCAGACAGGACACATACATCACCCGGCCACCAGAGTGAAGAGAAAAAAATTACTTTAAAAAAAATCACATCTACTGTGATTAAGATGGGGATGCACTGCAGCAGAAAAACCTTGGCTGTATCCACTGTCGTCACTGCCATCTGTGTGTGTGTTTCAGTGTTTCAGTTTCAGGGAGGTGAAGGATGATGATTGCCTGGTTCACAAGTGAGGTTATAATTGGACTGTAATGTTTTGTTTTGTTTTTTCTCTCTCTCTCAAGCTAACATAGCGCTCTGCTTCTCATACATTTTGCATCAGCGCAGTTGCAGAAAGAAAAGGCGAGGGGAGGGTGGGGGCAACGAGTGCAGGAGGAGGCATGTGGGGAAAAATGGGCATCATAGAAAGTGGGTTAGAAAGAATAGCCTCAGGAGTTGGCAAGGTCAGAGGAAATCAAAATCTGGACAGGCGTGAAGAAAAGAACAACCATGCACTGGAATTCTCATTGTTAGCCAACAGGGCCATAGAAGGTAAAGAATTACATAACTCCAATGATTGTGTGTCACACTATCTAAGAGGGAAGTGACATTACCATCATCAAGAAACACTTGAAGCTTTCCAAAGATGCTGCCTCAAGATTTTCTTTTTATTACTGGAGTGACAATCAGCTGCCTTTGTTGTCCTTAAAAGTTTTCTTTACTGATATTGCACTAGACAGCCTCTGTTTCCATGGATACAGCCCCAGGTAAAGTTATCAGATTAAGCTGTGATTGAGAGTGTTTTTGCATGTGCATTCAAACAGGAGCTTTTTATGCACAAATGTGTACCACAGTTTCTCTTCAAAGCTCAAAACTGGGACAACGACAACCTGGCACAGACGTCTGCTGCTTGCATAACAAAAGACTGCAGCATGCATACTTAAAAAAAAAAGTAAGGTGGAGTCTCTCAAGGTAACACTGGCAGAGGTTTAAAGATCAAGCAGATTTGAACTGCATTAACCTGAGCAACTGTCGACCAGTTATGGTTAAAAGAAGGAGACATTTAATGTAAAAGATAAAGGCAGAGGGACGGATAAAAAGCTTAAAGAGCCAGAGAAAACCAGTTGCAATAGACTGCAACACCCTGAACAGACAGACAGCTTTTCTTTGTCTGAAGATGGCAGAAAATAACTGTAACTTGCTTTAATGCTTGCTTTTATGGGAGCATACATGAGAAAATGTAACATTCCACTGGAAAATTGTTTCTACTATGTTAGTGTTGTGAGCCAGTTCAAGGACTTTTATTAGCAGTACCAACTCTAAGATCCTAAAGTTAGAGGACACAACATGTCTCGAAAACTGATCACACATATAATGGCAAAAGCTCTGAAATTTACATGACATTACAGGATATTGTATGTTAAGAATGATTTTCATAATACAACATTTTTTAAATACAATACAATGTCATTTTTTATGGTAGTATAGTCAGCAGTGAACTGTCCCTCCTGAGCTTCTCTGTCCAACTTTACCCTATCTCCTCCTACTCCTACTCCAAATACCAGGACAAGCCAGTAGCCTGTGATTTTTTTGTCTCTTCTCAAGTGGGTTTGGAGCAGGTTGCAGCTGTGACTGGCTTTTCCCAAACAGTGCTTTTAGCCCAGGGATTGACCACTGTGCTACAAGTTTTAGGTGCATCCCTGCTCCAACATTCTGATCTGAATTAAATGGATTCAGCAGTTTGTTGTCAAGTTCTAAACAATGATTCATTAATTTAAAATAGGTGTGTCTAAGCAGGGATACATAAAAACATGCAGGACAGTAGACCTTCAAAGATCAGCGCTGTCCATTCCTGTTGTAGCCTTTTGTCTCATATGTGACGTTCTGATCAGGCTGTGTGTCTGGCACTTGTCGGTTTTCTTTGAGTTTTGGTTGCCACAAGGTTGTTTTGTGTTGTGTTCCAGGACTCCAACAAACAGTACTGTTAGACTGGTTGCTCATTTTTAAGTTCTTGTTATGTTTGCTGTCACTAAGTTGTGTCTCCTGTTGTGTGCTGAGCCAATAAAAGTTGATGAGTAGTAGACTGGGCTGCCATCTTTTACCTGTGGCTCCTACTTCAGTCTGCTTCTGTGAGATGCTTCAGCCACTACTATTTTTGTCTTGGTGTTAGTTGTAAATATTGATTTTGTAATAGTATTTCTGTCCTCAGTCTAACCATTCATTACATACATTCTTTAAAATTTCTGTTTAAATTCATTACAGTTTTATTATAGAAAATTGTGAACCCCTCGTGTGAAATAAAAGTACTGTTTTTAATCTGTTTCATGTGTTCTGAATAAATATTGATCATCTCAGTTTGTGGATTTTGAAAAGAGCTTGCTTTTTGTTTGTATTGCGTAGGATCCTTTAGCCCAGCGGTTCCCAACTTATTGTGCTCGGGGACCCCCTTACTAAAAAGCCATGGGCCCCCTGCTTGACCCGGTGCTTGGTTTTATGCTTTCAAAAATGGGCTTCTCACCATAAATATTGTACTCTGGCTGAGTCCTGTCCTTTGATAACGCCAAAGTCAAAAGAATGGCATATAGCTTTACTTTTTTTCCCCTTAAAATAGAGACAATTTGTGGACATTAATCAAAACGGCTCTTAATGTTCAAAGCCTCAGGTACCCCCTGTGCTCTTTGGGGGACCCCAGGTTGGGAACCACTGCTTTAGCTCAATGTTTCCTAGTCCAGGTCCTAAGGACCCACTGCACTGCATGTTTTAGAGGTAAACCTACTTTAACACACCTGAATTGAACGAATGGCTCGTTAACAGGCTTGTAAAGAACCAGATGAGGAAGTTCATTAATCTGAATCAGGTATGCTGGGGTAGGAACATGCAGGGCAATGTGTCTTGAGGAGCTGGATTGAGAATAGCCAATGAGCTTGCTTGAGTCAGTGTAGGGGATTTTTTTTCTCTTTTCTTTAAAAAAAAACACAATATGTTGACATTTTATTGATATACTGGCTAGTATAATTAATGTTCCAATGCATCTTTAGCAATTCCATCAGAAATACTAAGTGAATAAGATCCTTCTTTTGCTTCTTTAGCCCGTAGTGAACCATGTTGTGTGCACAATGTTAGTGTGAACTATATCTTGTAATCTAAGGCTGGTAATGGATCAATGTGTTTTGTACAAAAGAGCATTTTTCTCAGGAATACTTTGCTTGAGAGAGCTAAGCTGAGTATTCCAGCTTTGTTGTTGTTATTGTTGTTGTTTTCTCATGTTAATGATTCATCCAAGTCCATTTAAAAAAGAAAAAGACAACTGTTGAAATCATGTGAGGGAAAAACATTCTTGCTTCCTTGCATGTTTTCTTTTGCAGCAGACATTTTAAAATTACTTTTGAATATAACAGCTTGTCACAAGATTTTTTTTTTATGAAAATTAAATCAGACAGTAGAAATGTGAATTATTTCACTGGTTAGGATCAAAAGAGAAACTATGTGGGTGGTGTCTGTAAATCAGTGAGTCTCTAATCAGTGATGGCCTAAGACGGCCTTTATCAGAGCTTTGAATGACACAGATTGATGCTGAAGCTAGAACATTGTAAAATGGCCATGTGGAAACACATAATTTGATGGAAAGCAGACTATTATGACAATGAAAATTATTATCTTTATCATTATTTTCATTCTGATCTTTGAATAGCTTCTAATATCATTCTACACCTGATTTCAAAACTACAGAAATTTTTCTATGAAGGTTCATTAACACAGCATATAATTATATTTTGACATGTCCATTTCATTTTTCATGTAGCACCTGTGGAATACCTCATTATAATCACACATTCAAGAATAATAATGTTATCTGAGTGTGCTGGAAAAATAACCCAAAGGGAGGATCTGTCAGCAGCTTCTAGGGTCAAGATGTGCTGTTGCTATGGCAAACAACATTGCATCCATCAGATGAAACATCACCCAGTACATTTGCGTGTGTATATTTATATTTGTGTGTGCCCATGCATCACTGCCTTATCTATTTCAAAGATACCAAAAGAGGTGGGCACTGCAGAATTTTATCAGCCTTTCTTTGTTCACTCTCCCTAACACAAACACAGAATGTAATGCGGGTGTTTGATATCTACTTAATGACTCTGAAATGGGAGTAATATAATTAACCGAAGTCATTGCTCTCCCTGGCTGTCTCTACCTCCTTCCCTATCAGGCCATAGTGAGCTGGAGTGAGTTATGTGAGCACATCCAGCCTCTGTTATTGGGTTTATGCACATCCAATTTCAGCCCTAGGACCTGGCAAATGGTTTCAGCCATGTGCACAAGCTCGTTTTATTTTGAGCTCTCACTCTCTCCACGTATGGCGAGAGGGGGAAGCAGATTTTTGGGTTAAAGGTCATTTGTGTACTGATGCATACATATGTGCTGAGCAAACGTCTTTTTTAACTTGTTTTGATCAATCATGTCTTGTCAGTTGTGGAAACATTTACTTTAAAGTTAATGTTAGATAGCATCAAGAAATTATTGGTTTGGCAGTTAAAAATAAAACAAGAAAAGAGCATTGATAATTATTCTGTTTTCACAGAGTAATGTGGAGCATTTATCTCACCTGTGTCCTGCATGATAATAAATTTAATCTCTTTAGGTTTTAGACTGCTGGTTGGATAAAACAAAACCCTCAAACATCTCGTTGTGAGCTCTGATTTTAGGTTAAACTAGTCTGTAGCTAATTTTATGTATCAAACTTATCAATAGGCAGCAGGTCTTTAAAGGGTTTATTATTTGTCAGGTTACTTGTATCATGCAGGATTAATTAAAGTTATGCTTAGATAATATATTATAATTAGAAACAAGTACATTTTGATGTTAGGGAAGTCAATTGTTAAGATTTTGTTAGTAATTGGTAGCTACATAGATTTATGTATAGAAACCAAAATGAGCTCCAAAAAAGCTGTAAAATGTCCACAAAATACCACATTTGTGACAAATATAGTAAAATGACAGAAAATAAGCCAAATGTAACAAACAAAAAGTACAAGACACAAAATCAAGATACAAAGAGAAAGAAAATGACAACAGAAATAAAAAAAATAATCAACATGAAGCATGAAGCAACCAGAATGAGCTGAAAAACCACAAAAAAATAGATTTACTTACCATCATGGTGGGCATCACAGAGGCGTGGCTTTACAAGGTAGTGCGGTCATCTTGTAACCCAAGGGTTGCCGGTTCAATCCTAAGCCAAGTCGAGTTCATGTCAAGGTGTCCTTGGGCAAGACATTGAATCCCTAATTGATGGGTCGTGGTGAGCGCCTTGCATGGCAGCTACCGCCATGAATGTGTGTGTGTGAATTTGATGTATACTGTAAAGCGCTATGTAAGTACGGACCATTTACCATCACAGACCAAAAGTTACAAATTTTGTGTGTGTCTGTGCAAAATTAGAAACATATTCAAGAAGGAAGCAATATTATACAAAGCTCCTGTTTGAGACACAAAACAGCTACAAGTGTATATAATATAATATATGCATCAATGTCTAATTTTTTACATGAGAGGAAACCCTTTGCAGATCTATGCTCAGCCCAATGTTTCATGATCATGATATTTGCATTACAGCTAAAAATATTAATGCGTTTTAATGTGTGTACTATCTCGAAGGATACATGTTTGTGTGGGTGTGTTTCACAGCAATTGTAATACCCTTAGGATACACTGTTTCCACCTGACAACCTTACAAATTCATTAATTAAAAAGAAGGGAGATTGGATGAGTCTTTTTGCTTCTGTGCACGTCCCCGTCACTGTTGTGTTTGCGGGGTCCTGGGTCCCTCCCTCCACCTGCTTCACGCAGGTCCTCCCTTCCCCATACTCGCACCCGAGGCGCGTGCCCGCCCAGCTCAGTGTGTCCGCCAGGGGGCAGCTGTGTCTCGGTCTGAGGCTGCGCCGCTCCCGCTGCATCACAGAGAGAAAAATACCACCAGATGGCGGTTTAGGATTGCTGCTCTTCTCTGAAGGCGCGGTTCCGCTCGCACGGCCAATTTTCAATATAAATATACGAACTATATTAAAACGAAAATCGATTGTATATTTCGGAAGGTGATAATCGATTTGGCGATGGTTGTTAAAGGTGAGTGTCTTGTGTTTTTGTCGTGTTTTGTGCGGTGGGAAGGGAGACGGAACACAGATTAAAGATGGTGGACACAGACAGGGAAGACTGGTTGGCTGGGGGATGGGCGCTAGCGGCTAACGGAGGTGAATGTGCTTTCTCTCTCTTCCTCAGTTACATTATAGCCTAGCAGAGCTATTAGCTTTTGAGCTAGCCCCAAAATTTCGTTGAGACAACTTGCTAGAAGGGCAAGTGTTTGTCGCAGAACCGGCCTCTATTGCCACCATCTTCCATCCGGCGCAGGAGTTAGTCTTGTCAACAAATAAAGAGCCATGCTGTGTGACGTGTTTTCTTGCTCTTTGCAGGCAGCATTCAGAGCATCACCTTCTCAATTACACCGCGTTATATGAATGTACAGTATACCCTTCCTGTTAAGCGGTGCTTGCTGTGGTTAGGTTTATCGTCAACTCAAATGTTACTTGCCACATTGTTGTTGGCACTGTTCTCATCAAACAACTGTCAGTTTTGTTCAAAGCATACGTAGAAATACACAACGTGGGATATTATATTGCACTCTTAGTACTTTTTCCTGTGTCAACATCAGAATCCCAGCTTGTCTTCAAGTTTAATGACTTTTTCCCTTGTAAAATAACTAACATGTTACTTTCAATCAGTGACAGCGAAAAGATTTTTCATTTAAAACTGCAGGATGGAGTCCTGCATGTTTATCTATATTATTATGGCGCTTCTTTTTCCCCTTCCCGCCCCCTTCCGTGCGGGAAGCAGGCAACACTGAGCGGGGAAACGTGATTCAACATAAGGGGGGATGGGCTTCACCGGTTTAAGTCCCAGCTCCCCTCTTCACCGACCCCTGTACAGCTCACCCTGTGCTGCGATGATGGCGGGTCAGGATGTTTCCTGACTGTTGCATGAATCTTAGGTTGTTGCATAACTGCTTTGTTTACAGTCAGCCATGTGATTTCTCATGAAGGCTTTCGTCCTGCATCCCTGCCAACTTATCCTTTATCACTTCTCAGTCTCTTAACCCAGTACTACACAAACTACATTTATTTTAGCCTGCAGAGAAAGGTAAACGTGTTATTTTAAGTTTTGCTTTGTTTTAACCCTGCTTTTGGTTGATTTAAAAAATTAGTGTTAAGTTTTTAAAATGAAATTTACTACATAATCATAATGCATAGGGTGAAACGGTTGGTAAGCAAAAATGCACAACAAAGCGTTGGCTGAAACAAACAAGCAAAAAAAGCCTCTTTATTCATATAATTTTTTTTATCAAATACAATATCCATGTTAAACATGACACAAATTATTATGGACATTTAATATTATGTAATGTGGAAATCATATGAGGTTTAATTTTTAATAACAGTTACCCTGTTTCTTGATATGCCCCATTTCAGTATGTCAAATTGGAAATTAGTCACTACCACAAGGCAAATTAAAGTAGCCAGAGTCCTTGATGGTGGGCATATATACTGTCACTAATCTTTTAAAGGGTTGTCTGTGGTAATCCAGACTAGTTTCTATCAACCAGGTCCCAGTAGCTATTGTTTGTCTCAGACCAGCAGCAGCTATGTTCTGCCTGGAGTGATGGAATTAATGAGACATCTCGTTTTTATGTTTAAAGCCAGTTAACAAATATAAATGCCATTATAAGACTCAGTAGTATAAACAAAAGGCAGTTTGTAATTTTAAAGGTATTCATAAAAAGTCCACATATAATGTTTTAATCAGAGCAGGTTTCAGCTACTATCTCTTTGCTGGAAAATGTTCTTCCTAAGTAGCGCTTAATAGCTATTAGACACTAATAGTTTTAACCTAAAGGTATTTCAGAGTTTGGTTTACTATCCTAAATAACTGTACAGTTGCATACTTAACATTCTGTATTATGAACAGATCTATTTGACAGTAACTAAGCCCGAGTCTCTTCTTGCTCCACTGCACTGCTTTTTGTTTGAGCCATATGCTTGTAATGATACAGCTCAGGGGATTATGTAATGGGCTTGACATTTGTCTGAGCTTATTAAATGGTGACCTTAAGTCAAGATGTTGGCTATAGAAAAGAGCAGCATTTCTTGTTCATTCTGTTGTCCAGCTTTCGGTTGTTTCAGCAGTTTATGAAAATGTCACAACAAAGCAAATATTCCTGTGCAATGATAATATAATTAATTTAAAAAGTGGATAATGAGAATGGCAGTGAATACAGAAAATTTCCATATAGTGCTATCAGTTTTCCACCAGTGTATGTTTGGATTATGAGAAACCATTGTATAGATTTGATCTACCATCCACAATGGTTTTTGTCTACGTTAACGAGCGCAACATTTCACATGCACGAATGTCGCCTGTCGCTTGGCTGGAGGAAGCAGCGACTTCCGCCACAATTCGCAAGTTCCATAGAAAATTAATAGTAAACACCTCTCATATATATACATATATGTATATATATACATGTATGTGCTGCAATAATGCCATCATTTGGTTCTCAAATCCAGGAAAGCCATACAGCCTGCTCGTGCCAGTATGCAAACAAATCCACAGAACCCTGTTTATAATATTTCTGCAACTTCTGGTTTGTTTAGGCTCTAGTCGTGATGAGGATTCCTGTTGTGTAACCAGCTGCATTGCTATATACATAATTTCAAGTGGAATAGGAGATTGCTGTGCAGCCACTTTATAAGTTAAAATCTGAAGAGGTAACCAAGCAGTGAGGAGAGGGAAAAAATACTACAAAGTTACAATGCATAGTTTGTTTTTTCAATGGTTATTGATCTGTGGTAGCCCTGTGTGGTTTTACAGGTAGCACAGTGTGTACGTTTGGCAGCATGCAAAACATTAGTTTTTTGCAGCATCATTAAATGTGTTGTCTAATTGTAAAAGACTAATTTTTGGCCAGCTGATCTAAATGATTTTGAATCAAACTGCATTACAGCTGTTTGATGTGTGCAGTTGAGGGCATGATGTTACATTTACTGATCAATACAAATAATGCCATTAGTTGTTCCATCATAAAATCTGTATTCAAGGAGCTGCAGATACAAATGCTAGCAGAAGGTATGAGTTATCATTCACAGCACAATACGCAATACAGGCTGATGGCGTATCTGAAACAAAACTAGATTTAATTAGAAGATCTCTTTAACAGCTTTAAACACATTAAACTATTTGACATTTGTTTCAATACCACCGTTTTTTCTAATGCATCTAGAATTATGATTTACTGTTATTGTCATTGGGGTCATTACATTGCATGTTTATAACTGTCGATGGTGTAAAAATGCTGAAGACTACCAACCTGAGTGTTATAGAAACTGCCCGGCTGTTGGGAAACAGGGAAATTGCCTCTTGTCAAACAACACAGCGATGTAATGTTGACATAACAATGAGTCATATTACATGATGGCACCAGATAACAATGTAATCACCATGAGGCAAATAAAGCTTGCTTTTAGGGAGTATTTGTTAAAGCAATACCATTCAACTGTCAAGTTGAGCACTAATGATATTAGGTGTGTTTTATCTGTGTGTTTCAGAGTATTGTGATGTCTCAGTGGTTTCTAGGTTGAGCAGGCAGGCTTTACCTGCAGCTGACCCCTAAGTGTATCTTGTTGATGGCAGCCAAGGTTTCTGCCACAGAGCTTTTTAAATTTATTTATTTATTTTAAATAGAGTGGATTTATTTTTTAAAGTCAAAGCACTTTTTTTTAAAGCCCCCTGTCTTTCTTATCCAGGAGCTTTCAGATGTACTTTTTCTACCATTTTGTTGCTGAAGCTTTAGTTCAAACAAGAATAGCTTTTGACCGAGTGATGAAAAACAGAAAATTCAAAAGTAGGTCCTGTTCTGTAGCATTTCACACATAGCAACTTCACTTTTGAGGAAAAAAACAATACATTGCTCTTCCTCCTCGTAATTTATTCCTTCCAAACAGAGGCGGCTCAGAGTGTCCTCATACACATCAAGCTGGTGTGTGACCACATCTTCGAAGCCGGCTTAAGCACACATGATGGAGGACCATTTAGCCATTTTATTTTTAAAGCGTTGTCTGTGGTAATACAGACTAGTTTCTTTCCACCAGGTCCCAGTAGCTACTGTTTGTCTCAGACCAGCAGCAGCTGTGTTCTGCCCGGTGTGACCTGGAAAAAATTAGACGGGAGACATTTCGTTTTCACTTTGAAATCCCCGTCATATTCGGCTCTATGGTGCAGCTTGACCACAGGTCCGTAGCGGTGGCGAAACATTGGACTGTAGCCACGTCCTTCACAACACCCTCACGACACTCATCATACAGGGCAGGAGGACACGCGGTTAAAATAGTGACGCGATGGCAGTGATGCAGTTTGGCCAAAGTGTTGATGAGTTTCTTAAATCCGGGTTGTTCACTGTGTTAACTGAGTGCTGGTCTTTGGTGAGAAAACAAGTTATGTTTGTCTATAACGTTTATTATCTCTGTGTCTTTGGAAGCTGGTGGGTTATTTAGTCGCGACTCACAAAATTTTTTCTATTTCCTTGTGTTGCGTTGTAAGACCTCGTGTGCACGTCTACGTGAGCGAGCGCAACATATCGCATGCACGAATGTCGCCTGTCGCTTGGCTAAAGGAAGCAGCGATTTTCGCCATAATTCGCAAGTTCCATAGAAAATCAAAAGAAAAGGAGCGTTGTCGCCTCCCCTGTGTCCAGCCCATAACTTGAGAGGCGTTTGCACCTGGAGTTGAATTAAACCAAAGCGGCCGGGACTGTGGGAGGAGTCTGCAACAGAGCGCAGCGCTGCAACGCCAGGAGTAAACTGCGAAGGAGCAAAATAATCGTACCATTTCATTTTTATGATCGTTAAAAACCTAGATCGTAGTTGCAATTAAAATTCGATTAATCGCACAGCCCTACTGCTTAGTACTTGCACAGTAAATTCAGTTTTTAGAGGGCTGTGCGGGGTGTTTTATTAATCCTGCTACTACACTACACGGAATCCGATTATTCACTCACTAGTTTCACACTTTTTTTCCTGCTTTCTTTTGTGTTCCTTTTCAATATGTTAAACATATTTACTAAGGAGAGAAAATAGCCAAGATGCTAATTTTACCTGACTGAATATTTATTGTGAAGTCCTACTTTAATACTCATTTTAACTTTATTTATTGACATCATCACTGTTGTTACAGGTAGACAAGTATTGGAGCTGGTGTTGCACAGGGGCAATAGTTTATTCTTTGACTATCTGCTCCCACAGGGGCAGTGTATAAGTCCTCCACCCGGGGGGGTTCCAGTCCCAATTCAAACCTCTTGCTGTTTATTTTACAACCACAGTCATTGTGTTGTCTTTTGTTTACTGCACACAACCTGTGTTTTTATTGTGACATTTTATAGAAACCTTGTTTAAATTATATTTTTCTGATGACCACAAATTCATTATCACTTGAGGCACCACAGCATCGTGTAATTTTCAGAGAGCAGTTGTTTTTCCAAATTCCACTATGAGGTCATTTCACTTCCTTAATTTACGACTGCTATCAATGTTAACTTGCTTTGACTCTCTCTGGTTGACAATTGATATAAGCTTTCCATTTCCCACACGTTTAACATTTTCTTCCTAATCTGACATCTTTGTGTGTTTTCAAAAACCTCTTAATTTAAAATAGCTTACACCAAGGGGTCCTGGAGACCTACTATCCTGCAACTTTTAGATGCAACCTTTCTCCAGCACACCTGAATGAAACAATCGTTACCAGACCTAGAGCTGAATAATATGGGAATGAGGGAATTCAACCATTTGATTCAGGTGTGTTGGAGAAGGAATGCATCTAAAAGTTGCAGGATAGTAGGTCTCCAGGACCAGACTTGGGCACCCCTGGCTTACCCACTGAATATCCTGATGTGCTGCTTGAACTAAGAACTTGTGGTAAAAATGGCTTTGCACTGATTCATTTAAAAAAAAATTGGAAAAGTAACTTTTCTTCAAGTAGGTTGAAGTTCTGAGACTGGCAACTATTTATATATTTGTTTTAATTTGACCCAAGTGTATTTATGTGGTAGTCACTAGATTGTTATCGATGTTGGATTTATATATTAAAAAAAAAGGAAACCCAAATTTCATCTTACAAGTTGTATTAAATTATTTGATAATGTTGTATATTAGATTTAGTTTAAAGCATCTTGTTTCCAGCCGTGTTGCCCAGAATTACAGAATGATTGATGGTGTTGAAAAAGGGTAGATAATATCTTTTTTTGTGATTAGATGCTTGATTACAGTACAAGTTGTTTCTGTAAAACAAAACACTATATGAAAGCCTCAACCTTGAGGTTGTTCCACATAAGAACAGTATAGTCAACATATATAATCAGAGGAGAGAATAACTTGTAGCAAGGATGGCAACATTGATAATTAAAAAATAGTAATGAAACAGCCTTATCAGCATTTATGTAGTTGCATCAGCACTTTAGGCTCCATTCAGGTCCCTTGTCAGGGTTTTCCTGCAATTCTGGAGCACAAAAACTGAAATCTGCTTCACCAGGTAGTCTGTGTTTGTCATTATCATAATCCCTGACTGGAAAGTCTTTTTTTTAAAAACAAAACAAAACAATGTTCATCTGTAAAGATGTCAAGAAAAAGTCCTGGATTTGTATTCAGTTGAGATGTGTGATGGATCTGTGGCTCCTCTGGGAGGGCAGTCTGGTATTTTATGAATAAAAGACAGGTTATGATGCATTATTGATTTCTTTTTGAGGCATTAAAGTTTGCCTCTAGTTTCAGAGGCTGAGACTGATATCCTGCTTATCAAGACTTAAGGGATTTGGGTCTTGGTGATATGTATATTCACACTATGGCTTGGAAGGGATTTAATCAGCTATTTATGTTCAGTGCAGCCTGATCTAAATTTGGCTCCAGACCAGACCTGCAAATCCTAAATGTGTCATTTACACAGGCGAGGTTAACAACTAGCCTTAAACAAGAGGATACCACCTCCTCACCATTATCTGTGTCTGCGTTTTTCTCAGCAATCAGTATGATTTGTCCACAGGCTCATTTAGTATTGATTTGATGGCTCTTGCCAAGTCAATTATTTGGTTATGGAGGGGACAATGAAGCAGTTACCAAGGAATCAGAAATGCATGAGAGTGGGCTTGCAGATGCAAAAATCTCACAGGTTTGGAATTTTTAGTTGTAGTGCAACTGAAAATATTTTTATTGGAAAACTTTACAATGAATTATACAGAATTTCCAGTGATGTGAAAATACTGTATATCATGAAATTGTGATCGGGGTAGTTTTGATTATATCAGTTTCACAAGAATCCCTATGAGGTTTCCCATGAGTGAAGATCTAATGATGAGACGTATTTCGGTTTTTGTTTTCTACCCTGCACTGTGAAACATCATGTATTTACCCATCTGCTCTTTTAGTCTGTGTCCATTGGATTAAGGGACTAAGCTAAATGCAGTGGCAGACTCCCAACAGATTATTTACCCATAAACCCCTTCTTATTCCCTACTGACTGCATGTTATCTCTCTTGCATTATCCATGTACAGAGTATCACACATGTACAGACACTTTGCCAAACTGCTTTCTAAATCCATTTACAGTTACAGTGAAGATGCGGCTAAAAATATCAGAACACCAGAAAGAGATTTTTCTGATTTATTTTAGCTATTTAAGGACAACACATCACTCGTTAACAACATGCATTATATTCAAACTGGAAACCTTTCAGATCATTCCCTTCATGGTTTATATTTTTACCGATGGTGTTTAACTTTTCTTCTAATGTGTATGTGTTAAAAAAATAGAAGTGCGGTGTCAATTCAGTTTTCTGCATATATTTGCAACATATGCAGCTAAATCTTGACCCGTAACTGCTTTTAATACAATACATATACAACCTTGACACAGTTTTATTTCCTTAATATCAGTCAGTGTAATACTTCACAGAATGTCTGTTCTAGATGGTGAAGCCAAGCAACTGGTTTTGTGTTCGCAGTCCGACCACATCTAAATTACAACCAATATAAAAAACTGCTTATAAAAGCTGTTTAACAAAAATAAAAACGATCAAACTCTAAAAGGGGCGTTGAACTAAGGCTGACACCAGACATTTTCAATTTATGTTAATATGTAGATAATATAAAATAGTTTCACCCAAATAAAAGCAAAGATCCGTTCATCTTCTTTCTAACTTCCTTGAAAACTCAAGATAAATTTAATCTGCTAATATCAGTTTAAGCAGCACTGCAACATTTTACATTTTAGAAGCCAAAACAAAACAGTCTTATATTTATACCGATGAAATGACCGATTATCAACTGGTTGCTAAACACAGGCACATTTTCTATTAACATTCACTTTTATAGTTTTCTTGAAGTTGTTGCTTTATTCAATCTGTTGTATTTATTAATTGATTTCTTCACCTTTTAAAACACTCAAATAACCTCTGGCAGACAAAGTTATTGTGCTTCAAATTTTCTTTTATTTATGTTTTAAATTATATTCTGGCCGAGAGTTTTATTCTGTTAAAACTGTTTTAAAATCAACTTTCTACTTCAGTGTCTGGTCTTTTCTTTTGATTCCCTTAGCTGCAGTCTATATCTGAACAGTCATTGTGCCCCTCAGCCTTGTCCTGTACATTATGCTAGATAGCTGCTTTTTTTTATTCTTTTATTCTTTTTTGCTTTGACATCTGCCTGCACACATTAGCAAGCTTCTCCCGCTCCTCTGAAATCTTCGACATTCTGCTAGATGGTTAGGAAGTAATGATGGGTGTGGGGACTAATGGCCTTCACTGGGACTGTGTCTCAGAGTATGTATGTGTGTATGCATTGTCCTGCTCCCATCCGGCTTTCTTTTTTTTCCCTTTTACTCTTTAATAGAAGTGAACATGATGAAGACTGAAAATCTGGGCCAAGGTGAGAGAGTGCAGACAGATGAGAAAAACAAATTGGTGTGTTTTTACTCCGCTCCCTTTCCAGCAGCACCCCCCCACTTGCACTGCTACCACTTTCTCTTTTTTTTCCCCCGACTTACACCTCCACCCATTTGCCCCCAAACCCCCCTTCTTCACTCCTCACTCTCTCGGCTCCATTTTGAGTCAGCTGAAAGCAGGCAGCCATTGCACACTGATTGGGAGAAACATTAATTTGCTCCTCTCCTTTATACTGCTCCATAGCCTTGCCCTGCTTCTGGTTTTTTTTCTTATGATCTGTTTATTCTTTATTCACAGAGGTAGTTTTCATGAGGTTATGGGAAAAAAAAATCTGTTTTCAGTAGAGATCTTATCAGTCAGTGCAGTTCACACAGCATCTTTCCTCCCCCCCTTCTCTCTGCCAAGATCAGGCTTTGTGAGTGCCAGAATATGAGCATGCAGTAGTTTGTGGCAACAACAGATGGATGTGTGTCTGTGTGTTTTTGTATGTGTGTGTGTGGACCATGGCTGTTTCTAACCATGCCTCTCTGTGTCGGATGGTGAATCTCCCCTGTGACATAATCATAATCTGGTTAAACCAGGCGGTCACAGTCAGCCTCAAGGCTTTCCTACGTTATAAGGCCGAGGATCTTTGGTCTCAGCATGTATGGAAGCTGGCAGCATGATGGAATACAGTTATAGTCTTGGTGTTCAGCTCATGGCTGTGGCCTAGTGGGACCAATTGTGGTTCAAGCTTACAAGTCTTACTCTGGTTAACCTTAATTGTGGAGGTTCTGTTTTTTTTTTATGTTAGAGGGTAGCTGTGCAACATTCCTTTTTCTTTGGACTTCATTGTAAGCAGCTACTTGTTCCCAGAATACAGACAAAATAATAAAAATGTGGAAAACAGTTTCTCACACCTCGGCTGAACAGTTGAGCACATCAAATTAATTTTGGAAGGTAGCTATTGTTCAGTAAGCCTGCTGCTTTCTACTTCCTCTGCATCACAAAGCAGGTGTAATTAACAGATATTGTACCAAAGGAAATGTTTTTCAGGCCTTTCGCTTAGCTTGGCTTTGACTTGACTTCATTTTGATTTGAGCTTGCAAGTGTTCGTTTTAATCCATCATCTCATGCAGCTCTGCCTTTCTTTAGATTATTTCTTGGGAAAGAATTTAAGAAAATACAAGCATATGAAGATCCTGATGGGAGAGGATTTGAGATGTGATGGAGTTTAGGTGCCAGCTTGTGATTTAAAGATGTTGCTTCTACAAGATGTACACATTCAGTCTCACACTTCATTTTTGTTGTTGGTTTATTATGCAGCATATACAAATCACCGAGGTTGCTGTATGCTCTTGTCTGTTTCTGTTTCCTTCTCCACAAAAACATCAGTGGCAGCGTATTTGTTATTCTGTATTCCCTGCTAAATTGAAATGTTTGGCTTCCGTTTTAATTGTCTTTATTTCTTCTATGCCATTGTCTGGAAAAATGTGCACCAACACATATTTGCCTTCCACACACTAGCACCAAACACCCGATTTGATAGTGTGCAGTTAAATGATTGCAGCATGCATTGCAAGATGAAGTTAGTTCATTACCATGTAAAAGACACTACTTTTTTCACCTGGGCTTTTTTGCATTTTGTGTTTTGTCACTTAGTTTTTAAATTAATCCGTCTAATGAAATTGGAGACTTTTGACTTGAATTTGGGAAAAATCAGTGTAACAGTGATGATGCTAACCTGTACTGTGAATGAGCAAGAACAGAGTAAGTTTGGGAATACTAAAGCCCGATTTCCAGCACGACCATGCACAGACACGGGAAGCTACGCAGTCTTGCGTGGCCGTTGTTTGAGTTGGTAGGCGGAGAAGCAGCTGCACTGTTGTGCTAACATTTAGCATTAATAGTGTTGTAGCGATCCTACAGTGATGTTCCTGCTAATGTTACATGTTAAATGTTCTATGGATTTGGGAGACTATAATACGGAGTGTGTGTCAGGTTAAGACAGATATGTGGTTGGATCAAAAAGTAACGGGGCAGGGTAGCGAGAGTCGGGAAAGGAGCCAGCTAGAGAGAGGGTTGTCGCCTGCTTATTTTCCTGTTGCTGGTTGTTTGGTGTGGTTACGGCCAACAGTAACAACAGTAACGGCCAACCTGGGTCATCTTATATTTAACCCAAAGAATTGTTATTGGAGGCACTAGCAATAGCAAAAATTTATCAGTCTCATGTCAATCAGATCCATGTCACTGTCACGTAAAGCTGAAGAATAAAATAGAATTTATAGACCTAGTAATAAAATAACACAGGTATCGGATCCGTACTTGCCCCCAGGTACATCTATTACATAAATGTGTCAGTGACACAATTCGCATTCTGACTGTTAACATTTAATTTTCCTTGTTGACTTGTGAAAGAAAATAGTTCTAAGGCTCTTTTGTAGGGAAATTCCCCCAAAGGTGGCTCAATCATGCTAAGCTGCAAACATGCAGCCAGGCGATCCCCTTGCAGCTTGCTTCTCAAGTCAGTCTTGCATGAACCTTGTGGCATTGATGCGGTTATCTGAGCAGAGCTCTCTTCCTCTGTTGTTATCATGTTAGTTAGTTAAAGTACTTAAAATGTTTTAAAATTTTAGGTCTGTTCAGTTTTTCAGCGAGGGAAATTTTCTATTTTTTTTTCTACTGTTTGGAACTTAAATGCAACTAAATGCATATTTCCAGACCTTACTAGAGCTTGAGTTTACAATATCGTCTGTGTCTATTATTTAATTCAGTCATCTATTAAAATTCATTTAAAGAAAAAAAAAAAAAGTATTTTTTTTGGGCAAATAAAAAAATCGAAATTAATTCATTACAAAACCTGCAATTAATTAGATATCCATCCATCCATTATCTGCCGCTCATCCGGAGTCGGGTCGCAGGGGGCAGCTGCCTAAGCAGGGAAACCCAGACTTCCCTCTCCCCGGCCACATTCACCAGCTCATCCGGAGGGATCCC
>JBAMHW010000022.1:17809683-17820371 GCA_037177495.1 Rhadinocentrus ornatus
CCGCATCACTGCAGACGCGGCACCGATCCGCCTGCCGATCTCCCGCTCCATCCTTCCCTCACTCGTGAACAAGACCCTGAGATACGTGAACTCCTCTGCTTGGGGCAGGACCCAATTGCAGACCTGGAGAGAGCACTCCACCCTTTGCTACAACTTTGCTGTAATGTCCTTAAAACAAGTCAAAAGGAGGCTTGATAGTATGTGTGGCCTCCACGTGCCTGTATGACCTCCCTACAACCAGTGTCCGAAATTAACATCTTGACTCACCGGCCAAGTTGGCCAGTAGATGAAAAAATCCACGGGCCAAACACATTTTTTACCGGCTAAGATATAAAATTTTTTACACACACATACCTCTAGACACGTTATTTCTATAATACTGTGTTGTGTTGCATCCTAACTGAAAGTGGAACTCAGAGCAACATTAAACAAAAGGAACATGAAAAATCCCCTACTTAGTCGCCTGAGCTAAATGGTACACAGAACTGAAATAGTGTGAGCGCGTGTCACATGCTAGTGTTTGCGCCAGTGTATGTTTGTGTACCTGCGCGTCCTTCATACATGCAGACAGCAGAGGAACATAAAGAATCCATAAATCCACTAAAAGGAAGACTGAAAACATGACTAGTTTGGTACAAACATTTACTCGCCATTTGGCGGATAGCCCTCTGAGACTTGGCAAACAAAAAACCTACTCGCATTTGGCGTCCGCTGAGTGTTAATTTCGGACCCTGCCTACAACGCCTGGGCATGCTCCTGATGAGGTGGCGGATGGTCTGCTGAGGGATCTAAAGCCTCCGCCAACTCCTGGACATTCTGTGGTGCAACGTGGTTTAGGTGGATGGAGCGAGACATGATGTCCCTATTGTGCTCAATTAGTTTCAGGTCTGGGGAACGTGCGGGCCAGTCCATAGCATCGATGCCTTCGTCTTGCAGGAACTGCTGACACACTCCAGCCACATGCATTGTCATGCATTAGAAGGCACCCAGGGCCAACCGCACCAGCATATGGTCTCACAAGTGGCCATTTTGCCAATCTTGGTATTCTCTGGCAAATGCGAGGCGGGTCTGTTTTTTCCCTCCAAAAGAGAAAAGCATGCTCGAAAAAGTTTCTGAACCCTCCTTCAACACTATTAAAGCTTTTTTATTTTCTTTAAATAACTTAAAATGAAGTCTAATTTTTTGCAGCTCATGAAATCATTTAAGCTTTGCTGGTAAATGGAAAGCTTCTCTCACTTCTTACTTTCTATCTTGAAAAAACACGCTTCCTGCAGACTGCCGCACTCTTCAAATATTAACTCAAAATGCTAAAAGTTTTAAACAGTGTTTGGTACTCTGTTTGACCCTCAAGCCAGCCTCACCCCACATCCCACCCACACCGTGATGTATTTTTACAGATCTGAGCTTTGCCTCTTGCAATCAGATACCAGCTTGTTGAAGTTCACTGCCCTATCTGATGGAGGCTGAAGCATTTTCATTAGATAACATAGATAGTGCAGGGCGTGAGTGGTGTTCTGGGATAAGTAAAATATTTAAAGTTGACATGTTTTACTAATATTGATACCTAAACTGTGCAGCCACGGAATGTTCAGACTGGGATGCTTATATTCAGTGAACTATTGACTGGATGCTGGCAACTCGCCGGTGTGCTTCTGATTTGTCTCAGATTTGCACGTTTTCCTCCAGTGGTTTTTAATTGCAGGCACTATACTATTACATTTAATTATAGAAATACATCAGCTGTCACTTCAAACCACTGACTGGCATTAACAATGCTCTTAAGTCATTTCTCTGTGTTAAGTGTGTCTGTTATGCTTTAGCTCACCATTGCTCAATATTGAAGGCATATTCATATAACCCTGGTTCAATTTAACTGTTGCAAAAAAAGCTACCAGTATAACATTTCTTTTTAGTGGTCTTCAACTTCATTAAATGAAATCCTTCTAAGGTCATTGACTCATTATATTAAGAGTTTGATGTAGATAATTGCCATTGGTGAACCCATTATTACATTCCATAAACCATCATCTTCATGATTAACTCTATTTGCGTTGCAAGTATGAAATATCACAGAGCTAATTGGCCGCCTGTTTAGTGGTAGCTGTGAGAAGTCTGGCTCTTCCAGTTCAGGCCTAGACATTAGGTTCCTGACTTGATTGAAGATTGATTTTCTTGATTTCACCTGCAGCAATGTACTTGACAACATCAGAAGTCTGAACAGCTTTGCATGACTCCAACCAGGTGCTTCTTGAAAAGTTTTCCTTCTGCACATTTTAAGAGCTTCTTTGAGTTTCTTTACCTAGCATGTTTTTTTTAAACAGCTATGTTTGACATAGCGATTTATTTAGTTCCACCCAGGCTTAAGTATTCCTCTAGTGGTCAGTGTTTACCCCTGACACTGGCATAGTACTCTACAGGGATAAATCACACAAAAGCAGAGACACCTGCCTCTGCCTCTGCGTCCTTCTATCTTCATACTGCCATAAAATATTGAGTTAAAAGTGCAATGCAGAGAAGCCACAGTGTGGCAGGTAGGAGAGGAGGATGTAGAGGTTGGTTTATTGTTACAAGTAAGAACTGGGGCTGATTTAAGTCAAATTCTCCTGAAGCTAAAATTGTGATTTTTGAGAAGATACTGAGTGGTAAACTGCCAGACAGTGACAAATTTTATGAAATTTGTTCTGGATTTGGTTTTTTTGGGGGGGAAACAACTTTGTAAAAGCAGTGCTGTGGAGGTGATCATGTCGATCTGTGCAAGCAAAATGAAAGATCAGTTTGTAAGCAGCTGCATAATTATCTAACAGAGGTGTTAAGGTCTTAATTTCGGTCGATACGATATAATTCTGATATCGATATAAACAAAATAACCTCAGAAAAACTGAGTAAAACTAAAAATTATTTTGTCAAGTCTATGAAACTCCTCCAGTAAAACATTTTAGAAATAAAAACTGTACAATGATTTAATGTTTACCTTTTATTTGTATTTACAAATACATTACAGCAAAGTTGGATCAGCCTGTAGTGTGTTTCTCCACTTCAGTTTTGAGTGTTATTCCAAATCCAAGGCTAAATTAGCCTTCCAACAAAGAAATATGAAATCACCATCAAAGGTCAAATAAAACTTTTACTTTTCTCAATAATAATTGCTTTAACTTTAAACTACAACTTAGGCTTATTATGTTATTCTTAAAGATTTAAACAAAGGTGCTTCAAATAGGCTTAAAAAAAGTGCTCAGAATTGCTACAAAAAAAAAGAGTGAGCAACAATTGGGGGGGCGTCAGTCTCCAATAATACCAGAAAAAGTCGCTAGATCTGTCGCGTAAAAAAAAAAAATCTACTTCCGTACCACTGAGTTAGTCTTTCCTCTCATCAACTATTTAGCCTGCTTTTTCGTCGCTTGTAGAAGCTTGTTCAGTCACGTTTGCGTTACAGACATGAGCACTTGTTTTGTAGCTAAAACTAGCAGCGTTGGAGCTTAGCCTAGCCTAGCCTTCTACCTTGCGCTGAGCACAGCCAACTGCTGCTGGGTTTATTTTTTTGTTTGTTTGTTTGTTTTATTTATTTATTTTTTTACTGCTGCTGACTTGGTGGTGTACGTCATCACTTATGTAGCCAATGTGTTGAAGCTCTTTCTGTTCGGCTTGAACGCTGTAATCTTACATTGTATGTATATCGAAATATCGGAAATCTGTTCAAAACTCATATTACCGTTATTGAATAAAAATATATTGCGATATATATTGATATTGAATTATTATCCAGCCCTACTTCAGCCTAACCTTGATAGAACGTCAGCTCTAGAAGTATGTTGCAGTCAGATGAAGCTTTGCTTTGCTTGGCTGAAATATAAAAGAACAACAGCAATCCTCTCCCTCTTCTTTAAGCTGAATTTTCTCCAGTTAGAATTTAGTGAGATAGTGGACAGGGTTCTCTGAATTGACTTTTTACTTGTAGAAGCTTTGCTTTTAAGGTAATTGATTTTGTTTCCATATTGATTATTTTCTTTTTAGTCAGCCCAAATGGTGTATTATTGTTAAGTTAAATGTACTTCCCCCCCCCCCCTAATTTTTACCTGTTTGACGAGTTAACATGTTGAAGGAACATTGCAGTTGGGATGTTTACAATGTGTAACTGGACTCTTTACTACGTTGAGCAGAATTTCTCAGCTCTACAATAATGTTTTTGCATTTATTTATCTATTTTTAAAAAACTGCCTGTTTATGTGGTGAAATTTTAAAGTAATGAGTCAAAACCTTGTGTGGTGAACGCTGTACGCAACGCATCACTCTTGCTATGTCGAAATGCATAAAAAAAAGATGTCCTGCATCTGCACAAACCTTGTGAGCATGCATGTGTGTAGTCTGAGGATTCTTTTTTATTTTGTTATTTGGAGTGAATATAATAGCTCATAGCTGTAGAAGTGACTTGCTGATGTTATTAACATGCTAGTGAAGCCGTTGCCTAGTGGACAGCCTGTTTTTCTTTCTTTTTTTTCCCTTTTTTTTGTTTCCTTTAAATTTTATTCTGGGTGTTTTTATTTATTAATATTATTTTTTTTCTTTTTAAATGTTTTTGCTATTTCTTAGTGTGTTTATTTAATTTAAACTCGTATTATTTATCCCAGTACTAAGAGTTAATAATCTGTTATACTCTGCTTTTAATTAAACATTACTGTCTCATTTCCTGCCATGTTCTCTGAGAAACCAGTCTCTGTAACTTCCCTCTTTGTGTTATTAGTGAGTTATCTATTCCTGTTTTGTTTTTTTTACAGTGTCTTTCAAACACTGCACTATTACAGCTCTCAGTGGTGGAAACATGGACTTGCCGCTCTACATCTCTTGAGATGATAGGCAATTATAGCAGATGCAGTGCAGGTTATGGCTGTCAGAAGAATCAGCCAGCAGGGACCCAACAGGAGGAAGTTGCGTGCGGTGTATTGTGTGTTGAGTTGGCTGCATTTTAAGGAAGAAAAAAAATGCAGCCTTAGATTTTCCATTAAATAGACTGAGCAGAGTGCAGGTGAAAGCAATAATCTGTGTATTCTTTCAACCTGTTAAATCCTCTTTGTGGTAGTTTTAATCCTTATTTATGACACTATTTATGGTAAAGAATGTGCAACTACACTTGCCTTTCAGTCTGCATATTTTTACATGTTTTTGTGGCTGGATAAGAAAAGCACACGCACCCACACAAATAATAAATTAATTTAAAAGTCCTTAAATCTAAAAAGGTTTTACACTGGCTTTGAAGGAAAGTGTAGAGCTGTGAAAATTCTTAAGTAATAAATGGAGAAAACATAAATGGTACATTTTCATATTTGTCCTCGTTTTTTTCACACTTGAGATTTGATAGATGCTCCTAAAGTTAAGTCATCTTCACTCTTTTGCAGCAGTATAATGATACCTGACATAATTGATGCCATCAAATATATAAATATGATTTATGCTTCTGGTGGGGATTTTATTTTCTCTCTTGGTAAAATTTGCATTGCATTGGTTTGATTTAGATCAGTTTCACACAATTGAAAATTTGAATGAGAGGTGCTGCAAATATTGGTTGCAGGTCAGGTCTGTTTGAAGGAGATAAACTACGTGCATCTACACCGTCATGCGCTACCTCTGAGAGGTGATGCAGGAGCACAGAAGTGTGACTGACTGTCCACTGTATGAGACACCTGTAGGGGAAAAAAAGAAGGTAAAATGAAAGACAAGTTTTTCTGTGAAGCAGGTTATATAAGATGCTGGGCAGTATTTTGTGACCATATTTGCCTTTGTTATAGTTCAGCTGTACTTGCAGTTCAGAGCTGTTATGTTTTGTTTGGTTTTGTAGGGCAGTGCCATTTTACAGTGATGTTTTGGGGCTGCCACTCCAAAGACTTTTTATGGGGTTGAGATCTGGACACTGGCTAGGCCACTCCAGGACCTTGAAATGCTTCTTACGAGGCCACTCCTCCATTGCCCGGGCAGTGTGTTTGGGATCATTGTCATGCTGAAAGACCCAACCACGTTCATCTTCAATACCCTTGCTGATGGAGGGAGGTTTTCACTCAAAATCTCATGATACATGGCCCCATTCATTCTTTCCTTTACACGGATCAGTTATCCTGGTACCTTTGCAGAAAAACAGCTCCAAAGCATGATGTTTCCACCCCCATGCTTCACAGTAGGTATGGTGTTCTTTGGATGCAACTTGGCATTCTTTCTCCTCCAAACACGACGGGTTGAATTTTTACCTAAAATTTCTATTTTGGTTTCATCTGACCATATGACATTCTCCCAATCCTCTTCTGGATCATCCAAATGCTCTCTAGCAAACTTCAGAAGAGCATGGATATGTACTGGCTTAAGCAGGGGGACACGTCTGGCACTGCAGGATTTGAGTCCCTGGCGGCGCAGTGTGTTACTGATGGTAGCCTTTATTACTTTGGTCCCAGCTCTCTGCAGGCCATTCATGATTTCCCCGTGTGGTTCTGGGATTTTTGCTCACTGATCATTTGGACCCCACGGGGTGAGATCTTGCATGCAACCACAGATCAAGGGATCAGTGGTCTTGTATGTCTTCCATTTTCTAATAATTGCTCCCACAGTTGATTTCTTCACACCAAGCTGCTACCTATTGCAGATTCAGTCTTCCCAGCCTGGTACAGGTCTACGACTTGGTTTCTGGTGTCCTTTGGCAGCTTTTTGGTCTTGGCCATAGTGGAGTTTGGAGTCTGAATGTTTGAGGTTGTGGACAGGTGTCTTTTTATACTGATGAGTTCAAACAGGTGCCATTAATACAGGTAACGAGTAGAGGACAGAGGAGCCTCTTAAAGAAGAAGTTACAGGTCTATGAGAGACAGAAATCTTGCTTGTTTGTAGGTGACCAAATACTTATTTTACTGAAGAATTTACCAATTAATTAAAATGATTTGCTGGATTTATTTTCTCATTTTGTCTCATAGTTGAGGAAGGGCTGGGCAATAATTCAATATCAATATATACCGCAACATACTTTTATTCAATAACGGTAATATGACTTTTGAACAAATTTCCGATATTTCGATATACATACAGTATAAGATTACAGTGTTTCACTGACTGGCGTTCAAGCCGAACAGAAAGAGCTGCAAGATATTGGCTACGTAAGTGATGACGTACACCACAGACACGGAGCCTGACCAATGAGCCCCAACCAAGCCAGGCAGTAAAAAAAAAAAAAAAAAAACCAAGCCCAGCAGCAGTTGGCTGTGCTCAGCTGTGCAAGGCTAGGCTAGGCTAGGCTAAACTAAGCTCCAACGCTGCTAGTTTTAGTTACTAAACAAGTGCTCATGTCTGTAATGCAAACGTGACTGAACAAGCTTCTACAAGCGAAGAGAAAGCAGACGAAGTTGTTGATAAGAGAGGAAAGACTAACTCGGTGGTGTGGAAGTGGTTTGGCTCAGTGTCGCCAATTTAGCAACTTTGCCCTGTTCTTTTTCACTCCCCTCTAGTGACTTATTTATAGTGACTAGCAACAGATCTAGCGACTTTTTCTGGTATTATTGGAGACTTTTGGGGACTGACGCTCCCCCGTCCAAAAGCACTCATACGAGACTTGGACTTGGTCCTGATGCAGCTCTCAGCTGGTTTCATCACCAGGCTTAAAATGAAACGTGCAAAGCTGCTGCTGGTCTCTCGCTGGCTTACCGTCAGATATTAATGTCTGTTAATAAAGAGTGTGGACAAAAGTATTTAAAAAGTTTAAAGTGTTGACATGTTCCAGACTCCTAATTAAAAAACAAATTACACCAAATAAAATTTAACTAAAAAAAAAAGAAAATATTGACTAAAGAATTTTGTTTTATTTTATTATTCTTTGCTGATCAGGCAACAGTGCATCTGAAGAATTTCCACTCAGAATATGCTGAGTGAGAAGATGAAGCACCAATTGTTGGTCACTCTGATCTGTTTTTTTTTTTTTTTTTGGTAGCAATTCTGAGCACTTTTCTTTTTAAGCCTGGTTGAAGCATCTTTGTTTAAATCTTTAAGAATAACATAATAAGCCTAAGTTGTAGTTTAAAGTTAAAGCTATTATTATTGAGAAAGGTAAAAGTTTTATATGACCTTTGATGGTGATTTTAAATTAAAATTTAAGATTTAGCCTTGCTAGATACAAATAAAAGGTGAACATCAATTTATTGTACAGTTTTTATGTCTAAAATGTTTTACTGGAGGAGTTTCATAGACTTGGCAAAATAATTCGGAGTTTTACAGCACCGGTTGTGGGCATTTTTTGCAGTTTTTCGGAGGTTTTTATTTTGTTTATATCAATGTCGAAATTCTATCGTATTGACCGAAATTAGGAAATATGTCGTGATACAGGTTTTGGCCATATAGGCCAGCCCTAAAATTAAGTTGTCTTTTTGAAAAGGTCTGGTGACATCTGCGTCTCTAAAGGAGTTTTATTTAGCTGGCTGAGGGAAAAATGGCTCCTTGGATTGTAAAGGCTGCAGACCCCTGCACCAAACACATAATCACATTTAGCTGCATTTTCCTCATTAAACAGCAATCGGTAAAATATTTCTTCATATATCTTTATAAAATCAAATATTTATGACAAAGAAGGATGAAATGTTCAGGATTTACCAACTAAAGGGTAAAACGTCAGCAGGATGAATTTAAAGCTGTGAAGCTGCTTCCTTCTAAACACAGAAGGAACAATAATTGATGAATATCAGCACTAAGTGAACAGACAGAAAGCAGGGTTACAAGCTCACAGCTTCTAGATGGTGAGGAGAGAGAAATATTCACAATATGCACAATAACTTCAATCCACGCACCTTTAGTACTTCATTATCCAGATTTCTGCCTATAAATTCTCTAACTTAGTTAGGGGTTAAGGGGTTAACATCTCGTTTCCGGGTGTAACGTCAGGTGTGTAAATGTAACTAGAAACATCTGTGGTATCTATGGAAAATCCAGAATCTCGTCTAACAGCTCAGTAAAACCATTTCTATGACCAACAAACACAGTTAAGACAACAAACATTTAAAATACCGAAAAAAAAACAGAAAAATATGCAAACACAGATAATGTCTCACTGATTCCACAAGTTCCAAGTTTCATCTTGCTATGACCAAGATTCACCGAACCAGAGGCAGAAGAAGGCCCAGTTTATGCTTCACGTTTGGAAAACATTCAGAAAACACGTCTTATCTAAGCTAAAAAGTTTCTCATTGTCTTTTGGGAGCAGTTTCTCGTCCAAACATCACGAATTTCTGCCCATCTACATGGGTTTTGACAGACAAAAAGAAACGTTGATTCTTTTTCTTCTTTGTTAAGTTCCAGATAGAAAACTCTCTTCATTTTAATAAACCCACTCTCTCCCGATTACATCATACACACCGCTGCTGCATCCCATTAATACATGCAAGAGCACTAGAAGAGAGTGAGGGATAGGGTGACGGAAAAAGAGATGCAGGCATAGTAGAGCAAAGGTAGGTCAGGACTGAAAGGGGCAGGAGAAGGAAGGTGTATTAATCAGAATAAAAATGGAGATGAAGTGTACAGCTGCTGTTAAGTCAAGAGTAAAACAGAAAGAACAAAGCAAACTGGGACACAAACGTCCTGATTCACACTCTCTTCATTCAACAATGGGAGATTTTGTTTTTTTTCAAAGTTTTTCTTCTTCTCTTTCTTTGTTTCTTGCCTTGCAATAAACCTTGTGTTGGCCGTCCTCTGACCAAGCACAGATGATGAAAGGCAGCATGGGTTTGCTGTCAGTCTTTCCACAGAAATAAAGATGTCACACTTTGACAGCTGACATGCTGGGACTCTAAAACTATGACAAGGATAATTTTATTCTGTGGTGTGTGTGCGCATAACAGACAGTAAAGGGCTAAATTCAACTGGTCCTCCCTAGATCAGGGTTCTTTTTTGTCTGCCTTAAGTCAAATCTCCCTGTTGACTCCACATGACTTTGTTCCCTAGAATAAATCTGAACTCAACATGATATTAAAGCACCAAAGTCTTGTGGTTGTTTGTGCAACAAACAGATGTTATTTGTGAATAATTTGACCTTTGGCTCAAATCTCCTTTTTGCAGGTAAACCAGTGATGATTGTCACAGAATACATGGAAAATGGTTCCCTTGACAGCTTCTTAAGAGTAAGTAATTATATAAACACATGCACCTTTAGAGTCCATGAGTCATAATAAATTACAGAAACACATCAAATACAGATTGTGGAACATGTGCTTATAATTAAGAAACCAACTTGAAGAACATTTGTTTTCCATGTTTTATACTTTCTTTAAACAGACAATAAGATAAAACCAACAAATTCAGTTTTTTTTTGCATTCCATTAAATTACATTCAAGTATTATTGATTAGAAATTAAATAGTTGTGCTGATGAATACATATTTAACACGATTTAATGCTGGTTTCTGTTTTAAGAGGGTACACACACACACACACATATATATATATATATATATAAATATATATATACAGTGAGAAAAAAAGTATTTAATCACCCTGCTATTTTGCAAGTTCTCCCACTTAGAAACATGTAGGGGTCTGAACTTTTCATCGTAGGTGCATGTCCACTGTGAGAGACTTAATCAAAAAAAAATTCAGTTGTATGATTCAGCTGCAAATAAGTATTTGAACACCTGAGAAAACCAATGTTAATATTTGGTACAGTAGCCTTTGTTTGCAATTACA
>JBAMHW010000022.1:17820471-17844201 GCA_037177495.1 Rhadinocentrus ornatus
TTGCTAAATACAAATAAAAGGTGAACATTAATTTATTGTACAGTTTTTATTTCTAAAATGTTTTATTGAAGGAGTTTTATAGACTTTCATAGACAGGCCTCTCTCACCTTTTTAAGCGGGAGAACTTGCACAAGTGGTGGCTGCCAACCCCTGATGTACACCGTACTGCCCCGCTGCACTAGCGATTGCTTGCTATAGTCAGTGTCCGCCTTTTACAAAAGCTTTGTCTGCCAACTGATTTACATGCTTTATTTCCAAGACACTGTAGCTACTTTAGTTACTTAAGCTACTTTGCTAATGCAGTCTACAAAGTTACACAATGCTGTGTTTTGTAAGCATTTTATTGGGTCAGTTTCTAACATGCAAACACCATTTAAGCATTTTGTTGCATTTAAATGACGTTTTTTAGAATTACACACTTTAGCCATATTCTGAGTTACATGTGTTTGATGCCACAAAATTGTTGCAGGTAAGTTATAAAATATACATATTAATAGCTGGACTCTCCTGGAGTTTATTGGTACTTTGGTAATACCATGTTTAGCATCAGGTTAGCATTAGTTTCTGATACCCATCCCTAATCAATGCAGTCTCCTCAAAAGCGAATTTGAAAACTACTTTAACCAATGCAGATTTTATGTCACTGATTGGATCTGTAATTGGTCCCATTCTGTTTTGCTCTCCCCCCTCACTGTGGTCCCTCCTGCCTCCACTCAGCCAATCAAATATTTCATCACTGCTGGGCTTATGACCCACAGTAGTTGCTATAGCAACAAAGGCCTGCCTCCCAGAGAACATGTCATGCATGTTAAGTGGCCCTCAGATGCTCACTCGTTGTCTCTGTCTTGTGCTCACTCTTTAAGTTGACACAAACAGTACACACTAATGTATGCACACAGGATAAAGTGACTGTGCAGATTACAAGTTAACATTTGGGGTTGTCTCTGAAGCAGCAGTCATAACTGCTGTCAAACATGTCTGTTTCAGCATGAGTGGCCACAGTAGGATGCTAAATTTCCTATTTGCACCTGTGTGTAGACTGCACAAAGATGCGCTAGCCTTTGAAAATTTGATGTGAGATTTTACACTACTGCCATTATTACATGAAATATCTTAAGTTTTCAGTCATTGGTTACTACTAAAATCCTATATTTTTAGTTAATTTCTCATGAGTTGTTTTTCTTTTGACTTGGTGGCTAGATTAAAGGTTCACTATTATCTTTTTGTAGGATTACATATAATGCAAGAAATGCTTGAAGATAAATAGTTTTTCATCCAACCAACTTAGAGTGACAGCTGATATTCTGGATTTATTTAGTTAAGTGTCTAAACCTTTTGCACTGTTGGCCGTCTTCCTAGCAAACTTAACACCATATGCAGTGTATCACTGGTGAATAAAGCATTTAGAAACTCTTACTTGTTTTGCTACAAATAAGAGCGGTTGTATCAATTTGTAACAGCCTGTATTGCAAAGATGAGCTGGTTCTGGTTCAAACTACAATGAATCATCTGGTGTTGCCAAAATATTTATACCTAGCAAATTATGGACATTTAAATGTTTTAATTTAACTTTTATTATTATAAAAATAAATGAACAGTAATTGTCGTCTGCTTGGATAGAAGTTCTTCATCTGGTCTAAACACAACACTAATATTTACAGTTGAAATATTGCTTATTTGAATTAAGTTGAACTACTAAAAATAGCCTTGGCCCAGCACTGGAAGCACAACTTTTGTGAGTCAAGCAGCCGGCCAATTCTCTTCATTCTTTTTAATACTTCCATAATACTTAATTACTTAGCAGTCGTCCTCGTAACTGTTATGCTACAATATAAGTTTGTAACTGAATTTCATTTACACTAAAGTATCTGTCCCAATAAATAAATGAGCCTTTTTCTCCAGATGGTGGCCGACGTGGGGGAACTTCTTTCATTTGGTGGGAATTCTCTTTGACATTTTACTTTATCATGTTGGCTGCTTTTTTGCATTCCCTTATTAGTTCTGTTTTGGTTAATTTGCTTTTCTTTTTCCAGTAACTTGGTAGAACTTACATAGTTGAAAGAACATTAAAAATCCAGCTGATTGCTTTTTATCCTACTGCACTGTTAAGATTGAAAATACTATAGATCAGTGGTCAGACTTTGATCAACAACTCATGAACACGGCATGTGATTGTTAGACACTCTTGATGCAAAAGCCCGGTGACATTTTTCAGTATAAAAAAATAACACAACTACACAATACTTCCCATTTTTTGGGGGAGTTTCTTTGGCCTGGGCAAACATTACTGTTGGCCCCAGTTAGGGCTGAGATCTTAAACATTTTTGCCCTGTTACATCTGTTTGATCTCTTTCTAAAATTGGAATTAAAGTTATCCTGTGCATTTGTTCGTGTGTGTATTAAAAGTATAAGTGAAATTAGGCGGAGAGGTGCAAAGTGAAAACAGTTTGCAGTCTCTATCCTGACCTCTGAAAAACTGTAAAGCAATTCTGGAGACTCGCTGCAAATTATTCATAGCCTCCTGTTGAAGCTGCTGCAGTCTTATGTGTGTGTTTGTGCGGGTGGGAGAAAGCAAAGGGGGAGAGTGCCAGAGTCAAGAAAATAAGGAAAGACGGTGTGCAGAGGATTATTAAGTTGTTGGTCGATAATAGGTCGGGCAGAGTCCCAGAATATGCACAACAGCAAAATCATAACACACACACACACACACATCCCTTTCATGTTTCTTCCTGTTTGGCCGGGGACTGAGAATAAACATGACATAAGAATTGATTCAAATATTATTGGCTTCAGTCTCCTCTGAGACGTATAATCTAATAATGAAAAGGAAGAAGCATGTTAGGAAAAAAAATTCAGGGTTAGCCACTGGAATATAACAGTCTGTGAAGTACAGAGGGCCGATGGTGGAGGTGGATGTGGGGTTGGAATCGCCACTTATCGAGAGGATAGTTTGTGGGTAGCACTGTGATGAAATCATCCAATAAATCCTGCTTCCTTTTTTTATACGCTCTTTATCACCTGAGAGTCCAAGCATGTGGTATAAACGCAAAGATTTTCTAATTACTTATTTTTGTGATCACTTATTCGTCCTTCAAATGAACATTTTGTCTTGTTCAGCTTCAGCTGGCATTTTGGATGATATGAAGTGGGTTTGCTCTGCAAATTGAAATTACTCAAGATGAATAGCATAGATCAAATGATAGTTAATCACCATCACTATCATCTTTGGTCAGTGTCCAGTCAGTAACAGATTTACTTTCATCTACTTCCCACCTACACAGCACAGATAATTTAGGATTCAGTATGTACTTCCTCACTGCTTTCTTTTATAAGTCGCTAAACTGGCAAGAGTCGATGAGGTGAGGGTGGCAGGGCAGCACTTGGATTTATCTCACTAGTTTCTTGTTCCACCATACAAGAATTAGGCCTTCACCTAAATGTTTACAAACATGTAAATTTAATATGTTTTTTTTTCTTTAAAGTTACAGAAGTTACAGTTTAAAGTACAGAGATTTAGCATCCCTGTGTCCAGCTTTGTGTGCAGAAGATAAACTGAAAACAGTCTAAGAAATATTAATGTTTGTCTTATCCATACAGGTGTTAAAGTGCTGTTGTAGGAACTCTACATCCTTGCTGTTGCTGTATATGTCAGCAGAATCAGCATCCTCATGTTGGCCTCTGTTAATGTAGCACAGTTGTTGAAATCCATCGGCAGCCCGTGTGCATGTGACCAAGTCAAATCAAACCTAATGACATCGCTTCAAATCTCTTCTTTTAAGTTTAATCCTGAAAGTTTGACAGAAAGTTCTTTCTGATCTCATATCACAACCAACTAAATGCTGTACAGGACTCCAGACTAACAATTATAATCTAATTATTTGGAGACTCTTTTACTAATCTGACATATTTCTCACAGCTAAAGGACAGCCAGTGTGTCTACTGTATAAGTGTGTGTGTAGTGGGCCTCTCATGCCCGTGTCATTCCACACTACAAACACTGTGGAAGACAGTATTTAAATACACACTCTCTTAGCCTGCCCCCTACTGTTGCCCAGACCAACTTTCAAATACACATGCATACACTTTCACACACTCTGGGGACAATTGACCCCTAAAAACCCTTGTGGGTCAACAGAATTGTGAGGAAGCTGAGGTGGGTCTTAAACAAGCCTTAGTTGATTTTTCCTAGCCCAGTTTTTTTTCATTAAAACCCAATTAAGCAGTTTGGAGATGGACTTAAGGCAAAGGACTTTGTGGAGCATACTGCCATCTTTGGCTGAGTTGGGTATTGCTTGACTTTATCTTTTGACTCATTAGTTTTTAATCAGGACAACAAATAAGGTTATAATTAACAATCTGCAATTTTTTTAAATGGTTGTCTTTTTTTGTCAGATATGACAGGATAGATTTTTTTTTCTTTCATTTAGGTTGTAACTTTGTCATCTATGATTTAATGGCATTTGTTTCCCTTATTCATCCCCTTGCTTTTTTTTACAAAGCCAAGAGATATAAGCAGTGTTATGCCAATTTTTACCTAAATTTAGTATAAGAAGTTTAAATTAAATTTATCGCTGTAATTTTTTTAATGAATTCCTTGTGATTTGTTTGACTTGTACTCTGTGTACAAATCTTCCCCACCTGACTGACAATATTTAGCTGTTGTAGTTCTCAAATTGACCAGTTGGTGTCCTCCTTGCCTCATTTTTCACCTCTACAGACTATTTTACCAAAGTGAAAGATTAAATTGTCTCTGCGTTCAGTGACTTTTACAACAGTGGCATATGACATATTAGCTTCCACGTGTATGTTAAAGCTGGAATTAAGCAAAATAGTTGTTTGTTGCAATTTTTTTAAATCCGTAATAATTATGAACAGTGCCACTTCCCTTCAGTGTCTTCTCTGTACTTGGCAGTATACCTACATTAGACTGTGTGGTAACTAGTAGTGGGCTATAAAATGTCATTTTTCTTTCTTTTATTTTTATTTTTCCAGGAGCAGAAGAGAGTTAAGTGCTGGCAAGTTGACCGCAGTCCATCCCGGGGCTTGTCGTCCCTGCCCTTCTAGACCTTTCCTCCCTTCAGACCTTCATTCTACACCTGCATCTTCTCACCTGAATCAAACTCACTTCTGAAAACAAAACACAGGTCAACAATTCCCCTGCTGACCAAGATGATCACCTCTGAGCTTCCTGTCCTACAGTGAGTGACATGCATAAAAAGCTCAATGTTTCATCAGGAGCATGTGTTAATTTGGCTAAACCTTGATGAGAAATCATTTTTAATTGACTAATGTATGCATCCATTTTATCATGTAGATCTAATTTCTATTTGAATGTGATCTTACAGGGAAGCAATGAATAATATGATTTTATTTTTAAGTAATTTTTGGCTAAGGTATCAGGAAACACACAATGAAATGCATTTGGATGTTTAAAACTCTAAAAATCTTCTCAGGGATGAATGGTGCTTAAATAAAACGTTATACGCTTGAAACTTTTCAAAACGTATATTTTTGAATGACTCATTATACTGTCTGAATTTTAGTCTGGAGGGATATGATGTCTGTGAGTGTCTCAGGATCCTTGTCCATTGTTTTTCAGTTTGGATTTGCTTGTTAGATTAATAAAGGTGTCTTTTGCTCTTTCAGGGACTCCTCCAATGAGTCTGGGGCAACAGATGCTGTCGGCTTAAGTATGAACATGACTGAAATGGATGATCCAGAAATTAAAGGAAAAAAGAAGAGAGGGAGGCCTGGAAAACAACCAATGGTATGAGACTTTCTGGAAGTTGAAACAAAGAGACATTTGTTGAGGAAAAGCAGGTTGACTGTCGCACATGTCTGTTTTTGTTAATGAGTTTGTACGCCTTTATTTCTTCCTTAACGTTTAATGTTTCTCTCACCACAGACATCCAATAAGAAGCCACGGAAGACACCGACAGACAAGACAATGGGCATGAGCAGAGGGCGAGGGAAAGCAAACGGTGTGGCTCAACATAATGGAGATGGGGGAGACCCTGTCACTCTGTTTGAAGTGGTCAAACTGGGCAAGAGCGCTATGCAGGTCAAATATTTTCATCAAGAGTTTGTTTAAAAGGAAAATGTTGCTTTCACATTTTACTGTTTTTAATTATTGTAGAATATGTCTTCCAAGTTTTTTTTTGCTTGTGTGAGGATACAGCAGATATTGAAACCAAAGCACCGAGATGTGTACAGTTCTCACTGTTGGGATAATGTGTGTTAACAGTCTGTGGTGGACGACTGGATTGAGTCGTACAAACAAGACAGAGACTTGGCGCTTTTGGACCTCATCAATTTTTTTATCCAGTGCTCAGGTTGCAAAGGTGAGACAATACAGCCGTCTTTATTTTGTTCTGTTCTGTGCACACGTCTCGGCCGACTAAAACAGTTGATCTGAATGTTCTGTAACCAGGCACTGTGAGGATTGAGATGTTCAGGAACATGCAGAATGCAGAGATCATCCGTAAAATGACAGAGGAGTTCGATGAGGTAACTGTCTGTCTGAAAGCTGAAAACACTGACATCTGTCTGATTATAGCTAAAAGAATCCTGTAAAAGGGTTTTAAAGCTAAAAATGACTAACATCTCACCTTTTGAAGCATTTTTGTTACGTTAGAATATGAAATATGCTGAACAGAGAATGGCTTACAAGATGAAAGCAGTTTTTACTTCCTTCATACGTCATTGGTAACAAATGTGCTCTTAACTCCAGAAATGAAAAAAACAAGGATGTTTTATTGTGGTTCAAAACAATCCCTTTAACAGCCTCTAAGGTTACACACATCTGCAACACAGATTTAAAGTTAAGTCTGAGTAAATCAGAAATGAGACAACAAAGCATAAATCTGACATGATCAGTTTTATGTTGCAACCTTTAGCACAGTTTGCCTTCTGTCTGAGCAGGAAAACAAACTAATTCTGTAGCTGTACCTCTGAAATGATTTATTAATGCTCAGTTTAATGAAAGCCTGCCTACACAAGCGAAAACCCAGATCATGTCAAACACTCTGCTTTCTTCAACAGGACAGTGGGGATTATCCTCTAACCATGCCAGGCCCAATGTGGAAAAAGTTCCGCTACAACTTCTGCGAGTTTATTAGTGTTTTGATTCGTCAGTGTCAGTACAGCATCATCTATGACGAGTACATGATGGACACCGTGATCTCCCTCCTCACTGGACTGTCTGACTCTCAAGTGCGAGCTTTCAGACACACCTCCACATTAGCAGGTATTCCTAAAAGCAGCAGATAAAAAATACTTTTCTCTTAAATGGCCACGGTCAAAAGAAGCTAAATGTGTAAACCCAGTCCAACTATGTGTGACACTGATTGTGTCATGTTGTATAACATAATAACATTTATAATAATTTTTTGTAATATTTATTCAGATTTTCTGTGTCCTGCGATTGCACAATGTTATCTGAACATGTTTACCTTTTTTTTTAAAGGAGATTTCCCACAAGCTTTCTAGTGTATATTTATGGCTGAGTTTTGTGTGTACATCTTTGTCTCTGCTTAGCGATGAAGCTGATGACGGCGCTGGTAAATGTTGCACTGAACCTCAGCATACACCAGGACAACACACAGAGACAGTATGAAGCTGAAAGGAACAAAATAGCTGGAAAACGTGCCAATGAGAAGCTGGAACTGCTGCTTCAGAAGAGGAAGGAGGTTGGCTAGTGTTTTTATAGTGTGTTTTCACTGTGAATGCTTCGATGTATGAATTACTGTCTGCTGATGTTCATTATACTGGACGGTGTCTCCAGAGGCGAACAGAGGAGCCAACAGGATGGGCTTTCTTTTTATTTCTTCTTCTTCTTTTTTTATACACAAACAAGGATGGTGTTCTATCTCTTTTTCTGAGCTTTGCACTCAACTGATAATGTTAGCTAAATCGTAAAAACAGTAAAGAGGACAACACAGTCCTGTGTCAGTTGAACCGTGTTTTATCTGAGCAGAGAGGAGACTGGTGAAGTAAAATGATAACATGATCGTTAAAGTACATTTAAAGCTGGTTGTTTAATTTGTAGATGTCTTTTAATGGCCAAGGGATGTTGATTTGGACAAATTTGAAAGAAAATTTCAAAGCATTTATGTCCCTTTTATTGCTTGAAATGTTTTAGCTTAATTATTTGCTGTATTTTTGTGCTTAACAGCTTCAAGAGAACCAAGATGAAATAGAGAATATGATGAACTCCATCTTTAAGGGCATCTTTGTGCATCGCTACAGGTAAATTTCCTAATTCTTGTTTTATGGCTACCAAAAATTATATAGGAATGTTTATTGTCCAAATAGGTTCGTAATAAAAATTCTTTACTAGGGATGCTATTGCTGAGATCAGAGCCATCTGCATCGAGGAGATCGGTGTGTGGATGAAGATGTACAGCGATGCATTTCTTAATGACAGTTATCTGAAATATGTTGGCTGGACACTACATGATAGGGTGAGCACTCAGTCACACAACCATTTGTCTGTTCTGGTGGGAGAGCTCAAGTTTGTTTGTGAGACTTGGTTGATAGTTTGGTGCACCTCTCCTGAGTTGATTCAGGGTGTAATGATATTTACACAGACCTTAAGATTAGTAGATCTTACGCCCATCCATACAGGTTTTTATATGAGAGGTTTGCTCACCTTGGATCACGTCTTGTTTTTCAGCAAGGGGAAGTGCGTCTGAAATGCCTGAAGGCTCTGCAGAACCTCTACACAAACCGGGAACTGTTCCCCAAACTAGAGCTTTTCACTAACCGCTTCAAGGTAAATGCAAGCATAAATAATCTCTTATGGCACTAAACAACAGAACTTTTATTTTTGTTTGTTTTCTGATTTCTTTTGTGTTCTAATGTATTCCAGCTGTTCTTCATTTCTGTCTATTTTTGCAGGACCGGATTGTATCAATGACACTGGATAAGGAGTATGATGTGGCTGTAGAGGCCATCAGGCTGGTTACACTCATCCTGCAGTGAGTTGCATTGGTGCTTCTCTGCATACCTACTTTGTATAATCGTCCGTGTTTAACATCACTTTATATTAGAACTTTAATCACATCGTTATCACGTCATTACAGTCCTCTTTCATTTCTTAACAATAACTGATGTAAATGCACCAAGTCACAAATAAGACGCAACATATTTTTTACCTGCAGGGATCATCACGTATTTCACACATCTTGATCCCACCACACACCAATCCATTTACAAAGTCTATGGTACACTATTGTTAATTGTGACATTACTGTGCATACGAGTGAAGCCAGTTATGATAACACAGGGGCAGTGAAGACGCCTTGTCCAATGAAGACTGTGAGAACGTATACCACCTGGTTTACTCTGCTCACCGGCCTGTCGCGGTTGCTGCTGGAGAGTTTCTTCACAGGAAGTGAGTCCAACGGTGACATTTTGTCACCTTTTAATGATGTGTGTGTCATGAAACTTAGTGTTTCCTCGTTATCTAACTTGCAAACCTTTCCCATCTCTTTCAGGTTGTTCAGTCGCCATGATCCGCGGGCCGAAGAAGCGCTGGCTAAGCGAAGAGGGAGGAGCAGTCCCAATGGCAATCTCATTCGCATGCTGGTGCTCTTCTTTTTGGAGAGTGAGGTAAAGCTTAAGCTGAACCATGTACTTATGAACATACAGAAACATGCACAGCCTGTCACAGTCCACTACTCATGTTTGATTAATTTGTTATATTTATGTCCCTTTGCTGTGAGAACGGTAATGTAAATCTATAAACTTGTCACATTCGCACTCTAAATGCTAATGTAAAAATATTGTTGTGATGTTGCTCCTGACAGCACCAGTTGAATTTCTGTATGCACACTGTCAGAACTGCAGGGTTATAAATTGTCACGATTTATTAAGTTCGTTGGTGTTTTTATCTGCGTTTTCTTCTTATCATGTCGAAAACATTTTATTCAAAGAATTCCAGAAGTGGCTAACAAATATGCCCCTATTTCTTCGTATTTAATTTTTTTAATCATCATTTGCTGTGTCTCTACTCTGATTCTGGTTCCAGTGCTGCTACTGGACAAAGTTAACTTTGAACACATTCAACATGTTTGCTTTTGGATCATGAACAAAAAGAATTAGTTTTCCTTAGTGGCCTAAATAAACCTGCCTGCAAGTCTCTTCCAATGTGTTTTTGTTCGTGCAGCTCCATGAGCATGCAGCTTACCTTGTTGACTCGCTGTGGGAAAGTTCTCAGGAGCTGCTGAAAGACTGGGAGTGCATGACTGAACTCCTGCTGGAGGAGCCGGTGCAGGGAGAAGAGAGTAAGGCTCACACTTTCACATTCACTCTTGTTTTCTGTGGACGCCTGTGAAATGCCTCCAGGCTGCTTCACATCGAGAATATCATCACAGCTACAAAATTCCAAGAAGACCGTTTTTCCGTTTGAGCTCTTTCTCCATTTCTTCATTAGTTGTTTTGACGTTCGCTCCCCTCTCTGCTTTAACTCTGTCCCTCTGTCTCTTCAGTGTTGTCCGACAAGCAGGAAAGTGCACTGATCGAGCTGACAGTGTGCACCATCCGGCAGGCAGCGGAGGCCCACCCTCCTGTTGGAAGAGGCACAGGCAAACGAGTGGGTCATCTATACACACCTTATCCACTCCATACTTCCATATAGGGTTCATTTTGCATTTTTTTTAGTTGAATAAGGGGTGGAAAGCTGACGTGTGTAACCTTTTTGGGTTCTATGTAAATTAATATATTTTGTTTCTCCATTCTATTGTGTTTTTGTTATTACAGGGCTGATAAGTTTTTTTTATTATTATTTGTTACTATATACTGTATGTACATCTGTAATTTTTCTTTTTGTTTGTGAAGGTGCTGACAGCGAAGGAGAGAAAGACCCAAATAGATGATAAGAACAAACTGACGGAGCACTTCATCATGGCTCTGCCAATGTTATTGTCCAAGGTGAGGCTTTTATTAGCTTCAGCCAGCAGTCTGCAAAGGCTAAGCTAGAAGGGAGCTAGTGACTAATGACTTGGCTGGAAGACTGATCTGTTAGTGGATAGAATTGATTGTGGTGTTGTTTATGTGGTCTTGAGAGGTGCACTTGAATACTTGCTACTTTGGTCAAGTGTGTTGGCTAAATCTGGACATTTTAATTGAGCTGTTTACCAACTGAAAAACTTAAACAAAACAGGGACAGGAGATTTATTGACTGGTCTCCCTTTTTATCATTTTCTTCTGTGTGCCTTAAATCTTTTTTTTCTTTTCAATTTTCTGTCCTTTTCCTCCCAGTACCAGGCAGACTCGGAGAAGGTAGCCAATCTGCTGCAGATCCCACAGTTCTTTGACCTGGACGTGTACAGCGCAGGCCGCATGGAGAAGCACTTGGACGCCTTACTCAAGCAGATCCGGCTGGTGGTGGAGAAGCACATCGAGACAGATGTGCTCGAGGCCTGCAGTAAGACCTACAGCATCCTCTGTTCGGAAGAGTACACTATCATGAACCGTGTTGACATCGCCCGCTCCCAGCTCATTGATGAGATGACCGATCGATTTGCACACTCGGTTGAAGAGTTGTTGCAAGAGGTACGAAGAGCCAAGAAGCAAGTTAGGTTTGGGAGGAATAAGTAGTGAAATTTTTTTTTTTTTATGTCTGATTGGGCAGAATAAAAGTCATTTGCACTAATATGTGTTTGTTGCATTGCAGGCTGAGGAGGCAGACGATGATGATATCTACAATGTATTGTCAACGCTTAAGCGACTCACAGCTTTCCATAAGTAAGAGTTGCTCTTTATTTTATAACTTAATATCTGAAAATCTAACATTTCCTAAAAATTTTTAGGTTACTATTCTAAAGGGAAAAAAAGATCTTTCACCAAATGACTATGGTTAAGTCTAATGTATATTTTTGTCCTTTTTTTCTTTTCAGTGCCCATGACTTGACACGGTGGGATTTGTTTGGGAATTGCTACCGGCTGCTCAAGGCAGGCATCGAGCAGGGCTCCATGCCGGAGCAGATTGCCGTCCAGGCCCTGCAGTGCTCCCACTACTCCATCCTGTGGCAGCTGGTCAAAATCACAGAGGGTGTTCCCGGCAAGGTGCTTGAATCACCTCACTCAAAATGCTTTAACACCACACACGCAGATGTCAGGTTTATGTGTGGTCTGAGCATCAGTGGTGCAGATGGGCCAGTGCTTATCTGTATTTCTGCAGAAAATCTTTTTCACTCTCAGATAACCCAAAGTCCAGGTTTTACCCATAGACTGTATATAAAAGATGGATGGAGCCTCCATGACGTCAGGTTTCTGAACAGCAAAAGTGAAGCTCGTTGGGTGTTCCTACCATCGGCATCTTCAGCATTGCGCCTGCCGTCGCTCTCAGAAAAAATTGGGCTAAGTGGTGGAGCTGAGAGGGGGGGCTTTGAGCATGGGGGTGGATGATTGACGTCTTATCAAACTCCGAGCTGCCTGTAGCTAAGAGCTAACTGAGCCAACTTGGATCTACCATGAGCTAACCGGCTAATGGAGGTAGGCAGGCTTAAGCTAAGGCGCGCTGTTAGCGGGCAAAAAAACGCTTTTGTGCTACACTGTTCCTTCTTGCCGTGGATTTTGGATACATGTCAATCAAAAGGACACGCCCCTAATTATGCCGAATTTCAAGATTAAATAACATCCACACGGATGAGTTAGAAAAAATTCACCCCCCTCACAGATGTCATGAAGGTAAACTTGACCTATTAATCTTAAAATGGATTTTTGTACCAGGCTTTAAACGTTTATTTCTGCTGTGAAGTTGACCTTAACATGGGAGTCTATGGGGATTTGCTCTGTTTTGGAGCCAGCCCCTAGCGGATGAGGAGTGAACTGCAATTTTTTGCACTTCCGCATATTTCACTGTCGGATGTTGCCGCTTGGTTTTACCTCACATTTGTTTTACTTAACGCCTAAACACCATGTAAAGGCTTAAGATCTTAATGCTTAATTTGTTGTACAACACCGGGGCTATATTACCTGATTCACTGATAGAAAAAATATGGCTCCTCTCTGTCTAAGCAGCAATTTAGGTTGAAGGATGGTTTTTAAACTCATCTTGAGAAATTATGGAAAGATTTAATATTTACTAGAGCTGCAACACTATATCATGGCATATATTTCTGAGCTCTTTGACAGATAGTATTAATTGTTCTGCCTGTATTTAATTAAAGCTGGTGTTTTATTGATTTCTGTTAAAAGTGCTTCTTATTTGGAACAATTTACTAATGACTTGTTTCCATCTGGTGTGGTTTGTGTGTGCAGGATGACCTGGTGGCTCTCAGGAGAGTGGTCAAGTCTTTTCTTGCTGTGTGCCAGCAGTGTCTGTCCAATGTCAACACACTAGTGAAAGAACAGGTAAAAGAGAAAGTATTTGATGTATGATATGACTGATGATTTTGTTATCCCCATAATCTCCCTCCAGTTTTGTTTTTTTCAACGCATATTTGTGCCTCTCGCTCAGGCTTTCATGCTTCTCTGCGACCTGCTGATGATCTTCAGCCACCAGCTTGTTTCTGGTGGGAGGGAGGGCCTCCAGCCGCTGGTGTTCAACCCAGACAGTACTCTGCAAAATGAGCTGCTAAACTTTGTCCTGGACCATGTCTTCATTGACCAGGATGATGAGAGCCAGAGCATGGGTGAGAGATTTTATTTGTTCTATTCCATGTCCATCACATTGTTTTAAGAGCTACAAGAGGCTGAAAGGATAAGTTGAAATCACACAGAGAGGTGGCTCGTCAAATATTCAGGACATAAGTTTGAAAATTTCACCCTTTTCCCTGCCATTTCACTCCATTTCTGCCTGTGTTCCTGCAGAGGGAGACGAAGAGGATGAGGCCAATAAGATTGAGGCTCTCCACAAGAGGAGAAACCTGCTTGCAGCTTTCTGTAAACTCATCATCTACGACATTGTAGACATGCCTGCTGCTGCCGACATCTTCAAACACTACATGAAGGTGTGTGGATCTGCACTGACCGATAAAACTTGACATTACCAGTAGCAGCAAAGACTGAAGATGATTGCATTAGGTTAATGGTGACTTAAAAGTATTAAATACGAGAAACTCTACTTCTAATGTAGATTTATCCAAGTGGTCATTTTTATTTTGAAGAAAGGAAGCAAAAATCATTGAATGTACTTTGGTTTTAATGAAAACTTGTAAGAATATTAAGTAAAACGTGATGCAGCAAATCTTCTGCATGTGCATCATTTCAACTGCTTCTTGTTTCTGCCTCAGTACTATAATGATTATGGCGACATCATCAAGGAAACTCTCAGTAAAACCCGACAGACGGACAAGATTCTCTGTGCAAAGACGCTCATCCTCAGTCTGCAGCAGGTGAGACACTGAGAGAACCGTTTCTTGTTTTTACAGTGCACACCAGCAAACACTTACATGCAGCTGTGTGCACGTGTTTGTGTTTCAGCTGTTCAACGAGCTGCTGCAAGATCAGGGTCCCAACCTGGACCGAACATCATCTCACGTGAGCGGCATCAAGGAGCTGGCCCGCCGCTTTGCCCTTACCTTTGGCCTGGATCAGATCAAGACCAGGGAGGCTGTCGCAACGCTGCACAAGTGAGATAAATTAATGAAAAATATTTAATGAGATTTTGAGCAATGTGTACTCTTTTTAAACTGGGATCACTGCAGCAGTCGATCTTAATGAAAGTTGGAGTTTTAGCTGAGATAGATAAAAAAAAAATACTTTACCGTGGTGTATTTTTACCGATACCTGCTTACCTATTCATTATTTTCATACTGTTTTTCTTCTGTCGTGCCAGGGATGGAATTGAGTTTGCGTTTAAATACCAGAATCCTCGAGGATCAGAGTTTCCACCTATTAACCTGGCCTTCCTGGAGGTCCTCAGTGAATTCTCCTCTAAATTAATCCGTCAAGACAAAAAGACAGTGTAAGAACTCCTTTACTTTTTCTTCCTTTCAGACGAACATAAAATTTATTTATTTTTTGTAAATTCAACCTGATTAAATGGTTCGATGTTCATGCATTTCTCCTCAGCCACTCTTACCTGGAGAAATTCATGTCAGAGTCCATGTCGGAGCGTCGGGAGGACGTGTGGCTGCCACTGATCTCCTACAGGAACAGTCTGTTGACAGGAGGGGATGAGGACCACATGTCTGTCACATCAGGCTCCAGCAGCAAAACCGGCTCAGTCCGCAGCAAGAAGGGACGACCGCAGCTGCACAAGAAACGCATCGAGGGTGAGCCGGCAGCGCAGAGTTTGTCAGGTCTGGCTTGCTTCCATTGCATCTATTACAAAAAAGACACGTTAATAATTGCATACCGTTGGTTTGCTGAAACTATAAACAGTGTGTGTGTGTTTAATTTTAGAGGAGAGTAGTGTGGAAAGCTCGTGGATGATCCGAAATGACACCTTACAGACACCAGGGGCACTGCAAACTCCACAGCTCACCTCAACAGTCCTCCGAGAGAACAGACCAGCAGAACACATGCCGGACCCAGACTCAGAACCGGGATCAGAAAACGACTTTGTGCACAAGTGCGTTCATGTCCTTTATAATTAATGCAAACAAACATGTATAATTTACACTGATTTAAATGTTTTAAATAGTCGTAGAGCATAAGACAAAGCATCTTTCTTTGGTTTAACAGTGATTTGTGTAAATCTCTCACTGTGATAATGTTGGGTCTGTTTGTCTCCAGTCCCCAGATGCAGATGTCATGGCTCAGCCAGCAGAAGATGGAGGAGGTGAACAGAAAGGATCGAACAAGCATGAACTACATCAAGTCACGCAGCAATCAGGGCGTCCGGCAGACTGTGTAAGCTTCTAAAATCTGCTGCGCAAAGTGATGATATACAGTGTGTTACAACCAGTTTTTTTTAAATCTGGTTTTTATTGAACCAACCTTTTCCTCTAGCCGTGGGCTGATGGAGGATGATGCAGAGCCCATCTTTGAGGATGTGATGATGTCATCGCGAGGCCAGCTAGAGGACATGAATGAGGAGTTTGAAGATACAATGGTGATCGACTTGGTCAGTAATATCACTTAATGAATGAACGGCTTTTAGTCCAATTGTCTCTTTGTTAAAGTCTAACATACCAGTTTCTCTTTTTCGGAATTTTTTCTATTCCCAGCCACCATCAAGGAACAGACGTGAAAGAGCGGAGTTAAGACCGGACTTCTTTGACTCAGCAGCAATGATTGAAGATGAGTCGGTATGTCTCACACTTTTAATTTAATGACCATCATAATCACCCTTAATACTCATCGTAAAAGACTAAAAGGAGTTCTAGAAAACTGTTATTCATTCTTTCTCTTCCCTCTCTTCCAGGGTTTTAGCATGCCCATGTTCTGATCTGGAGAAAAAAAACATTCCTTGGATCTGAATATGGGGTTTTAGGATTTCTAACCTGGATCACCTGCCAATTAAACTCTTAAGAAGAATAAACAATGTTCAAGTACATCTCTCTTTCTCTAAGACATGATGGAAGGATGCTTGCCAAGTGGATCTACTGATGGATCCCACAACAGTTGGATCTCACCTGGAAGCAAGGATCTGCTCTGTTTCACCCAGCCTGGAAGTTCCACAATCTACTCTGAATTATTCAAGAGCTTCGTCTTGCTCGAGTTCTTCCTCCTCTTTCTCTTCAGCCTGTCGGTTTAGCTCTTGTTAGTGGTGGCAGCCGGCCCATGAGCACTTGCAGTTTTTACAGTTCCCTGTTACACAGATGTATAGTTGTTTGGCTCTGCTCGGGGTCAGCATCACTGAGCGGCGTGACGCTCTGTACAGTCCCATCCCCTTACTTTTGGTGTTGCACTTCAATCCTCCTGGTAAAATCCAGCCTAGAGAGGATGTCAGTACTAAATGTTCTATCTCTTTGCTCTTCTTGGCACCCACTGACCTCTTCTCTGTTTGTCATCTCCTGTATGTGGTGTACGATGTGTAAAATGTTGGTGATGATGGTTAAGTAGTGGCACATACACACAGATTTCAACAGCTGTCAGCCAACCTGGAGGAAATTACATAACTGTCTTCTGTGTGCTGTCAAAGCAAAGAATGTGTTGTTTGACTGAAGTTGCATCTCCAGCCAGTCTTTGACAGAACACCTCCCCTGCACACACACACACACACACTCAGTAACTCAGCTTTTTAAAGTAAAAAGAAAAAGTTAAAAAAAAATATTTTCAATCCTGTAGCTTTAGTACTAAAGTTTTAAATCAAGTGTGTTTTTGTTTGTCTGTTTGTATATTTTTTTCTTAAATATGTATCGTTTGTTGCCAAATTGTGGCCTACATACTTAAAAGTATATTCCATCCCCGTCCTCCCTATCACCTTTAACTCATATCAAGACGGTTACCAAGGATACCAGCTTTTAGGTGCTGTATCATTTGATTGTAACCATTTCACGTTTTAATTATTGAAGCAAGCAGAATATCGGCAGTTTTTTCTTCATTTTACAGGTTCAAACAAGTCACTTACTGCACTTGCCAACAGTGTTATTGGATCCAAGCGGTTAAAGATTTGGTGTTGTCATTGTTCATATCCAGTGCAGTGATGGATCTTTGTGTCTGACAGATGTGTTTGAATGTTTTCAGCCATACCTTTATTCACCCTCTTGTTGGGGTAATCAATCATTTATAACCTTTACTCATTGGCTGGATGGCAGTCCTGTAAATATCAGAGACAATTGGATCTTTTCTGCAGTGCAGTTGACATCAGTTGCCCTAAAATACTCTTAAAAGCCTGTTTTTTGTTTTGCCTTTTGGTTTTTTTCTGTGAACTTAAATTCTTTTTAATAAAAATCTGTAATAAATATATGAACCAGTGTTTGTGATTTTCTCCAAACCTCAGGGTTGTTTACCAGGGCTGGAGCAGGTGGACAGTTATATTGGACAGATTATGTATAAAACCAACCTAGCTGGCAAGCTTTGTCCTCACCTTACAATCCCCCAAATTTCTACAGATCCTTTGTGACTTTTGCATGGTTTCATTGATCACAACTCTTTCAAAGTCCCAGTTTCACCAGGAATTTGGAATACCTCAGAACATGAACACACCGACAGGATGAGCTAACCTCTTACTCAAGCATAATTTTTTATAAAGCCAATTTTCTGGGGATCACACGCATACCTCTCAAATCCTTTTACAACTGTGTCTTGACTTAAGAGCAACTATTATACCTGTAGTGCATGGTATTGGGCAGATTTACAGACGGCAGAAAAGAGGCTGCCACAAAAAGGCACATTTCCAAGGTTAAGAATGATGACGAGCAAATATACTAAATGCATTTAAGAGCACGGGGGGAAAAAAAAAGCCTAAATACAGTACATTAACACCCTAAATACTGTCAGGACAAGAGACAACAGTTTGCCTTTTATAACATATAGTTTGCTCTTTCAGATACAATCATGTCCAAAAAAATAACCAAATGATCAACAACAATGACCAATATGGCCACTGCTGAAAGGATAATCTTATGTATTTGAAGAATTATTTAGTTCAGGTTACTTTAAATGTTTTAGGTTTTGCCATCAACATCTTGTATAACAGTAAGTTGTAAAAATTCATTATGTGACTGTGGCTACAGGGCACTATAATTCTTCCAAATCTAAAACACATGAGCAGTGAGGTGACTAGAACAACTGGGGGAGGATTCTTTCAGTGGAGTGGTAAACTGAGGAGAGACAAATATGACGACTAACTACAGGTGCTTTACAAGTCCTTACAATAAACCGTTGTAGTTCATTTTAAAATAAAAAAAAAAAACACCCACAGCAGGTTTCTTTACATAATGCCAACATACAGCCAGTTTGGGTGGGATTTACAGAGGAATGTTGGCGTGTTTTTTCCAGGGGTTGACCTGCTTCTTGCTGGCAAGCACCTCCAGATCATTGCAGATCCTCTTCCGAGTTGTTGCTGGCTCAATGATGTCATCGACAAAACCTGAGAAATGTGTGCAGTTTAAACATGTAAAACCACGGATTAGGAATTTGCATTTTCACATCTGTTTTGCTAAAAGCAAATTTACCTCTGACGGCAGCTGGGAAGGGGTTGGCAAACTTGTCCACGTATTCAGCCTCTGCTTCAGCCTGGTTCTCCTTCCCTCTGAAGATAATCTGAACAGCACCCTTTGGGGGGAAAAAAAGGTAAACAGAGTACACACTGTCAACTTAAAGGGAGATAAACAAAGTGATAAATAGAAAGTGTGTGTGTAATTATACCTTGGCACCCATGACAGCAACCTCAGCTGTTGGCCAAGCGTAGTTCACATCTCCCCTCAAGTGTTTGGAGCTCATTACATCATAGGCTCCTCCATAAGCCTGGGATACGAAGAGGAAAAGACAAACCAGCAAGCACGTTTAAAAGCTCAAATTCCTGCTGCTCCACAGTAAAAATATTCAAATGGAAATAAACAAATTGTTTATATTATGACGAATCTACAGGAGGTGTAGCATTATATGGTACATTCCATACTTTCATCAGGTTAGGAGCTCCTTCAGTGTTTTTTTTTAATACTTTCTTTCCTCATCATGTTAACACACCTTTCTAGTGATGATGGTCATTTTTGGTACAGTAGCTTCTGCATAGGCATACAGCAGTTTGGCTCCATGTCTGATGATACCGCCGTACTCCTGAGCCGTACCTGAAAACCACCACAGATGTTGGAATGGTAAGATGGATGTGATCTGGAGGTGAGGTGTGTGTATTTTCTTGCAACATATTCATACATACAACATAGATAATTTTAAACTCTAATGGCAAAGAACTGAGATATTTCCAAAAATACCTGGCAGGAAACCCGGTACATCCACAAAAGTGATGATAGGAATGTTAAAGGCATCACAGAAGCGAACAAAGCGGGCTCCCTTCACTGAGGAGTTGATGTCCAAACAACCTGACAAAGAAGACGTTGCTTATCATGGATTAAACAGTCAAATTAAAATCCAACTCAGTCTGTCTATTTGACTTCTTTTTGCTTACCGGAAGCCACTTTGGGCTGATTACCCACAATGCCCACAGTGCGCCCATTCATTCTAGCAAATCCCACCACTATGTTTTTGGCGTAAGCAGGCATGATCTCAAAGAAGTCCCTCTCATCCACTATCTGAACAAGGTCAATAAGAAAGTTAACTTTTACCTCATGATGGAATGAATGCAATGGCATTATCATGTATATGTGATATTGTGCGTTTCCACACGTACTGCGTGAATGATGTCCAACATGTCGTAGGCTTTTGTTGACTCAAATGGGACAATGGTGTCCAATGATTTTACCAGGCGATCCCTGAAAAATATAGATAAAGTTTGAAATACAAGTCAGTTTTATATGGTGTCATTCTTGAGCGAGCAGAGGGACGTTCTATGTGCAGACAAATGATTTCTGCAAGCACATCGCTGAGCTTCATTTTCACTGGAAAATGTGAGTAAAAACAGTGCAGAAGAAGCCGGTACTAATTTATCGTGATCTTCCAGTCATTACGCAGAGCTGCATTAAAAACAGGCTTGATTCTGAAAGGAATCACCATACGGTCTCAGAAACACTTATGAAAGCCGTCAGCATTTGTTGAAGATGTTTCATCACTGCACTCACAACCACAACTAAGAATCCTAATACAACAAGTATTAGAGCAACTTGTAACATGATCCAGAAACACAGCAACTCTCTGTGGACCTGAGCTCACTTTAGAAAGTCTGCAGTTAAATGCAAACATTCACTTTTTTGGAGTAAACAAAAAGGGAAGCCAATTGTTTTCAGCACACAGCTCAGAAAAGATTATCTGTAATGATTTTGGGAGATGCACCAATGCACATGGCATGGGTTAGTTGCATATCTGTGATGCAAACCTTAGTGATAAATGACATATAGAGCACCTGACTCAAATAACGGGTCCTTAAGAGGCTTGTTCAGAACTTGACAAGCTGTTGGAGGACAGTTTCATTTGAACCAGGTGTGTTGCAACAGGGAAACATGGAAAACCTGCATCAAACTGGCCAAAGACTTGCAAATTCGGTGACCCCTGCTATAGAGGGACATAAGCTGCCACCCAGACGTCTTCTTTCTCAAAGCAAGTTTCATGTTTCAAACTAAAGTGAGAAAACTTTGCTTTCCAATCGACTGCGGCCGATATCCTCTGTTCCAAAAACTTGGGGGATGGAACACAATGGTAAAAATGTTCTTGTCCACCTTTTTTTCTTTATTTACAAAATACATTACTAGTGTTAGATTACTGCTATATTGATATATTGTACAAAAAAATAAAAATAAAAAGCTTTAAATAAAATTTGTTTAGTTTCATCATTTGTTATTTTGCCTGTATACAATCTTTAGTTAAATATAGAATTATTAAATAAATATAAATAATACAAAGGGTGAATCAATACATTTTGTTTCACCGTTTACACAGCAGGATGTTTTAAATTAATAAATATAAAAACTCTGTGGTTGTTGGGTACCTGGGGTCATGGCACTCCCTGATGGGGGCAGGGTCCTGATTACTGAGCGGCAGGAAGTTAAAGAACTCTCGCAGGTTGAGCAAAGCATCAATGTCATTCTCAAAAGCACGGTGAGCCACACCTGAAAACAACGGAAAAGATTAACCCTTTCAGTAGATTTAGCAGAATATTGATCTAATGAGTAATCCTGCATCTGCTTTATTATTCCTTCAGAAAAGACGCCACTGGGGTTTAACTCGTCTATATAACGAAAGAAAGTGGCTACAGCTGACGGACATTTCCAGAACTCTTAAAAATCCAAATATTTAAAGACTCTGACCAGATACTGTGGTGTGAGTTTTAGCTCCGCCGAGCTCCTCTTGACTCACATCTTCATTGGTGACTGACTTCACAACATCTGGTCCTGTGATGAACAGGTATGATGTGTCCTATGTACACAAGAACAATGGTCAGGTATGTGTGAATATGTGAGGAATCATACACTCAAAACTCTCTTCGGTCAAACCTTACATACCATTTTACATGGTAGCATGGAAACACTTAATTTCCTCTAAATGCAATGTGTTTATTAAGCAGCCTTTTACCTTAACCATGAAGGTGAAGTCTGTCAGGGCAGGGGAATAGACAGCTCCTCCTGCACAGGGACCCATGATAAGGGAGATCTGAGGGACGACTCCTGAAGCCAACACATTCCTCTGGAAAAAGCAAATGCTTTGTTTTAATTTTTCATCAACAGCAGATGAAAAACCAGAGTGACTGCCTCCAGCAATGATAAGTGTGAAAAGTTCTTCAATAAATAAACACACCAGGAATATATCTGCATATCCAGCCAGGGACTCCACTCCCTCTTGGATCCGAGCTCCTCCAGAGTCGTTCAGCCCGATGACGGGGGCTCCAACTGTCATGGCCTGATCCATGATCTGAGCAGACATTTAAAAAATGATGAGCTAAAGTAAAGGAAACCTGTAAAAAGTATCAAAGCAAATATATCCAGAGAGCCACAAACAAAACAAAGCTGAATGGAAAATAAGCGTTCAATGCTGATGTGCAACGTTTGTCTACCTTACAGATCTTCTGTGCATGAGCTCCAGACAAGCTGCCACCAAATACTGTGAAGTCCTGAAATGGAAAAAAAAGGCAGAAGAAAGGTAAAGCAAGTGAAATTAAGCCCTTAAATTATGCAGCCATGCATTATCCTGTACCTGGCTGAACACGTAAACCAGCCTGCCATTGATCCTCCCTCTGCCTGTCACAACGCTGTCACCAGGGAACTAAGCAAGACGCAAACCAAAATCAATTAATTTCTTATTTCCACTGTACAGGGATGATGCTGCAGATGTGGCGTGTTACCTTGTTACTGTCCTGTTCCATGCCAAAGTCTGAGCAGCGATGCTCTACAAACATGTCTGTCTCTACAAAAGACTCTGGGTCCAGAAGGAGTTCCACTCGCTCCCTGGCTGTCAGCTTACCCTACAACACAAGAGTTTAGTCAAAACAGTGTCTAGTTACTTTATCCACTACTTGTTCTGTCACAGGTTTGTTTTATAATTCTGGATAAGGATACTGAAATATAAAATAGCTCATAACGTTGGCAGATATAATTCACTGCCACAACGACAGACAGAATCAGCATCTCAGATTTCTATAACATAAGAACTGGGTGATAGTGATTAACATTTAAACGTTGCAAAAACAGAAAGGTCTGAAAGTTGCTAATAATAATAATTTGGGGGAAATCCAAAGCATAAAAATGCACATGTGTAACTCAAACTTGGGTCATTGTTAGCTGACTTTACCCGTTTATGTTGTGCGTCTATTCTCTTCTGACCTCCCCCGACGAGCGCAGCCTGTCGTTTCTTTTCAATCCTCTCCCTAACGGACAGGTGGCTGACCGAGTACCAGCGACAGTCCCGGTGGAGATTTGTCTGCGGCATCGGTGCTGATGCCGCGCCATATTTCACTTGCGCTAAACTCCTGAAAGAGACCCTTAAACCATTTGTTAGCCGGCAACTGCTACGAGCGACATTGAAGGCCGCCATCTTTGCTGTGCGTGCTCAGGAATGACAGCGTGCGTTATAACGAAAGGCAAAAACCTGAACCAATAGGGTATGGGGGCGAGATCTAGCAGCCAATCAGAAAAAAGGAATTTATGACAAATCAAACATTGTATTTCACCCTGAGTTTTGTAGTCAGGTATATCTTTAAAGGTAAATTGGTAATAATAATAATAATAATAATAATAATAATAATAATAATAATAATAATAATAATAATAATAATAATAATAA
>JBAMHW010000022.1:17844301-17861309 GCA_037177495.1 Rhadinocentrus ornatus
TAATAATAATAATAATAATAATAATAATAATAATAATAATAATAATAATAATAATAATAATAATAATAATGTTTGTTTGCTTGTTTATATAGGATTTATTTTTCAAATCTTTGATATATTTATCAAAGTGAGTTAAATGAGAAAAGAAACTCGGGATAATAGTAACAACATCTATCAATATGAAATATCAAATAGACTATCAATATGAAAAAAGGCTAATTCAAATGTAATAAACACACTACTTTTCTGTGCGTTTCTATCTAAATATACTATTCACAACTGAAACAAGAATGTGACCCTATAATTAAATAGTAACATCAAATAAGGGATATGTATCAACCTCAGTGATTTAACTCCAATTTATCCTTTAACAATAACAAGCAAACAAAATCAACTTTACCCTCTGTGTTACAATTAGCATGGTTCTCATTATACTTTTACTCCTTTTCCTTGAAGATAAATATAATTTCTGACAGCAAGAAAACAAAGTGACGGAATATACGAGGAAGGTGCTTTCGATAAGGGGACACAACAGACCGAGCCTTGGGAACACGACGGTAACCAGGGTAACTAATCCAAGTCTCGCGTGATGATCATATTTGTCGAGAAGGGTAGACGTGAGGAAAAGTGGAAAATCGAATTATTGATGCACTTGTAAAACGGCAAGTTCGCTATGTTTCGATCAACGTTTGATGAGTATTATAGTAAAATGTACCAAAATCTCAGACCTCTGGGCTGTACCGTGCATTTTGCACCTCGGTGTGAGGTATAAGACGGCCCAGGGGTTTTGCGATACGGTTGGCTCCTCGTTAGCAAATTTGGCTTGCCATGCTAACGCTAGCTGGTTAGCTTTGTTTACATCAAGTGCGCCTGGCAGATTCTGCTAGTTAGCTATAAACCAGACTAATTTGTGACCTAAGCAGCGGCTCAACTTTCAGTTGATCGCCGACGAGGAGACAGAGTTGGATAGTAATTGAGTTACATGACTATATTCGACAATCTGGTGTGTAAAACGTTTGATGTACGAGGCTAACGTTAGCTTTACAATGCCAACCTATTGATCATGGGTCTTTCGACTATGTGATTAATTTTTACCCCCTAAGCTGGTTAGCAGATGTACACTATTATAAATTAGTGAGCAAATGCTCCAAATTAGTCGAATCCGTGATATGAAAGACGTCGAAAAGAAGTGACGACAACGGACCGGTGATGCTAACCAAAGCTAGCCACCTGCCGAGCTAGCTAACGTGCGTGGTTAGTGATACGGCTTCACCATGTTCATTGTTTCATAATATGTAGAAGTAATTCACATTTTAGTCTTTTATAACAAATATTCGGGCGACTAATCGTTGCATCACCTGGGCTCTCATTCCTTTACCACCCCAAGACTTGGCTGTTTGCAACCGTGTCGCTCTGAGCGACCGGATATTTCCCCTGGACAGTGTTTCCTCAAGGCTGGGGGAGTATACCGCTATGAATCCCATTAATGCAACCGCTCTTTATGTGTCTGCAAGCCGGGCCGTGCTGCAGTGCGACCCGCGGCAGCCTCACACCTTCGCAGAGATGTACAAGCTGCTACCCTTCTTCCGACAGTCCCTCGCATGTCTTGTCTGTGGTAAGAATCCTAAAAATATATGATTACAACACATAGCACACTTTAAGTGTTGTTTTTGTAATACTGTAATTGTTTCCTATAATAAATTTGGTCAAATTTTATGTTGATACATTTTAAATCTTTAAATATTAAATGGATTCACATTTTCTGTTGGCGTGTTTGCGCTTGCAGCAATTTACACAATTTCTCGTGCTCTATATAGTGGTCTCCTTAGTAACCATGCCTCAGTCATACGTCCTTTTGACAAGACGGATGACTGTTGTGCTTGCTACAGAGCCATGTGGTTTCTCTTCATGCTTTATTTACTCACTGGTTAGCTAGTGTGATATCACAGTCGACACAGCTCACACAAATAGATGGGCAATACTGAGGACCACGAAAGACAAATTTTGCGATGTAATTTTTAAATTAATATTTGGTCTATATTGGAAATATTTAGTTTATATAAGCCACAAGCAACTATAATATGAAGATTAAGCAAGATAAAATAGTCTATTTCAATACACAGAGACAGAAAATGCGATTTCCTGAAAAGCTAGCATTTAAGTAATAATATAATAGAATAGACCTTTTCTTTTTTCGGATAAATCACCAAGCAATCCATGATGCCAAATGTCTGCAGTGCAGTCTGTTTATTGCATTATCTACATACGTTTGGGCTCTTTAATTGTTTTCAATTGCTTTATCCTGAGTGTAACATTGCTTAAAATTGCAGCTCTTTTAATGATTTTTACTGTGAGGCAGAGTTGAGTATAAATTACTTGCTGACAGCTGTTACATGTAATTAAGCCATCATGCATGCATGAAAGTTACATTCGTCATGTTTTTTGTCTCAGGTAAACTGCTGCAGGATCCTATTTCTCCCACACACCCAGAGTGTCAGCATTATGTCTGCTTGGGCTGTAAAGGCCAAAAGATGCAGATCAGGCCATCATGCAGCCGCTGTAAGGACTATTGTTACTTCCAGGAGAACAAACAGCTTTCTTTACTGGTTCAGTGCTACAGGAAGCTCTGTCTCTATGTAACTCATTCACCATTGCTGCAATCAATCAGCAGCCACGTGGGAGGGTCTCCAGAAGTTATGGCCTTGTTAGAGGAGGTACTAATGTCACACAAAGAAGAGATGGAGTCAGAGGACGCAAGCCTAGAAAAAGAAGATGTGAAGCTGTCTGCTTCTGAGTTCCTTACCCCGACAGAGGCACCACCTGTTCCTGCAGAGCTGTCAGCTGTTCCCCAGAGCTCTTCCTCTGACCCTCCCTGCTTTAATGGACCACTGGAATGCAATGGAGAAGCACTGGAGGACCTTGCGCCTTCATCCCCTGAGCTGGAAGTATGTGAGTTTGTGGAGGAGCAACCACGTGCAGGGCTGTCTGTATCGGATACTGCTTGTGAAGGTTTGGAACTGAGTCTGACCACTGGACCTTTAGCCCCAACACCCGGCACTGTGTGCTCACTCAGGGATGGGGAATCTAGTAGCAGGGAGCTGGAGGAGGGAGAAGTATTACTCCTCAGTGTAGAGGAGGTGTTACAGACTTTGGATCCGCTTCAGCCTGGGCGAGATGCTATTTATGCACAGCCAGAAAGGACTCACACACATGTGACCACAGGTAGAACACACACTCAGATGTACATACAGCTGGATGCAGCCCACAACTACACACAGATTCATACTGGCAGGACTAACACAGTGACAAGCCGTGGTGTTCACATACACACCTCTTCCTTCAATCCTGCTCCAGCCTCTAAGCCCGTGCCAGTCCGCCTTAACCGCAAGCGATCTCGATCAGAGAGTGACAGGGAAAAGGTGAAACCCCTCTCTATCACCTCTATCCTGCAGGGCCCCCCTTCAAATGTAAACACTCCAAATTTTTCTCACACACTGCACACAAAACTACCCACACCTTCCAGTACTGTACCAGCACACACATACACGCTTTCCAATGGGGCACCTCCCAAGCCCAGCCGGCCTGCCCAGAACTACAATAAAGGTGCCAGGAAGCATGTGGAACAGTGCCCCAAGAAACCCCATGCCAAGGCCCGTAGTGGTGGAGGCTCCAAGGCCAAGGACCGAAGCAAAGACCAGCGACCAATGTCAGGCTGCCTGGTGCCCACAGCTCCTGTCCGACCTCCATACAAGAAGCCAGTAGAGAAGAAGGGCTGTAAATGTGGTAGAGCCACTCAGAATCCATCTGTGTTGACCTGCAGGGGGCAGCGCTGTCCCTGTTATTCCAATCGCAAGGTGAGACTGACTATTCAGTGGAATGCTATTGAGTCTCTTGTTTAATTTTTTAATATTTATTGATTACAAAATAATTTATGTATTTAATCAGTACTTCATACACCTTAATTTTAATGTTATCACATGTCATTTCCTGTAATTGAATTTTGTTTTTAACCTTTGTTAATCTATTAAACTTAGGATGCCACCAGCACAGCTGAATTTTTAACATAAACACAGCAAACTCTAACTGCTATTAGTGTAATTGAGTCTTTAGTAACGTCCAAACCTAGTCAATAACACAACATTTTTGCATTGCAGAGTAACATTATCTTTCTTCCCTAATCTGTTTTAGGCTTGCTTGGATTGCATATGTCGAGGTTGCCAGAACTCCTACATGGCCAACGGTGAGAAAAAGCTTGAGGCTTTTGCTGTGCCAGAGAAGGCCTTAGAACAGACACGGCTCACACTTGGCATCAACCTGACCAGTATCACAGCGGCCGCAGCACTCCGCAATCCAGCAACCACCAGCATCCGCGCTAACACCCTCCTCAATGTCGCAACAGCAACGGGGACACCTGTGACAACAGCCTTTCTGTCCCCTAGCCCCCCACAAGATCCCAACTTTGATGACAGCCTGGAGCTGCTTATTGGATGAGAGGCTGGAACTCCAAAAATAGACAGCTTGGTGCTGATTAAATGTGACAGCTGATCATTTTTTCTGTCAGACCTCCCATCCTCAGTGGAGGTAATCTAAGGCAGCTATGGGTCTGTCTGGTTTTGTAACTTGCTATTCTTCTGTGTTGGAAAATGCTGAGTAGTAAGACTAGCATGGGTGTGCCAAAGCCTCATGTATTGTGCCTGTGCGCTGTTGTGTATGTGTTGCCTGTCTATAGTTCAAGACTTATGCTATGTTCCAAGGATGTTCTGTACTTCAGCGGTGCTTTTCTTTGTTTAATAGATCAGAAACATACTCTAAGAGGCAATAGAAACCCATACCAGGTTTTGTTTGTGTGTACACAAACATACATCCAACTATGTATATGCATGTGTGGATTTTTTTTCCCTCTAAAATTTGGTGCATAATGTCAACAACTGCAGCATTTTCCCAGTGCGAGTATTACTCCCAAATATGTATAAGAAATGCATTATTGGTATCAGGATAGCCCTTACTAACCCTGTATGTGCTAACACCTTAATTGTGAACAACACTTCTAATGTATGAAGATCACCTGTCTCATACAAGACTGTATGCCTTTTCTGTTCCATTACTTTACTAAATCCAAGTACTGTCAGCTGTTAATGTCTTAATGAACTTGACTGATGCAGGTATTGTACATTCAGCGAGAAAATGTCAAAGCACTTGACTGACTTCATAATTTTTGTGTGTGTGTGTGTGTGTGTGTGCAAAGTCTAATAATTGGGATAAAGAGGGTGAGTTGTAAGCACTTAGACTGACAGCCCAAATTACAACTCCACCCCTCTTGGTCACCATAGCAATATAATCAACAAGGAGCCCCACCTGCTCCTGTGCACACAGTTGTTTACACAGTATTCCCATCACAGACTATAGCTGTCTTCATAAAGAATACACTTTTGTTTTATTTGATTGTACATGACTGTTTCTAGCTAAAACTGAAGCCATACCTTCAAACATTGGTTGTTATAAAAAAAAATATCTGTCCACTGCAGTTTGGGTCCCATCTGATCAGAGACCAACTCAAAAGAGATTAGTTTTGATACCGAGTGTTACAGATTTGGTACCGGTGTCTTTGTTTTTTTTTTATCACAGTGAAGCGCTCTAATCCACAAGGCTGTGTGTTGTCCATGTTTGTGTTAACTGTCTCAGCTGTATCTATGTTTGTCCAGTCATGGTGACCAAAAAGACTGAGAAGAGAGGATGTGGGTTTACCACACAAACACCCTGGCTCTCCACTCATGAACCAAGAAGTAGCAGGTGTATTACAGTATGATCAGTAGGAATGACTTATCTTCCTGTGTGTTTCAAAATGTATTTCTTTTGGGAATTACTTGAACCCTGATTAGTTTTTGGTATTTTTGTTTCTTTTGACGTTTAAATAATCATGTTTGAGGAGTGACAAATATTGCTAAAACATTCACTGCCATATTATGGAGACATAATACAACATGAATTAAAAGATAGTTTTTTACTTTTTCAGCTGTGTGTCGTTTTGTGTGCAAAGGTACTTTGGGTGCAGTTTGGTTGGGGATGAGTTTTGAATTGTATCCTATAGGTCAGGGTTACTCAATTTAGTCCTACGTGGCTGCAATCCAGCAGGTTATCAATGTAATCCTTCAACACCTGAATCAAATTAAATTGATCTAACAGCCTATCAAGTTCAGCACATGACTTAATTTGAGTCAAGTGTGTTGGAGCAGGGATACATGGAAAACATGCTGAATTGTGGCCCCATAGGACCTACTGGGTAGTCCTGCTATGGAAATTCCACACAAAACCCAATTTAGTCAATTTGAGGGTCGCTGAAAGTAGCAGATTGGGATAAGTGGTAATCTTGTCTATTACAAGGAAACAACTATGAGTATTAGGACATGATAATATAACTTAACATACAATAATTCAAGATGCTGCAGAAAAGAAATTCAAGCACAAGAACTAAAAATATGAAGCTTAATTTAATTTACAATATTAAACATGTCAGATCTTGTCACCTGGTATGTTAAGTTCACATTTTTGCAAAACCATGTCCATGCGGTCATTAGCTGGTAATGACAACTAATAGTTTTACCTGCAGGCAAAACATCACTGCTCTCAATAGGGCATTCATAGTAGTTAAGACTGTAGTTACTGCATTCTCCAAATGCAGCACACAGTCCATATTTTCAGTCTTCGACTACATGCAGTTTACAAACCTGTGTGAGGTTTAAATGTGACCACAGTTCAATACTGCAGTATATGCACACAAAATAAATGCCTCTTCGTTCTTGCTTTTCTGGGCCACTGACAGTGTTCCACTGCAGCTTAGCTTGACCACAGCCCTTCAGCTTCACAGTTCTTTTCTTATCCTCCAATCTGATAGCTTCAGAACAGCTACCCATGCTATCAAGCAAACCCCTCACACTTGGGTCCACCTTGTGATTTTTCAGTTTTGGTCCTTAACATCTCCTTTTAGCCCACCAGGAAAGCACCAAAGTAGCTCGCCCCGCCGTCCATCTCCATGGCGCTGGCGTTACTAACGGTGATGAAGAGGCGGTCAGCGGGTTGTAGGAAGGCAGTGCCGGCCTGATGCAGAGAGAAGACACCTGGCTCTGGACCCCGGGGCCAGCAGGCGCTTCGGGATGATTTCATCAGCAAGATGGGCCCAGTGTAGGAACTCATCTGTGACCCATACCAAAAAACAACAATAACAAAAAAAACAAAAACTATCAGAAATACAGCATTTTAATATATAAAGTACATAAAAGTAATTCAAGGGAATTATTTTTTGCTGACATCTGAAAATAACTAGTTCTTGCTTTTTCTTGAAGACTGTTACTTTAGGTTTGAGTGGTGGCTTGCTTTTAAAGGATATGTCATTAGAAAATCCCTCTCCATACTTCAAAAGACTTAATTTTCCATTTTAAAATGACATTGCTGTCATATTACACAACTTCTGTGTGACAGGAATATTTAGTTTCTGCTCATCCTACAAACAGCAAGTGACAACAAAACTTTTTTTTTTTTTACTAATATTTAATTAAAAAGAACCACCACCATCACTTCACACTTGTATCCTTTTTATGTGTAAATGAAGCCTAACCTTTTTATAGATGTACTGGATGAGCTCAGCACCCTCCTCTTGTGCTTCCTCTTCTGTCTCCTCCGTGGCATAAAGTCTGAAATAAGTCTGGGCATAGATGTAGTAGAGGCCTGCCCTGGGCACAAGCAGCTCGCCTCCTCTCAACTCCATGTTCTGTAAGAAGGATATACTTCTCTGACAATCCCACGCTCTGATGCGCTCCCCATAGTACCCCTTGCTGGTCCGCGAGCCTACAACAGCACCAACCATAGACACATTCATTCACTTTGTTGCAAGGCCTTTGAAACTGCAGTGTTAAGTGCAAACAGTCATGTCTAATTGAATGACAAGCAAATGTTCATAACATGTTCCGTTTAAAAAAATGTTAGCAGATGTGCCGACAGAAGAGCAAATGTGTAAACGCTTAGCTTTGTGTTGCTATTTTATGTTCAAGTTTTTTCAGTTTCATGTTAAAAGCCAAGTGGTAAAAAAAAAAAAAAAAAGACATACCAGAACACGAACACAAGATTATTCAACGTGTACACATAAAAGAAGAAAAAGATATATGAAATTTATACATTTTTATGTAGACCATTAAAGGGGTAGTGCACCCAAAAATGTGTACTGTAAACAACACTGTATTACTGTTTATAAAAATCTGTTGTTTTTTTTAATGGGAATTTGTGGGTAAAAAAAATTTGGCTCATAACGCCCTCTACAGGGTAAAACCAGGTTGTGTTTTTCGTGACAAAGAGGTTATCTACGTCACAGGAAAATTTGAAAAACCCCACAGCACCTTCCCTCCGGGTGCAGATCGACGGTCCTCGCCTTGTAGGCATGAAAAACTATGCACGCCAACGCATATGAAGGGATGTGAGTTGAGCTGCTGTCTATCAATCATTTCTGCCTGTAAATCCCATCCCGCCCACTCTCCGCTCCCTGATCACCCCACACCTCCCCCCCAACCCTTGCAGTTAAAGATATTTTTTAAATTCGGCAGTGGGTGCAGTTACGCAGTAAATAGGGCAGGGTTCTCCAATTCGGTCCTAAGAGGGCCGCAATCCAGGAGGTTTTCCATGTATCCCTGCTTCAACACACTGCATCAAATTATATGGATCTAACAGCCAATCAAGTTCTGCACAATGACTCATTAATTTGAGTCAGGTGTGTTGAAGCAGGGATACATGAAAAACCTGCTGGATTGCAGCCCTCGTAGAACCGAATTGGAGAACCCTGAAGTAGGGTGTTGTTACAGTTTAAAACCACTGCATGAAGATTCAGAACTTGACTTTGGCTCCCCCTATTGGTAGTATGAAAACAAGCGCATGCCACCAGCCTGCTCCTCATAGATTTCCTAGTAAATTAGTTCTGTAAGTAACAAACACATGTTGAATTAAATGAGAAAGCTACATCTGTTTTTTTAATGGCTCGGCTAAATCAAAACAAAACCCTGGTAAACATTGCGTGGTTGGATACTTTATCACCTTATTACAGCAATTCAGAAGTGTACTTCACAATTTGTCAATACACTAACACAATCAGATGTGCAGCGTAGAAATGAGTAAAACTTCTCTTTTTTGCCTGTTAATATAATATTCTCTAACGCAATTATCTTTGGCCTTTATATTAGAGACAGGATATGATGAGGATTAACAAAATTTAGCAAGACTGCAACTTGACATGTTAGATTTTAGATGCAAAAAAAACTATCTACATATTGCATCTACTGTCAAGTGATAAAAACTGGAAACATTAAAACTATCAATTTCTGCATGTGTTTCTCCTCTTTTTCTCCTTTTTTTTTGGAGAAAAAGAAGCCTAATCAAGGCAAAATTTTTCTAAAACACAACTACCTGACACTCCAGGTTATAATAAGGCACATCTGCAGGTCCTGACAGACACAAATATGAGGATGTAACTGGATATGAAAGTAGCTTGTGATGCCCAGAAGCTAATACCGCACCTATTTTGCATGTGGGTTAGAAATGACACATTGCACATCTGCAATTTTTCTTTCCGGGACTCTGCAATTTAAGCTAAATAATTTGGCTCAAACTAAATTAAATTATTCTCACTCTCTGCTAATGGAGGTTTTGTTGGTACGGCAACACCAGTCACATGGGCAGCAACCTTAGGAAGAGGGACCCCTCGAACCCCAGGGTGCAACATAGGCAGCACTCCAGTTAGCTTATCTGTGAAAACCCCAAAGATACAAATCACATTCAGGGCAGTTTTAGTTGGGAAAGGTCACACATAAAGCCATTGTTAGACAATAATGGCATTGTTCTTACTTCGAATAGCAGTAGATATCTCCGTCTGGAATCTGTCAGCAATCTTCTGATAGAAAACAAAAGAAAGAGGAAGGTCAGCAAAGTTGTAAAAAGCACACACCGAATCAACCAAGTCAATATCAGCAACATATCATCGAAACAACACTCTGCTTCACAGATATGTGAGCTTTTGGCCCAGAAGTGATGGCTGCATTGCTTTCATATGAGTCAGCATTATTTAGAGGTGATCTGGAACTTCTCCCAGCTTTAGTCAATAGTGTGTATGTGCAAGTAATTTATGAACAGATAATTCATTAACTTCTCAAAGTGATACATAATGGACACAAGAGAGTGTAGAAAGTTATCTGTATTAAAGGGGCTTTTGTGTATTAAAAGTGTATAAAAACAAAAAAGAAAGCGCGAAGGAGAGGAAAAGATAGCTAATGATTTATGTCCAAGATGGTTTAAATAAAGAAAAGTCAAACCTTCTCTATGTGGTAGTGGAGCTGCTGCGTGACCTGCCAACAGGGGTCGCTCTTTGTGTTCTCAGCTGGTGGATCTTCGAACCCTGATTGCAACTTTGCATTTATCAAACATGACACACTGCTCCGGGAAAAACTCTCCTGCATCTGTCATTGTGATGTGAAAAAGCCCAATTAGAAATTATTTTAGTGTGGTATCTAAATTACTTTCTACTCAAAAGAAACAAATGGACCATAAAGTGTTGGACAAAACGTGTAGAATAGTAGTCTAAAATAAATAGCAAATGTACTCATTTGTAAAAAAAAAAAAAGAAAGAAAAGAAAAAAACTGAGGGTGTATTTTTCTGTTGAACAATTGTTTAAAAAGCGGCCGGTGAAAAGAAATAATCCACACAGCGAGGGAGTTATAAATAAGTGAAACTGGAATATCCAACATTTGTTTGTACTTATAGAGAACATTCCAGCACCATTGAGCAGGGGAATGCTAAATAAATACTGACATGTTTTTGTTTTTTGCTGCCTGAACACAGCCACAGCTTGTGACATGGTTTCAGATAGCCGAAAAAGCCTAAACATAATACAGAGGGGAGCTAACACAACATACATTGAGAAATAATCACTGTGGCCTTCTATTCCTTTGTTATCTATCTCTTCTTGCCACCCTGAGTCACTAGGAACACAAAATATAAATTATATAAAAGTAAAAGAAAATGGACTACGTCTATCCCACCAGCCATTAGGCAAGAGAGAGTACACCCAGGACAGTTAATTCATCCATCACAGGGCCGCAGAGAGAAATCCACTCATGCAAGGGAAGAACATGCAAACACAGAAAGGTCCTAGGAACCAGAGACCTTCTTGCTTGATACTGCTGACAATAAACCTAAATAATGTAGCAGGGGTTGACACCGTATTTGTTTTTTTTGCAGATAGGCTCAGCTAAAAATATACTGATGCATGCTTAAAGCTAACCAAGTGGTTTTAAATGCCTGAACCTAACTAAGCAAAGAGTGGAGGCAAATGGGGTAAAAGAGAGAAAGCTTCAACATATTTAAAATAGAGTAAAAATAGAAGACAAATGCTTTTGTGCACCAAGCTTCGTCTCTGTTTAAACAAAAAAGAAAGTAATGTCCAATGACATTTTTTTTTTCATAATAAAAGGATATATTCTGAATAAACAAATGGGCAATTAAGTCTTAAGTGACCCCAGGTGTGACTGATTAGAGGCGGGCTGTTTACAGCCTAAGCCAATAAGAAGTCAGGACAGGAGCCATAAGTTTTAACGACAGTTTAAAAACGTCCACTTGTCATGTAGTGTTGAGACATTTAACAACTTAAAATGTGTTGCTTTTGGGTGTCACAGCTCACAACCTTTTCAGTCGGAACTAGTTTCATTTCCTTCCATTGTTTCAGGTTATCTACTCGCCCAACTTTCTCCTCGCTCATTGTCTAGGTTTAAGCGTAAAGTCCTGCAGGGTTATGCAGGACTCAACCAAGTAATCCCACTAGTTTTATCAAAATGAGATTACTGGTGCATTTATCGAAGAAGTAGTGACTTTAGGCCCACGACGACTTTTTAAAACGTGTCTAGTTAAACAGGTCAAGTTAATATTTATGTCCCTGCTGAAGCTGTGCCACTTTGACTCCATTATAACTATGTTGTTTTAAGTACCGCCATGAAATGGGTCAGAACAGCCCTTTTAACTCATTAACTCTACCATAAAACAAGTCAAACGCGTGTCTTACCGTGTTAAGGACCTTGTTGAAGTATATAAAGCTGACAGCAACCGCGATGGTCTGAAGGAGGATTGCAGCGAGTATTATAAGTCCGAGACACTGGACAGAAATAGAAATGGCCATATCAGCACGCAGAAGCACTTACAAGCCCAGAGAGCCAAGAAGACACTGAGCAACAAGTTAGACCCAGTACTGCTGCCTTTCTGCTGGGAAGCGTGACGGAGAGGGCAACACAGTGCAGGAGTTTGTAGGTGGAGCAGAAAGGAGTTATGAAGGGCCCCACCTTCTTCAAGATGTCACTGCTATTAGACAGCCAGAGAGCCTTAATGCTGCACACTCAGCTTCAAGAAGATTCAATGTGATGTGGGAGTTTTTAAAACTTGCATTTTATTGAATGACCGTGTTTGTACTAACTTAAGAGGTAAATGTATTAATTTACCTCTTTTTGATGCATTTACTAGAATATGTAGAATTGGAAGACCTGTTTAGTATCTGTCTGGATTTTGATCATATCATAGATTGATTTACTCAGCAGTCACCACTTCTCTTTCTCTCCTTCTAAATGAAAACATTTTCTTTACAAAATGTGCTTTGTGGAGGCCCAACCCATGGAGCGGCACTCTCTACATGTCCCATGTCTATGTCTGTGTCAGAGCGGCTCTCATGGTATGAACTTGGCAGTCATAATCGAACATAAAGCAAACAGTACAGGAAAGTTTGTAGATTAACAGCATCTGGCAGCATCGTTTCTTTCCTGCTTTTGTGAAGAAATCTGAAAAATTGCGAACCAGTTGGTGCCAAATGCTTTGCAATTGTTAGGGCTTCATTGCAGATGTGTATATTGTTTGTCACATTGGAGTCATTTAATCTGCAGAGCATAACCTTGACTCTTTCTATCCTTTCCTTCCTTCACCCCTAACCCCTGCTCTATTGTCTGTGGAAGGAAATGAGAGGGAAGTAGGCGGAGTTCACAGCTCCTGGATGTGGATAACCCACCCAATAATCAAAACATGTTTGAAAGCATGTAAAGCGTGTCCATATCAGCATGCAGACAGCCTTAATGTTCACACAGTCTGCCATTAGCACCATATAAGTCTGGAAATGTAGGTAACACAACAGTTATCTGAAAAAAATAGTCAGAAATGTAACTTTCTTCTTCTTCTTCTTCTTTTTAGAGTCCTCTGTGTTGGTACTGATTGTAATATTCATCACTTAAGCCTTTTACTTTCACTGAAGAGGTTACCTAATTCTGCAGTATAAAACCAGAGACTGTTGAGCTAGAGTTTAGTGTGGAGCTGATTGAATGATCTATTGCAAAAATAGTCTATGCCTTAATAAATAAAATAGAGGAGCTTATTACTAAGAACTCAAAACTTCAGAAGAGGAGGTGATAAATTGCCCCCAAGGTCCCCTTAAGTAAGCCATTTCCCAGGCTTTTTAAAGAGAAGGAAAGGAAACGGTATGTGATACTCGAAGACTGTTTAGCCTCAGGCATGGAAGATGACACCCTGGGAGACATGCCTGTCTATTCAGCTTTTATTTGTATAGCACATATTCACAACAAAGTCATCTCAGGACAGATAAATCAATTTGGGCCAATTCTTAATAAATAATAGCCTAATTAAGGAAAACCAACAGATTGCAATGAATCTTCACTTTGATTCATTCCCCTTTTCCCTATCCTTAGCATGTACAGGCCAGTGGGGGACAGTGGAAAGGAAAAACTGCCTTTTAACAGGAAGGAAAAACCTCCGGCAGAACCCAGCTCGGGGAGGGCGGCCATCTGCCTCGACCGGTTGGGGTAGAGATGACAGGAAAGAGAGACCAACAGCCAACACAACCTTTAGCCTGCAGGAAGACCTGCTGAGAGGGGAGAAATATGTTAATAATGCCAGTACTGTCAAATGTTTATACTTTAAGTTGGTTAAGGAGCAGAGAGATGAAAAGGAAGTGCTCCCTCAACAGTCTAAGCCTTTGGCAACATAACGGCTAGCCCCCCTTAACTATAAGTTTATCAAGAAGAAAGATTTTAAGCCTTAAATATAGAGAGCGTGTCTGGTTACACAAGAGCAAGGTCTAATAGCCGAAGGCTCTGCCTCCCATTCTACTCTTAGAGATTCTAGGAACCACAACTAAACCTGCAGTCTGAGGACAAAGAGCTCTTTAGGAATATATGGAACTATGACATCTTTGATATAAAAGGGAGCCTGGTCATAGAGAGCTTTTATATGTGAGGAGAAGAATTGTAACAGGGAGCCAAAGAAGAGAGGCTAAAACTGGAGAAATGTGACCTCTCCTGCCTGTTCTCATCAGAACCCTCGCTGCAGCATTTTGGATCAGCTGGAGACTTTTCAGGGCATATTTGAGACAGCCCATTAATAAGGAATTGCAGTAATCCAATCTGGAAGTAACAAAAGTATGGACTATTTTTTTCCGCATCGCTTTCTGACAGGATGTCGTTAATTTCATAGTGGAAAGGAAATCATGGATTTTCTCACTTATTGAAATAATTTTGTTTATGAAGAAACTCATGAAGTCATCACAGCTGAAAGTTAGATGAATACGCGCTACAGTGCTAGCCTTCACAGGGCTTTCTTATAAACTATTAAGCTTTCTTTCCAGACTAAGTGAGGCCCTTCTTGACCAAACGAAGCCATTTACCTTCTAATCACCCAGATGTCTGTTTCAAAGCTTGAAGCTTGAAGCTTCTTTAAAATCTTCTTTGTTAGAGTGGCAACATTGTCTAGTAGTGTACGCATTAAAGCTGTCGTTCTGTCAACAAATTGATCAACCTGTGTTGGCGTAGAGGTTGGCTTGATGTTCTGTCATATTGACACACGGCATTGTAAAAAATACTGACTATAATGAAATTTCTTCTCAGCCATTGTGTTGTCAAGAAAACTCTTAAGTTATTATGAAATGATCAGACAGAACAGGGTTATGAGGTCTGAAAAATCAGTCAAAAACTCTGCATTCAAAACTATATCCATCAAATTATTTTCTCCTATTAATATTTGTCTCTGTTAGGATCAGTCAACTAAAATGAATCACAAATAAAACCCTCCCTTAATGATGACTTCTAAGACCAAATGTCAAGCGGCTGCCATCATGCACCAGTGTTTGACCAGTGTTAGATACGTCGACATGTCGCAGTCTAACAGTTTCAGTCCTCTGGCATTTGAAAGCTGAATTTAATGGTTAAACGTTAATGGAACGCTTTACTAGAAAAGATAAGATGATGGGTTAGCTCTTATTTAGGATACCCACAGCAAAGTAGTGGTTAGCTTAGTTTAGCATGATGACTGAACACAAGGGCAAACACATAACCTGAAATCAGGTATGAGAATAACAGGGAAACAGAAAATTAGGTAAAAAATAATCTACTCTGGAAACTAAAGCAACTTTTTCCTGAAGCAAACTACTTGAATGCCCAGAAGACATAAATGATGGTTCATCCACCCTCCTCTGCCCTCCACTCCTCTTTTCCCTCCCTAACAGCTTCTCCTCCCTCACTTCATTAAAATAAAGTCATGGAATCTCCCTAAATTCCCAAATGATGACAACAGCTGCTCCTTGTCTCATATCTGAAACAAACATTTGTGCCAAAATATCCAGCATAACACATACAGATAATCGCCAATATCTGAGCAGGTTTGTCACTGGGAGCAGTTTCTCTGTGAAACATCCAAAACAAACACTTTGGTATAAATATAGAATCCTTTCAATATTCAATAATGTAGCTCTATGTGCAGCTGTAAAGAATATCACATTTGGTATTGAACTAAATATCAGTATCAGTAAAAACTGGTTTTGTTTGGTTTTCTTTAAATGTTTTTATATATGTTGATAGTTTTCATCTTTAAAATAACTGGAATCAGGATCCGAGCAACAATTTTAATAGTGTAAGAGAATAAATATTTGCTGCACACATGCAAGGAAACATTGCATCGCACAGCTTGAGGATATGTTCTCAATTATATTTTACTTCTGGTTATCACAAAAGCAAGTGTCACTGTAGCAGGGCAGATGAGTTTCACAAAACTGTCCAGCAGAGGGCAGTGTTACATCCATTCTTAGTGCTGGTGATTGTTATGATCCAGTAACGCAGCTTCATTTTTACTCTCCTGAAGCCCAGAACAGCAGCTCTTTGCTTCCATTATCCATTAAAATTAATAAAAACTAGTGTAGCTTTAAATGCAAACTGCGGGTAAATATAAAGCACTGCAGAGCTAACGTGCAAGATGGATTTTTGTTCTATCAAACAACATTGTTCATGACTTTGTGGCAATATTAAGAACGGTTGAGTTTTTCCAGGACACTTACAAGTAAATGTTGAAAACAATTTTTAAAACTTTTCATTGTCATTCCAGTATAAAGAAAATATATTTTAAAATGACTATATCTTATTTTTTATGCAAATAATTCCTAAATGTTAAGGAGTTTAAATAAGGCAAAGAGATGGGTGGAAACCAACATTTATAAAAAAACAAAACAAAAAAAACAACAACAACAAAGCTGATTGATTTTATTATAAGAATTTGTCTTTATCTAATTCCTGCCATTAGTGTTAAATTTCCTTTATTTTCACAAGAATTTAAATGTTTCTCAGTGTCGAGGAGACAAGAGTTTAATATGAAATCATTACTCTGGATGGCCGGTCCCTGGCGGGGCCGGTGGCTGCCTATCTTGGCCCACTGGGGCCTGTGGCCCAAGACTGCGGGGGGCTCTGGCTGGGGCTCTCTTCTGCCACCCTCCGGGTGGGGCTTGGTTCGTATTCTGGGTGGGGTGGCTTGGGTTCGTGCTCCGGGGTTGCTGTTGATGGCCCGTGTCTCTGGACCACCCTGGTCTGCTTCTAGCCTCCGTAGAGGCGGGGTCACATTTGCATGATCTCACTCATCACTCCTCATCTCTGATAACTCCTTGTTCCT
>JBAMHW010000022.1:17864001-17883076 GCA_037177495.1 Rhadinocentrus ornatus
TTTCTGTAAAGTCCTCTGAGACAACTTTGTTGTGATATAGGGCTATACAAATAAACTTGATTTGATTTGATTTAAAAGGTGATCAATTAAATTTAGTCATATACAACAAGTCATATAGTATGTGTCTCATAATGGATTTTTTAACAGCTTCCATCAGCTATAAAAATTAAGATTGTAGTGATAGAAGAGGAGGCATACTTACTCCACAGAGACCACAACAGTGTTGAGTTCATCTGAAACCATGAGGTTAATGGCATTGTACGTCCCTCTCTCTAAAGAAGTGAGATTGGGGCAGAAAGAGGTATAAAAAAGAAAAAGAAAAAAACCTTTCTGAATCATCCTTTAAAAAAACAAAAACAATTTACAAGACAAAAACACAGAATTTCCTTGATAAACCCAAAAAAACTCTTCTTCTACAGGCATAGAATATTAATTAAATGAGAATATTTTAAAGATCTGCAGCTTTTGGATGTTTTATATCACATTTATAATAAAAACATCTGATTAAACCCTTTCCTAATTGACTAAATAAACAGATGGTTACTAACATTATCTGAGCAGTCTCCAACTTAAGTTGAAATTATTTTAGCTTCAGTCTCAAAATCTACAATCTCTTCTGGTGCAACAATAACACTTGTATACTCACTGCCACTGCCGAGGGCCCAGCCACCTCCATGGAAAAACATCAACCCTCTCCTCAAATGGCCTTCCCCTCCAGCCGGAGGTTCATAAACTCTCACTGGGGTGCCAGCAAAAGTGAGGTCGCTAACTTTCATTCCCGGCATGACCCCTCCAACAGACTCAGAGCTCGGGAGCCCACTCATTGTACTCTCGAAGCCCTGTATTGACTGTCTGACCGACGTGATGTAATGATCAAGGCCCAGCAGGGACTTCAAAGAGGCCTGAAGACAGAGGAGACAGGGAATATTTAAATAGCATGTGTGTCAGGAAACAAATTGTATATCTGATACATAAAGGGAAAAGAAAAGAGCAAATTGTAGAACAGAATGAGAGAAAAGATTTTTAAAAAAGTGTTTATCTCTTGTTAGGGATTTACATTTCACCCAGTCACATCTCTCCTCTTGCACAGTGTGTGATGGCTAATGTCTGCCCTCTGCCCCACTCAAAAATGTCTCAATACTTTTCCTCACTAAATGTCAGAAGACACAATTTCTCAGCAGCTTGAGAAAAGTCGCTTTGTATTTTGACAAGCGACTCAAAAAGATTTGGCTTCAAATTAATAATTAATCTTTCCACGGCTGCTTTCACAGATGTGCAACTCATTTAAGCTGCGCATCACAGATGTGTGCTGATAAAAAGCTTGATGGTCTCACATCTAATTTACCCCTAGACCGGGGATAGGCAAGTTCAGTCCTAGAGAGCCACAGTTCTGCAAGTTTTAGATGTTTCCCTGCTCCAACACACTTAATTCAAATTAAATTGATCCAGCAGCTTATCAAGTTTAGCTCAGTGACTCATTCGTTTGAATTGAAACAGGGAAGCCTCTAAAACCTGCAGGAGTGCAGCTCTCTAGGACCAAATTTGCCTAATTTTTCTAGCAAAAATGTCAAATTCCCATCTGCACTATCTCAGGACAAGTTGCATTTGAAAAGTAGTACAGTGCAAGATTGTCCAGCTACTCCTAATTCATATATCGCCAGGAAAACAGGTGCAGCGGTTCACTGAAATGTTGTTCTTGAGTTTTCTTTTCTAAGCAATTTTTAAATGTAGTCATTGCCATATCCTCTCCCTATCTTTACTTCAAAAACAACCAGAAAATGGATGGAAAGCAACATGAAAAGTTGTGTGCGCTTTTAGAGTATTGGGATCATAAAAGCACCATGTTGGCTTCACTCTTTGTAGCAACAAGTATCTGATGTTTCTCTTTGGGTACAGTTTGAGTTGCACAATGTAGAACAAAGGTGAGGTGAAGGAGTCCACTGTCCTTACAGGCCTCAATAATCAAGCCTTTGCATCTTAGCCACGACAAACATTTTAGCAATTTCAAAATCACACTGTTGCTAAATTTAGCCTTTATTTTGGATGCAATAAAATAAAATAAGCATTTCATGATACATCCATGGACAGACATCCTGGTATCTAAGAAAAACAAGAACTGTGAAATACACTTTACTTAGTGACTACACACAAAAAGCCATTTGAGAACTTGACCTTGAGGTTTTTAATTATGTAACTCACATAGTTCTGTTTCCATGACCATTTATTAAAATGTGCTTTGCACATTATTGCCAACCTTTGTTGCATGAAAGAAGAAACCGAGCACCTATTATGAAAGGCAGGTTAAAGTCTAAGTGTGTCGCTGTGTTTCCGTGCTATTAGTGGGAGAATAATACACAGTGGTTCTGCAGACTCGTGTAAGTTAATGAAAGTGGACCACCTCTATTTGCATTGCACGTCTAATAAAACAAACAAACATAAGAAAACACTTTACTTTTCTTACCAGGTACATGGCTGATCGAAACCCAGCATCGATCACCATCAACTTCCAGGGCTCCTCGATAGCATCAGGCAGCGGCATGTAAATGTAGTATGCAACCGCTAAGGTTAATAACACAGTAACAACAAGCGGCTTCAACCCCATCTTCCCCCTCTGGTGTCTGTCAGCTTCGGTATCTCTTTGGACGTATGTGATGCAGCTTTTATCTGACAGAGGGCTGGAGTTGACACAAAGATGCCTCAACTCAAACACTTCCGTTAAAAATGTAAGACTTTGTTTAGCAAAAAATAATATTGAATACCAAATAACAGTGCCTAGACAATACATGTTATATCTAATTTAGAAAACAGCTTATGTATTTTTAAATCTAATTCTTAACCAAACTCATACCAAATCTGAGGTTTATTTAATCATATAATTATTATTATTTTATTTTATTTTATTTTATTTCGAAGGCTCAGAAGCTCAACGAGTTAGTTTCTGGGAGTTTGAGTTTTCTCGGCCTCAAGAAGATAAAAAAGGGTTAGAAGAAAGCAAAGGTGTAATATATTTTTTGGACCACTAAGGGGCAGCATAGAGCTACAGACTGATTCAACAACAAAAACAGAACCTTGTTTATGCAGTTGATGGTTAATCAAGACACTAAAACTGTGATTTGAGCTCGATATATAAGTTCAAGTCTCTGTAGGAGACAGCTTGACATGTCGGTGTAACAAATGCAAGTAGATAATCTTAAGAAAGTATACTTTATTTGTTGAAGAAGTATAGATTTAGCAGAGAAAATATGTTAGCTAGCTATAACTCTAATGGAGAATGCTGCAGTTACATGTTATGCATGATAAACCACTGAAGCGACTGTGACACCCCTTGGCTGATTGTCAAGACTGGTAAAAAATCTGGGTCACAGTCCCAGAAAGGCAAGCATCAGCACAGGACAGTGAGCAACAGCTGAGCCGACAGTATGGGCAGTGCAAAGAGTCCCAGCATCACCTGCCCTGTTCTCTCTGACTACAGACCTTTTCCTGATGGCTTTGTATGAGAATGTAGACATACATCAGACTCGATGAGGGTCTGACCCTGGGGTGAGCTGGTTTTCCAAAACATAGTAGCAAGACCATCAGACCATGTCAGATTAGCCCCTGGAGGACACAGATTGGACCACAGCTGTCGGGATTACATTTGTTTTGAGATTTTAAAAAAATAAATATTTTAAAGAATAGTTATTAAAAGAAGCAGGAAAAAACTGTCCATATAAAAAGTGTCAGACTTTGCTGAGCTGGGCATCCTTCTAATGTTTCATGTTCACATTTCTGTTCCATGATTCCATAGATGCAGATTTTTAGGAAACAGGATGCAGCACACGAAACATATGCATCACCATCCGAGTGTGGATCATGCTGAAAAATTGGTACAGCAAATTTTTTTTCAATGCCAGCAACCACATCTAAAATTACTTGTGACGCACAGAGGTACAGACTTTTTGCAGTCATCTTAAAACCTTAATCCTTCACAGGATCAGTAGATCACACTCATAAGCTCACAGATGTTGAAGTTGATCACTTTCCACAAGTCCGTGTGAATCAGGGTATCAACAGGAGGCTAAAATTGTAAATATCACATTTGAGCTTTTGTAAATGTGTGTGTCCCCCCCCCAAAAAAGGGGGTCATTTACCTCCCTTTTCTTGCCCTCTCCCTCTCTGCTGTGTGTTGGCCTGGCGTCTCCCTGTAGTCGGTGGTATGGAGGGGAGAGACAGGGCCCCTCTCTCTTGTCGCTGACTGGAATTACACTTATGGCCATTTAACGTGACTAAATGCATGAGGAAGAAATGGAGGTTTTCCATTTCAGCCCTCTCTTGTTGCTCAGAATTACAACAGTACATACAGCTAATTGCTTACCAGCTTCAAAGTTTAAAGGTTTTTAACTTGTAAAAAGACAAAAAGAAGAACAAATCAGAATGCAAAAGTTAGAGAACACAAGCCAGCTGAGACTCTCAGAAACTCTCCTGTCCTGATAATTTATGACACTGATGTAGCTAATGTGTATTTGAAAACAAGAATGTCTGCAAACCCGTCGCGAGAATAAATTAACCTTTGTGAAAATAATATGAATATAAATATAAATATGGCCCTGCGATGGACTGGTGACCTGTCCAGGGTGTACCCTGCCTTCACCTGAAACACTGCTGGGATAGGCTCCAGCTCACCCCGTGACCCCTACTGGGAACAAGCGGTACAGAAAATGGATGAATGGATGGAATTTAAATATTTACTCATAGAGGCTTAAAAGGATTGATTTAGGCAAGTAGCATAACTTCTCTGACCAAGCACATATGACTTAACTGTTTCCATTTCTTGGCCTCAGGAAGTGTAAGTCTCCAAAAGGAAAATCTGATTACATAATCTGTGACAAAAGGAAAGCTTATTTAAACTACTAAGACAAACCAACTTAGTTCTGGCTGTATTTGAATGATCAGCTTGCTTGTTTTTAACTTAAATGATCATGTCACACACGTGGGATATAAACCTACACAGAGTGACAATAATATATTGTTGTGTTCAGATATGTCATGGACAGAAGGCCAGTCGGCATTTGCTCTGCTTCAGCTGCAAATGCTATTTCTGAAATGACAAACCTGTTGCTCTATTGTTGAACACAAAACAAGGTGCCATGTCTAAAAGAACAGCAGCAGAGGCAAATTTTTGTGTGGAATGATCCTTTGTTGTTGGTTTGAGGGTATCAGGTACACAGTGTGTAGAATAATATGCAAACACGTCATCAGTTCTAGTTTTGATACATTTTCATATAAAAACTGTCTTCAAATCATCACTGACAGATGCCATCACTCCTCCAACCTAAAATAAATTCTGACTTCATGACAGCAAAGAATTAAAGATGTCCAAATAAGGGGTTTGCACTTATTAATCTGCATATAATGTGGTATTAATAGTAAAAGTAAGAAAGAAGGGAGCCTTGTATGTAACTGTAAACAGACAATGTTGGACATTTGTAACTTGTATTCTGCTTAGTCATCGCATCCACCACACAAGTAACATTATATCTTCTACTTCTCACACACTAAATTAAACAACCACAACCATACGGCCAGAAGCAGTGACAAGTTCTGACTAATGATGATTTAGGAATGAATGAAAACCCCAGTTTTACTGTAAATTAGACAATAAGTGCTGATCTGGTATCTGCCAGGAAGGATATTAAGGACTGATTTAGCTGAGGAGGTAGGAAAAAGTTTCACATGCTTTTCTTTGTTAGACTATTTCACTTCATTTTCTGGAAGACTTCAAGGGAGGGGCCTTGTATTACTAAATCTTTCCATCACCAGCTTATATCTTGTTTCTGTCAAGCTGAAGTTTTCCACTGCTCCCTGGGGGGATCCTCAAGAAGATGGATGTAGTTGTCTACTGTGGTCCAGAAGCAAAGAGTACATTGGTCTTCACACCCCACGGTGTGGAAAAAGCATCAAGCTGGTAGCCGGCCTGGACAGAGAGGGGTGAAAGGTCAAGTGTCAAACTGATGTGAACAACTGCATGCCTCAGTCCTGACCTCTGACCTGAGTCTGCATTAGGACACTCATCCACTGTTCTTTTGAGGAGAGAAACATGGGTTTCATCAAACAAGCATTAACAACCTCTGACTGACTCATTGATAGACTCAGGCAAAGATAAACAGCCATATTAGAGGCTTTATGGCAGAACATGTTGGGCAGCAGCAAATAATTCAGCATCTGTGATCAAACTCATGTTAGAAAAGATGCAAACTGGCGTCCCACCTCCCACTTTCTCCCAGGCATTCTCAGCCAACGCCCCAGCCCACTCCCATGAGCCTCTCCTTGGCCTAAATGCAATCCTGATGTTCTGTTAACTTAAACCCCACCCCCACTCCTTGCTCCCGAGTCCCATTCAACCAGAACCAAGGCTCTTAAAGGTAGTTTTTGCACTCCTCCCCTCATCCTCAGCTGCTGCAGAGCAACATTGACAAGAGGCAGCTGTTGCAGTGGCGAGAAGGTGAGAGTGATGTAGTCGGCAGCAACCAGAGAAGATACACAGATACTCTGGCATATGCTGGAGGTCACTTCCAGAATGCTCATCCACTTACAAATTACTTGTACAATAACCTTTTTTATCAGCACCCCAATCTGTGGTTAAGGCCTGTGGGATTTCTTTTTTACAAATTAACATGCAATGGTGAAAACATTTGTACACAGCAGCAGTGGAAGACCTTGGCATGTTGAGAAGCTGCAGAAAGTCTGCATACAAGCTGAAGAGCCTGCCTGGAAGACAGGAAAAGCGTATCATGTTGTAGAGAAGCCGTTTAGACAGCTGGTATCATGTAACACTGTAATAAAACTCTTCCTCCTTTTACTAACATTTCCCAGTGGAGAAAAAAATCCCAAACTCCCAAAGACCCAGAGATGCAGATTTTGGCTAAACTGCTGATTGCTCACACGCAAACACACATGTGCAACCATTCACACTCTCCTTGTAAAAATACAGGTGCAGTCAAGGATTTTTATTAACTTTAGTTCAGTAATAAGCCTGCCAGATTAAGCCTGTATAGTTGAGCTCAGGTCCAGGTTTCTGATCTTCAAAGCAAGTTCTGTATGTGTGTAGTTTATTCACGCTGGTGTGCAAGGTGCTGAGTGACACACCCTGTTTGATTTTGTCAGCAAGTGTCAGCACCCTCACTGCCTCTTCTTTTATCCCTCCACCCTCGTCCCTTCTTTCTCTTTTTTTTTTAGCCCTGGGCTGCAGCTTAGACAAAAATGGCCAGTTCTTTTTGGAAATTTTGGTCAAGATATATTTTCTTTCATCAGGCTATGGCCACAGTTCTACTCCTCAGATGACACTCTTTAAGTCTTCACTGAGCTTAGCACGACATTTTGGGAGTTATAGTCAAATTCCAGTTGATTATTAGTTGCAAATCAGCAGACTTAAAGGGGTTTTGTGAGAACAAGGCTTCTAATGTGCACTTCAAATACAATACATTAACCTTTCCCTCTTAAGCCATTTAAGTCTCATATAATTTTGTCACCAGGGAAGTTTTTCATGGCTTTGTGCTGCTGTATTTATATTTCACATACAAAAAAGGAGTTTAGCTTTCCTTTTTAGCTGATGTCCTGTTGTGTCTCAAACGGGTCATCTTCATGGATACCGCATTTAGCTCCTTTTCTAATTGAGTGTGAGTATTTTATTTTTTTTTTATCCTGTGGGCCGAACAAGGTAATTTCACACACAGAAATACACACATGCATGCACACTAAGTGGCTCAACGTGTCATGTGATGCGAACCTTGTGATAGTTGATGTTGTTATAGGAGACACATTCCAACAGGATTTAGAGGGGGATCTTAGGTGTGAGTCTGCGTCTGTGTAAAGAACATCGCAAACCATCCATCAGCAGGTCGCACTCTCATTCATCGGCACGGTAACTTCACACCGTTTGCAACGCAACCACAGACTTCTTCTCATTTCAGCTACTTTTGCCCCTCATGGGTCATCGGCTAATACTGTGGCTTCAATGATCAAGTGGAGCCTGCAGCTTTGCTACCTCTTTGCTATCACTAAGGTCTCTTCTAAGGCATGCCTTATGGCACAGAGGGCACACATGTGGAGTCAAGAAGGAGTCAGATCTCAAGTATGTGTGTCATTTCCTATCATCACAAGATAGAGGAATTTTTAAAAATTGTCTGAGGGTTCTCGACCTGAAGGCTCAGTGCAGGTGTTACTGTCAGCACCATGTCAGTGCTGAATTCAACTGACGGGTGCTTGAGCTAAGAAGTCTTGCAATTTACCAGATTCATTGTGTGTTGTTATTATTCATTCTATCTTAGGTGAACAATAGAATTCTGATTATTATTCACTGGTGATAGAAAGAAGACTACAACTCAAATCTCACTTAAGACGTCTGCGATGTGCACTGTAGGCTGCAGCCGTAGACATCTAAAAGCTACTCATTAGAGCTCATGCCCTATAATAAGAGGATGTTTGTTGCTGATTTGGTGGAAACTGTCTACACTGCTTGTGTAAGTCTTTAGCAGTGTCTCGCTAGATCTATGTATAGTATAAAAAAAAAGACAAAAAAGAAAAAGGATCCTTCCAAGAGGAATATTTGTCTTGTATAGCATAGTGGAAATTGTGATTGTCATTGGAATTAATGTGCAATATGTAACCACATTTAATCCTTTTGGTATAAACTGGTCAATGAATAACAAGCCAACTAACAACTAAAAAAAATGTGAGGTCCTATTGATGACATATGAAATGCATATTTCATCAGCAGGACTACACTTTTTGTGTGTGTGTGTATGTGTGTGTGATTTTACTCCCTGCAGGCTGACACCTTGGCCTTTATCCTAACCAACCATTTTATGGAGTTAAATGATATGCAAAGAGCTTAAAATTAGTAGAAATGACATGCAATATTGTGCTTAACGGTGTGTGCAGGTTATGTGACATTCCATTAAGTTACACTGAGTAAGCTGATTTATAGCAAAATGACTAAATATTATTCCAGATTTTGATAACTTTATGTTATTCTTTTAGCACAAATGTTTAAAATGAACAGGCGCCAATATTTCTTATTAATATAAATTGTCTTTTTTCTCAGGGGCATGGGCCCCTTAAGTGCCACCCCAAGAATAGACAATCAATTCTGAACAACATTATCTCACTAATTATCTACATGAGTGATAAAAATTGTCCAAACTATTTACATTTTATGAAGAAGATGCAAAAGTCTGAAAACCACCAAATGTGATGACTGTTTAAAGTAAAAAACAAAACAAGAATTCTGAAGAAACACCAACAAAACTTTTGTTGTTACCAGCGAAGTATGTATATGTATATGTGCAGCTTTGATTAAAGTAGCACTGTGTAACTTTCTGAGCTTAAAAATATGTAGTTCCAAGTCATTTTGATGGCACAGTGATATCCTTTATGTACATTCCTGGAGCCGTTGTTGCCCAGCATCTCGAGGCTCAGGGCTGAAATTATGGTGGGGCTTTTGGGGGAGCCTTATTTTCGCACGTGCACCGCGACTTGGCATGCAATGGGCACGTGTATATATATGAGTGCACGTAGCGCGGTCAAAAATATGGTTACCATAAAAAAATAAAAATAAAAAACCACTGCTACTACTGTATGAAGCTTGTTTAATTAGAAACGGCGACGGAGATTTCTTTAACCACAGAAAGAAGTACATCAGACGGTTGTTGTGTGGAAGTTCACAGCACACAACAAACAAACAATGCAGCTGTCCACGGTGCTGAAGGAAACAAAGCGGATCATCTGCATCCTTTGGAACATTTTTAGGACTCCCCTCAAAGTATCAGCTAAATATCTTTAGGGGAGCTCCTCAGCCTCTGCCAGCCAAGCTCCCCTTAGCTCCCCTGTAATTCGAACCCTGCCGAGGCTGAGAAATCGCACTTTAGAACTTTTGCTTCAGGGATGCCAGTTGTAACAGCTGTATTTCACTTCACATGTACCGCATCAACAAGGACCAGATATCAATGCACTGGTCTTTGAATGTGCACCGTGGCTAATTCCTTATAGAAACATAAGAGGACATTATCAGAAGAGGAGAGGAAAAGAAAGAGAGAAAGGGACAAAGACAGAGATAAAAGTCAACATCAGACTGACTTTCACTGGCTGGAGAGAGCTCACATTACAGGGAGGACACAAGATGGATGCCGAATTAGTTGTTGTTTGGGGGCACATCACTGAAAAAATCTGCAAAAGTCTAGTGGCTTTTAAGAGATAAAAAAAAGGATCTTCTATTTTTTATGAACAAAAGTAAACAACTGTTGATAAATAAAAAGCAATGGCTGTTTGATTTTACAAACTTTGCTCCACTTTTTGTTTTAGATGACCACTCTAGACCACTCTGTAATCTAGACCAGTGATTCCCAACCCTGGTCTTCAAGGCACACTATCCTGCACACTTCGCGACTCTTTAGCAGGCTTGAGCAGAGCTTGTCAGAGATCTGTTTAAATTTGAATCAGGTGTGTTGCAGCAGGTAGAGATCTAAGACCTGCAGGATAGTGTGCCTTGAGGACCAGGGTTGGGATTCACTGACTTAGACCATTTTTTAAAAGTCTCATTTACATATGCCATGTATTCCCCGGTCTCTGCCCTGCCTGCCACCCCTCCCCCCACAGACCTGATGCTATGGGCGGGCCCAGGTGCTCCATATATGAGCCAGGCCCTACCCATCCAGCCTCTTCATTTTAATTTATATAGTTATTTTTATACTGGCACTAAATTCTCAAAAGTAGAATCTGTTCCCATATGTGCTTTTTGCATTGAGAAAACTTATCTCTCAAGATATTTGCAAGTTGTGTGTATGTGTTTGTAAATTTAATGCATGTGCGTGTGTAATCACTAAATCCAATTGTAACTTAAAGAACATAATGCGTTCTTTAAGATATTGCGATATCTCAGTCATTACCTAGTTTCTGTGAAATAGTAGCAGACTGATACTGTTGGACAATGGACATAAGAAAGCGATCCAATGATAACAGAAAGAAAGAAACATGTGCCAGGTGTCACACAGTAAGTTTCAACCACCTCCAGCAGTTTGGATGATTCCAGCAATGTGATGAGACCTAGAAAAATAGCAACCATAGAAACCACAGATGCATGTGTCCTGTCTTCTCCTCTTCCTCTGGAGGCATAGTCTGCAGCTGCATAAAACACAGTCCAACTTGTCCTTATTAAGTGTAGTAAGTCACAATTACATGTTTAGTATGTCCAGTTTTTGTCAGCTGCAGATGTTTCCTGATGTTGAACAGAGTTGAAGTTGCATAAAATTAACTGGGTCAGTTTGGCTGAGCTCTACTTGCCTATGAACTTATGTTAACTTGTGCAGGTCAGAAGCTTACTGAATGGTCCACCACGATTCCTCTTTGGCTGGGTTGTGGAAGTTTGTTGAGTGGCTAGAGCATGATGAAAACATTTGCATTGTGCTGAGCGCTTTTATTTTAAGTTTTTTTTTTTTAATAGTAGAGGGAACAATTTTTCTTTTTTTTTAATTTTTTTTTATTCTGTACCTAATCTGCTTAACACAGGTCAAATATTGAATTATTAAGCTGTCCTCTTATAAAATCTAAATAAATTTGTTAAATGGGGCCCGCCCTGTACTCTGCACTGCGCCCCCAATCATCAAAATTTTCTAGACCTTGAAAGCTACCTGGAGTTGGAAAATGGAAACGCAAAATAATGTATTATGACCCATAGTGTGTTTATAAGACTTGGGGTGGTCTGCTGCGCGCCAGAAGCAAGCAGTGAAGGTAAAAATTGCTCCGTCTGTCACTCTCCCGAAGCCCCCGCCCCGTCGTTCTGTTAATGGGAACTCCCCCCTAAGTTCCCCGGTGCTCCTCTCTCTGCTCATTCTCTCCATGAGCTGTCACACACGTACACACACACTTTCCCCTTACACGTTCACACACAAGCAGCAAGCCTCCGCGGACTCTCTGCGCTGTTCCCCGGTTACCGAGAGGCGGCTGTTTTAATTCTGCAGTCTGCGTCGAGCCCCGTCGTGACAAGAGTTTGGACTCTGCTGAAGGAGGAGTGAGCGGCGGTGGAAGAAGGTAGGCGATGGAGGACAGCTCCAGTCTTTTCTCCGCTCTCTGTTTTGAAACTTTGCCGTGTGATTACAACCTTCCTTCCCGGCCGTGTTGCGCTAGAAAAGGACGTCGTCGTTTATTTATTTATTTATGTATTTTTTTAGGTATTTAGAAGTGTTTCTATATGCAGGCGCGTAGCCTTGCAGGGGATCCTCCTGTTGTGCAAAAGGAAGTTTGGAGACTAGTAAATCATTGAGGTGGATTTTGGGGAGGTGGGGTGGGCGACCTGAACCTGCCGCTGCAGCTGAGCAGCTGGAGTTCATGTCAGAGGAAAAGGTCCTGAAGCTCTCAGGTAACTTGATTTCCAGTCAATATTTTTCCTTCCAGTTTTGCAAGTTTTATCAGGGCAGTTGACTGTTGGAGCATATGCAGCAGATATCTAAGAGTTTGGATGCTCAGAGACGTTTCTACTAATGTTCTGCTTAGAATTGTTCACACTACAATAGTATAATTAATGGGGTTGTTACTGAGACTAATTCAGTTTTGAGTCTGTGTGTGCTGCATAATTGGAAAACCAGTATGTAGGTGTTAATTTGGATCTCGAGGGCTATGTAGCTGCATTTAATTAACATGTTATCTTCATTGCTCCAAAACATAGATGCCAAATCAAAAAAGAAAAATCCACTTAACGGTTAAAACACAAACACAAGTGTGTAGTTATTCGGGAGTTTTTGTCCACTGTTGATATGCATGCATGTCCTTCAACCCTCCTATGATGTGTTGCTGTCTGCACACATATGTAAGTGTGCATGCTGTGTGGTGATATCCTGTCAGGTCCTGTGAGGTGGGGGTCAGTCACAGGGTCTCCCCTCTGGAATGCTCCTAGAATAGATGTGGCTCAAACACTTTGAGAGACATCTTCGGTCATATTAATGTCTTTTTCTGTGGTCACCAGTGATGACCTCCGTCCTTTGATTTCATGCCGTCACCATTACATTTACTGTAGCAGTGGTGGCATTTTGCTACCAATTTAAAGGCGTTGCAGTCTACTTGATGGATATAATGTGTTATATTATTTATATAGTTCCTCAGTGGATTTCAGATCCATCCAATTGGCTTTGTATGTTGAAAGTGCTTTTGTCTGATCTATTTTGGAGCTGATCTTGTGCAGTTCTATGGTGTTGGCTGATTTAGTCTTTTGCTAAAACTGAATAGCCTGGATATTAGAGTCTATTAGTCGCTGCACATCACCTGCTATTGTTTTTACACATTTTTTAGCACCTACAGATTCTTTATTCCTCTGTGCCTGTCAGCATGTCACCACCACAGATGCTCATGAGGACACATTTCTAAAAGGACCATTAAATATTTCAGACCATCCAGTATTTATCATATTTTTGCTGTGTGGCTTTTCTTCTTCTTGTCTTATAGATAATAGAATGTGCCAAGAACGAGTCAGAGAAATAAGAGCGACTAATGTTCTCTTGTTGCTCCCTGGCCTGTCCAGAGGAAGTGTCTGTGAGAAGATGGATGCTCTAACATGTATGTGTGTGACAGAGAAGGAATGAGAGGATCTTGTCTGCTGTAACTCAAGCCTGCACGGAGACGCTGACTTTTGGAGGGCCACAGAGTGCTCTTCATGAACTGTCTTCATATATGTGTGTGTGCTCTCATTTATAAATACTAATATTATCATTGCTCCATGTACATGAACAGCAATATTCTACTCACTGGCTTCTAAATGCATATTAAGGTGTATAAATGCTCATTCATTGAGTCTTCTGAGATTCAAACTTGGACAGAGCAGATCACCACATTATTATTATCAGTATTTCCATGTTTCACTGATACCATGTTACAAGGTTTAATGCCAATTATGAAGTACAGTGCTTGTCCTCTACAAGCGACTAAGTAAGTATACCTTTTTGGGAGCAGTTGAACACCTTGATTTCTGAGCGTGCAGCATCAAGTTTGTGGCAGAGAGGTGACTTCTTCCATTAGGAATTGATGGCTTTAGTTTCTGTCATTGGGCTATGCTTGCATTACAGCACAGCATTTTGTTGGTTTCCTAAGTGGCGAGAGAATTTATATATAGTTAAATGACAACCTGCTCAGCCTACCATTAAGCACAGCCGGTAACTATGAGCTCATGGTTTCTGAGTCCACTCATCTGTCTGTACTGATGTGTGTTTGTGTGTGTTAAAATTAATGCAAAGAAGCAGGAGAAAACGTTGTTTGATGGTGTGTGTTTGAATATGTGAGAAAACAAGATATATACTTACTTTTTGTCATGGATGAACAATGTTTTCCTGCTGTGAAACATGATGTCAAGCTACTTTAGGGCCTGACGCTACTATGTGTGTAAATTTATCCAAGAGCCTCAACCCACAAGGGGAAAATGAGTAAATTCACACCTCAGGGAGGGAAACAGACACTTGTGTGTTTGCATCCTCCTTCCATTAATCAGTGGTAGCTGTGGTTTAGAAACTCCTTTATCTGAGTTTGCTTCAGAGATAATGGTGCACTTCCCTGTTCTGATCTATTTAAAAAAGGGCCACAGATATCAGTTTAATCCATTTTTATTGATGGAACATTTTAAAAAGTGCAGTTCTCATCTTCTTTTCATACCAGTGTTGTTTGTGTTTTAAATCCCCCTCTTTTGCTCCTCTTCTTTCACCAACACATTGCGGATGAGGTTGTTATGTGCTTAAATTTCCAGATAAATTGGCTGATAATCGTCTTGTTGTTTCTCTGCTGGTGTGGGTGGTTTGTGGGTGGTGGAGTGGATGTCTGTTTTGGAGCTGAATATATGTGATATATTTGTTTCCTAGCATTCCCTCAAACATGTGTGTCTTTTCACGGCTGCGTGTGGCTTCCAAGCTTGCTGTGTTTTTGCATCTGTGCATTCATGCGTGATATTAATCTGGGGTTGATCCATTTCTCACATAGCTGTAGAAGGACAGTCAATGCCTGCTAACAGTATCCCACTGGAATACGCTGGGAGTGTCCTGCTGTAATGAAGTAATGACTGTGGTTGTGGTGGTTAGTGTAGACAGATGCAGATTGGATCTGTGGGCTGAGTCACAAAATGCAGACTCACAATGTTCAGTTTAGTCAGGTCTGTTTGAATCTGTTATAGTCATTAAATGCAGCATATCTTGTTGCCAAGGCAAACTCAACAGATTATTTTTAGATTTAGATTATTTGTGATATTTCAACAAAGACTTTCAAATCATCAGGCTTGAAATATCTTGCTGGATATGGATCATACCTTGCTTTTACAGTAGCTTCATTTTTTTCCTGTTAAAACACATTTACTTTTTCTTGGTAAAGATGGAAGGACGCAAAACAAAATTTTGCTTTAAGACAAGTAAGATTGGTGATTTTGCAATGTAGAAACATAAGTGACATTACTTGATTTAACATCTCCAGCAGGCATTTAATTCAGAAAAAATACATTTTTATTTTTATAGTTATTATATTAAAACACTGAATATGAGATTCACATTAGTCCTCATGAGGTTTAACTCTAGTTCTTAGGTAAGACTACTTATGTCTTCTGCATCTGCAACTTTGGAGCTAGTTTTTCAACTGGCTGAGAAAATAATCCTGAATTTTTCACCACATTTTTTTTTAGTATTCACATTTATGACTGGAGGTCTAATTGGTTATGTGGTGTGGCTTTGTGGTTTTAGTGTTCCCATGGTGCACATGCATGTGCGCCTCAGCAACAGTGACAGCCCAAAATATTTGAACAAGCAGAAAACATCTGCATCCACATCTTTTACTTGTGTTACTAGCTTGTTTGGAAACAGTGATACAGGATGCTTTCTGCAGATTAGGCTCCAGGCTTTTCTGTTTTGCCAAAAGGAAGAGCAAACTTTTACGTTCTCCAACAATGAGCCACAGTCAAATTAAATGTGTGTTTTCCTGTTGGTATATTTCTTTACTAAGAAAGCAGACCTACCTTTATTCATTCAATAGATGTAGATCTTTTGTGAACCTGTGAATGCTCCATCAAGACAGACGTGATATAATAGGACGTCAGTCAATAAAAGAGATGTATGGTGGGAACTGCTTGATTTAACATGGACACACACCCAGGAACCTTCCTGTTTGTCTGGCAGTGTGTGCATGTTGTGTACCAGGCTAACGACTGCTGTTCGACCTCTCACATTGATACTTTCTAATTGATTCAGTGTGAGATTTATGTCGAAGCCTGTGCTTGCCTATCCTTGGTTGCGCAACAGTCAAGCACACACCCATGTGGACACACATGCACATACACAGACACACCAAATTTGTGAGTTACTCATCGCTGCAGCACAAGGCAGTATTGTGCTTAGCTTCATGGCCATTTTAGTGACACATTCATTCACATTTCCTAGCAGCATGTATGTGTGTCTGTGAGTGGTCGTCTCATGTTGCATGCAATGCTGCCGGCTGCTAAAAATGAAGACGTGACAGGGAAAGTGTGAGTGTGATAGTGAGAAGTGGATGTGTGTTCCAGCCTTTTGTCATCACATACCCATCTCCAGTAAAAACACTTTGTCCAGTATTTCTGTTGGGTTTCTTACAGGTACTGGTAAACTTCATATCACAAAGCCCATTTTGCAATAGAGAAAGGTATGAAAGTTAATACAGCATGAGCTATGGTGGCCCCCTGGAATTGAATTAGGATTTGAGAGGCTGGAAGTATGTGATCTTTTTATTATTTCTCTAAGCTTTGAAAGAGAGTAGCTCAGAGAAATGAAGAAAGAGAAATTCAGATTGGGAGAGGGATAGAGGACCATTTCAAAGTTAGTCATCATATAGGAGGCTGTTGAAAATGTTGAATTATGGTGACTTATTGTTTTTAAAGTCTAAAGATTTGGGAGTTTTTTGTGCAGAACTCCTATAATTATCAGAACCTAGTAAAAAGTGAGGCACATGTTTTTGTATTATCCAACTGGAACAACATCTAGTTATACAGAGTTAAAATATTAAACCAATACTAAAAACACAGCTTAGTTTTTTTTTAATAGTAGTCATTGTTTCCATATGGATAGGATAGTATCACTATCTGTCACTTTTTTTGCTGCAATCTTTCAATGAATGTTGCAAGCATACACAGAAGCTTCATGACCAGCCAATTTCAATAAAATGTTTAATTAAGCATAGATAAGATTTATTACCTCTGTCTTAGTATCCATCCATCCTTTTTCTGAGGCTTTCGCTAGGCAGGATGTTATCCTTGCTGACATGGGGCTTGAGGCGTGGTGCATTTTGAATGGTTCTACAGTCCATCACAGGGGGACAGATGGCCATGTGTACAGCTAACCTGGTGAGAATGTGCACATATGCAATGATTGCTTTTCTTTTTTAATGCAGCATAATTTAAAAATGTTAATAACCTATATGCCGAGGGAAGCAGATGTCTGACTTTAGTGTGTTTCTTTTTGTCTGTATTTCATTTACTATATAATGACTTTTAGATAAACATTTTGTCTTTAACCCATCTGTATTGTGGTTGTAATAGAGGTATTGATAATACATTTAAATGAAGTGTAAAAGCTTAGTTCATAAACTTGCAAACAGCAGTAATGTTGGAAAGTGGAAGGATTGTTTCATCACAATAGCCAACTGCAGGAAGTTACCTAAGCTTGGTGGTGAAATACAAAGCTTGAGTATAAGTTCAACCATCTTTTGAGTGTACCTTGTGATAAAGTAAACAGCATATATGTAAAAACAGTTTTAAAAGTAGTAGTTAAATATTAGCTTGGATTACTTGGACCATGTGGAGTTAAAAGCATGCTAGTCTTGTGAAGCTTGGATGTTAAGGTAAAGGCGGGGCTGGAGAATAAAGTCAGAATACTGGAGTTCACATATTGTTCAAAAGTGATCTTATATGCCTTAATTGACCCATGGATTTTGGAAAATAGGACCATTTAAACAAGAACGTTCAGCCATTAGGCATTACATCTCAGCCAAATACATTGAGGAGCGTATGTATCAATTCAACAGCACGTTTCTTAATCAAGAGAGCGCATTGCTCTGATCGCGGGACTTGAACGCAGCACGTCGAGCGTAAAACACAACCCCCCACTCATCTGTACGCTCTCGCTGGAAAACTCTGCTCGCTCTCTCTGGTCAGTGGGTGTATTTGTCAGTTGGGGCGGGAACTCTTCTCTATATTCTGATTGGCAGGATTTTCAGCTCAAATCTGCTGACAGCTTGGCTTTATTTATTTTTTTTAAGAGCTTGGTGCAGCTTACAGGACCATCAGGAAGGTTTTAAATGACAGTTTAGGAAGTAAAAATAATACAAAGGTAAAGTTAATATGTTTACATCAGGGACAGGGACTCTGCGTAAAAGCAGAAGAAGATTTATGACAAAATGAATGCTTAAATAAAATTGTGTGAACCATATTTTTAGATATGTAGAAAACATCTTCTCTAGGAAGACAAATGGCAATCTAACATTTAAAATAAAAAATGTTACCTTCATTATAATATTGGTAGTCACATTAAGTTTTAGATCAGCGAAGAACTTTATCATTTACAGATAACTCAGAGTTTCCTCTTAGTTTTGCACAATAAAAGATTAGAGTAATCTTCATCACCTAATTAACTTCAGTGATGTGAGTAGTGGAAATAAAGACAAAGCAATAATGTAACAATATCCAATTCTAGTAGTGCCAAACAGAATAAAATAGGAATAAAAAACAAAAGGCAGGTTGCTGGATAAAAGTCCAGATAAAATCTTGAAATCGAAAGTATCCATGTTTGGAAAAGAACCCAGCCCACAATGGTGTGATTCATACATGAGTGAGTGGGAGGTGGACTGTGCCCAGTGGCCTCTCCCAACCACCTTTAAACACTGAGATCCACCCTGGGAAAAAAGGAAGCAGCAGAGAGTAAAAGAGAAGGAGGGAGGATGAGGGAGAGGGCACAAAGATTAGTGGGACACGGATGAGAATCCAGGCAAATTTGATTCACGGATTTGCCATAGAGGGGGGGGGGGGGGGGGGGGGGGGGGGGGGGGGGGGGGGGGGGGG
>JBAMHW010000022.1:17883176-17905278 GCA_037177495.1 Rhadinocentrus ornatus
AAAAAAAACACAACCCCAAGTGGGGGGGTGGGGATGGGGGTCAAAAGGGGGTTTTTCCGGTCTTTTAAGGAGCTCCCACACACCCCCCCCCCCCCCCCCCCCTTGCTGCTCATTGACTGGCTCTATTGTGGCTGCTGTAGAGCGTGCTGATTGGTTGGTTGGGTCTGAATGTCACTGCTTCTCATCTGCAGGCTCTGGAATTTGTGTGTGTGTTTGCGCACATTTGTGTGTGATGAGTTAATAGCTATCTATTGAGTGGTTGATTGTGCCTTGTTGTCAACACTGGCTTTCTTTGTCCAGACTGCACACGTTTGAAGAATACACACACATCCACACACATCTGAACATGAACAAGGCATTCCTCCAGTGGCAGAGAACTTGCCAAGAAAGAACGAGAGAGAAAGAACTACCAACACCATTCATAGTCATCATGGCAATGTGTCCTGGCCCGAGTTCGAGACATGAAAGGGGTTTGAGGCTAAAAATATTTTATTGCAGCTTTTTATGATCATTTTACTCCTCCTGCTCCTTTCATTACCTCTCTCCACTTAAGCATTAACACCAGATGAAGCCTGAACTGTATCAAAATGGGTTTAATTGAATTTGGGAGTTTATTGAATAAGAATGTGGCTGCTGTTCTTCTAGGTGTAAAGTTGTACAAGAAAAATATTTGGATAAAGAGTCTGGAAAGCAGATGCAAGGGATTGAAACAAACTAAATGACCCTAAAGGTCACTCGTTCCTATCAAACACCAACAAGATTCTGTTTGAGCCCATATGAGGAAGCTGGTGGGTTAGTTGATGAAGCAAATCCTAGGACATGTCGTCGAGAGCGTCTGGGGTGTTGGTCAAAGTCTGTTGCTTTTTGATTTGTTATGCTGAGTCTGCACTATTAGAAACTGCTGATGTTACTCTCAGTTGATTCAGCTTGTTGCTTCAGCATTGAGTCTGTCCAGCCTTTTGTATGTGGAGAAACAATTATTTTGCACAATAAGTGGAGTTTCTCCTAATCTTTTCCTCCCCCTCTTTCCTGCCTTCTTCCATAACTAACAAGGACCCCCACAACAAACACTTCTTTATGTTTTTTTTTATATCCATGCAATCTGTTGGTTTAGCTTGTTTAACACCATAAATGGGCCTCTGCTTGCTTCTGTGCTGGAGTTGTGCCTTCTGGGTGAAACACAGATGGTACATCCTAGCTAGTGTTTAGATATGCTCTTCATGGGATGGAAGTGCTATTCTTTTTCTTAGCTAATGGCACCCTAAAGAGTGCTGCTGTTTGGTCTTGTTGGTTTGGAATAAGAACACACAGGAGTTCTGAGCTGGATGGTTTTATTTTAATTGCATGATTTTCTTTTGCTATTTACTCAAATTTTTGCCATTTTATTACGTTTCTGCAACAAAATACTTAATCAGGTCTGAGGAAGATAATGTTTCAGATTGCCTGGGTGACTACTCCCCTTAAAATTACACTTGCGCTTCCTTCAGAGTTCACTTATGAGCAAACATTCTTTGGTATCGTTTTTATGTCAAGGACAGTCTTGCTTGTAAAGATAGCAGGCAGAGGGGAGGACGTCTTGCAAGGGAGGTCATGAGACAAATCCAAACCTGTGACATCATAAGCTAACAGTGTGAGCCTTTGCCTGTTTAGACAGTGGGATGTTCCTGGCCTGCAAGATCCTGAACTATTTAACAGACAAGCTGACCAAGTGACGGAGGCTAATGGTTGCTTCTTAATGGTCCAGATGGATATGGACATGCAGAAAGATAGGGAAAAAAGATGGAAATATGGTCATGAGTGGGGAAAATGTTAAGAAAAGTCAGCAATGAAAAACGTCTTATTACAAGGAAAACAAAAGAAGGAGGTACAGACAGAAACGTTGGTAAATGATTTGATCTACCGCTGGGAGTTTGCCCCACCACAGAAATACCTCCAGTACAGCATGAGAAATGAGTGGAGAGACTATTTAAGGCTTTGCTCCTGTTTGTTATGCCAGCCTGCAATTGAGGCCAGAGTATAGGTTTTGCAGAGCTGTTAGTACATTAACATGTGAGTTGGGAGGAGAGGAAGAAGAGTGGGAGGAGCAGTCTCTTTTAAGGGGGTAGAAATGACCCAGTTGCACCAGTTTGCCCTTTCTTGTTTTTTTCCTCTCTGTTTAATCTAAAACCATTCAAGAAGCTTTATTAGCCAGATAAGATTGCACTGACGTTGCCAAGACATAAGTGCATCTCTCTTTCTTTCTGGTTGGATGGAGGCGGAAGTAGGTTGGTGTTGAGAGAGGAGCCTTTATCTCGGTCAGTAAACACAAGCTAAGGGAGTCCCATTGTTTACACTGTGACTCCCCACTCCATACAGACACACTTGAAGGACATCACTACACAACCGCTCAGACACAGACAAACTCTGATACTCAGGGATGTGGTGCACACGCAAAATCATAGTCACATATGCAAAAGCACACGTAGACAGACACGTAAGTAGACACATGCTGCAAAGTTGTGGTTGGATCAGCTAGTAGTGTGTGTTTATATGTGTGTGTGTGGTGGCGTGTTGGCAGCCAGTATACAGTGAACTGGTCGGAACTGTGCACACTCGAACTTCCCTCATGCCTGCCAGTCTGACCACTAGTGGTTGTGTGTGTGTGTGTATGTCTGCTTTACGAAGCAGTGGACTTTACTGCAACTGAATGTACCAATAAACCAGAGATAATTCCATGTTAAATTCCTTTCTTCCCATGGGAATCTGCTCCTTTCATTTTATGACAGCAGGAAAATATTTAACATGACATCGGCATTTATGTGTCTGATGTGTGTTTGTGGCTCTTTCGACAGAAAGCAAAGCAGTGTGACCCCTCATTTACGGAGTTGCTGCTGCTGCTCCCTGCCTCCTAGAAGTCAATCTGCAGGAGCAGTTGCAATAATACAGAAAATACAAGGAAATGACGGCTGGATTTTAGTTCTGAGTGATTTTGCAGCACAGAATGGCCATGCAGTGACTTCTACAACTTCATTTGCAGCACAAACAAAACAAAAAAAACAACTCTTTTTTTATTCTCTTGGTTGAATATGAAAACTGTTGGCTTGACCTTTTATAATTTTCATTTAGTTGCCTCAGTCTAAACACATGCACAACTTCCTAGACTCTGGCGTGTTACCCCTTTACTGCCCACCATCTACCTTTAGCCACCTCCCTGCACCTCTGATACTTAAATCTATTTCTTTAGTCTGTTGCACTGGGCAGCTCTTGTATTTGACATCATAATAAATTTGTAAAAGACTTTTTCATGTTCTTTCTTTTGCTTTTTGCTATCAATGTCTCCTCTGTCAGGCTCATTATGCAACCTTTCCTCAGCCAAATAGATGTAATCCCACTTTTTTTTTTCATGAATGAGCATGTCTTTGTTACTTATAACACTTTTATTTCTCAGTATTTATGCTTTAAGTTGTCCGTATTAGCATAATGGGAGGAAAGGGTAAGGTTGTTTTTTTTATTTTATTTTGCTTTACGTAACACATTATCATTGACAGAAAGCTTTTATTCCCATACTTGATATTTTAATTTCTGTGCCCCAGAAATATTTACCTAATGAAAACCCAATGAAAAGTATTAACAGAAGATTTTAATGAGATATTGTAACTCGAAGGGATCCCCAAACTGTCGGCAAACCTTAAATCTTCATTCTACCTTTACCTTAAATGAAATGAGCAAATCAGATCTACATTTAAAGAGTGCAGAAAGTTTAGCAAATCTGACAATTTAATTATTTTAAAACCACCGTTTTTTGTCTTTTTTTTTTTTTTTGCCTCCTGGAAAGTAATTCTTTTAGACATAAAAGGTTTGCGCCTGACACTGATGCATAGTATAATCACTAAGAGGCCCCAGTTGTTCATTTCTGTGACCTGGGGTTTCTTTTCTAGACGTCATAGCTGTAGCTGTTGCCATGGACTCACAACCATGTTCGTTTTGGTGAAACAGACAAAGACTGGGCACCAAGAGTACGTAGCCATAAAATGAACAGGTCGAGTTGCCCTTGAGCAGCATGTTGAACTCGAAGAACTCTAGCAGAGTTGCTGCTTTTCCAAATGCAGATGAGTCAGTTGATTCATGAGCGTGAAGGAAAGCTCTGCCAGAAACAAGTGAACTCAACTCACCTTTAGAAAGAAATGTAAAAGTTTTGAAGTTTCTTTTTAACAATATAACAAAAAAGGCGGTTGAAATTATTGAATATGTGACTTTTTCATTACTTTGATCATGGGAGTTTTCTTGTGTGTGTGTCTGTGTGTGTGTGTGTGTGTCATCACTGTTATATGCCATCACTCCCTATAAGTGTGGCATCGTTATGGTTTCCATAGTTACAGACATTGCTGGGTCCCCAGACATGCACAAACACCAGTTAAACCGACTGGTAGTTAGAGCAGAGTCAGGCAGCTCAGTGAGACCCAAGAAATCCTCAAACAAGGTATTTTATCTTTTATTTGTTCTCTTGTTTGGATGTGTTGGAGAGACATCAGAGACATTGCCATGTCTCTGCTGAGTTAAAGCTACAATTTAGATTAAATATTACCAATTATGCCAAACTTAAAGTGGATGCAGTTGACAATTGCAATTGCACAAGTTTGAGATAACTGATGGTTTTATGTGGAGAAATATCTTGAAATGATCAAAAGCCTTATAGATGCTGTTTGGATGGGAGGTTTACCTTTCTGGCTGTAAGGGTATAATATGTGGAATTGTGTGGACTCGTGGTCCTTTTAAGCTGTAAGAACAATAACAGGGTTTCATTTTTATGTTTTTTTTAAGTCCAGCTGTTTGAAATGAGCCATTTTAGATGATCTTCTTTTTTTCCTGACATTTTAAGAGTTTACTCTGTATACACTTGACAGTTGAATAAGTTCTTTTTCTCATTTTTCCACTTGTTTTGCTTTTCTGGAATCAGGCTTAAACATGAAAAAGGATAGAGAGCAGTTTTAGAAGAGTTTTGCTGTCCCCTTTTTTTCCACTCCTTGCCCTTCCTTCCCCTCCATTTCTTCTGTCTTTCTGTCTTCTTTATCTTCTTATCTGTTTTTTAATCTGTTCAGACATCCCTGACAGCAGTTTTTCCCTCTGTTTCTTTATGTCTTCTTCCTCTGACTTCTCATCTGTCCAGGTAGCTCCCCCCCCCCAGGGGGACGAACGCCAGAGATGTTAAGCCTTTGATCTAAACTCAGTAACTGGAGCTGTTTGTGTGCATTTAGTATTTATCCATTAGACAATGCAAGAACTGCTGCACATACCTGCTTCGGAGAATTTATTATTCTGATGCTTTTATTTCTGGGACTTTTTTGTTTTTTTCTTTTTTTTTAGAAAGCCTATAGTATCTAAGTGTGTGTGTTCATGTGTGTGAGTGCCCCATGGCATGGAGAGCTAAGATGTCGTAGTTTGATATTACTGGCTGTCTTTCATCAGTAAGGTGATTCTCCTGCTATGTGTTTGAACTGAAGTGAATCAAAGACAGCTTGTGCTGCTGCAGCTGTGCTCACATCACCTGCATACTGAATTTACTGGCCCTTTTTTCCCTTTCCATATTTCTTTCACTTTTGACATCTCAATAGATTTCTGGTCTTTGTTTTCTCCTTTTTTTGAATCTTTCTTTTTTTTAGGAGTGCATGATGTGGATGCCAAATTCATGTTGATCATTCTTTGATCATCCAGTGTCACACTGTACAGTTATGTATCCATTTTTGCCTGTAACAAGGTGACAGTTTGCAGATGTTCTCTTTGCACTTGGGGAAGGATATAAAAACAAAGAATTTTTTATTAACAAAACTGCAACTTGAAAGATACCCACTGGGTTTGTCTCTAGTTGCTGAAGTTTTTAAATGGTCTTAAAGGATTAAAGCCTTTAGATTGTGTCGTCTGCTTATTGAAAGATATATTTTAAGACCAATCTTACATTTTGATAATTTCTGATTACTTTTAAAATAAAATAAAAAATAAATCAATCTTATCATCATATGTGTAGTGCTAACAGATAATTAATGTAAGGATGCATTAATTTCAGTGTTAATTAACCAAGGGATTATATTAGTAAGTTTTGAGTAAAATGTAATGCAGGACCAATCTTTTTCTTTTAAGTAACTTGGAAACCAAGTAGACGCATCCGAACTTCTTCTTCAACTTTGGTTTTGTGTCAGATGGTTGGAGCATTGTACTTGTATTTAGGGGTGGGCAATATCAGTCAAAAATGATGTTGCGATATTTTTCTAAAATATCTCAATAATGATATCGTAGACAATATTGATGTCTTTGGCTAAAAATCCTTTCATCTTTTGCTCGACTTGGTATAAGGCGTACAGCAAAATAAAGCCTTGCTTGTAGTGTACATATATATAAATATGAATTTTTTCCAAGTCCACGTCATAAAGTCACTTTTAGTTGTAATGAGTAATCTGCCAAACAACTCCTGCCGTTGGGTCTGTTTAGAAGATGCATTATAATATCCAAGGAATTTAAAATCTGTACTCACCCTTTATCTGCCAGCATTTAGTAACAGCATTGATTTGTAGCTTAAACTGAAATACTCTGTCCCTCTTCTCTGGATGATTTATTTACTTTGGAAAACTTGGAGATGAACGTGGAAATTTATTCAGATTAGTAAATATGTTTTCTGAACTTCTGAAACGTAGAGAGGAGGGCCAATATGCTGCGCCAACTGTCCTGCTTGTCTTAGACTTTTCTTGCAGCAACACACCTGATCCATATGATAGCTTGTTTTTAAGTTCTGCACAAGCCTCTAATGAAACATTAAAAATTTGACTCAAGTGTCTTGGAACAGATTAACATGTTTTTACATGTTTACTATGCAGGACAGTGACTCAACAGGTCCACGGTTGGTGCTCCCTGCACTGGTGCATCAGAAAAATATTAATATTTTTTTAAGGGGCTTAAAATAACTCTGATGAATACAGAAAGTATTCATTCTAAACTTTTTTTAAACTGAAAAAAATACCTCTATATTTTAATAAATTTAGATCCAATACTTGCAGGTCCAATAAAGAAAACTTACATTTCCATATCAGCAACAGCTGGATTTTTCTGATAATCAGACGCAAAAAAAAACACGTTGTTCACAGTGGGTTTGATCCAAGTTTAACGTCATCATGGCAAAGTCAGCCGTTTATGGAAACTGTTCAGTAAATGTCTCATTCTTCTTCTGAACAATGGAGTAGAGCCAATCTGATGAATTAAAATTATTTTAGTACAAAAGCAGTAACAAGCTAACATATGCAGCTGCGGCTCCCAGCTCGTTAACCTAGATGCTAACATTAGCTTCATATTACAGTGACTAACCTCTCCAGGTGTATTTTAAGGTGGATGAAGTGCGCGTGTATTGCAGATATGTCTGTGTGATGTTATATCTAGAGAAATTACAGCAGACAACACAGCCAATAGATAGGAGATCAGACAGAAATAAGTCTCCTATAAAAAATCGCTGGATAAGTCGCTACTCTTGCTTTAACAAAAAGTCACTATAAGGTTCTAAATTTAGCTAGGTTGGCAGCATTGGGGTGCATTGGAGGCAGGTCTACTTCCGTGATTTGCCCGGATTCACCATCGGAAGTGGCAGAAATGTGAAAAAAATAACTAAGTTTTTATACAGTTTGAGCTTTAATGATCTGGTGTGATTATGAGAGTTGATTGAAACAGATGGCAAAGGTATGCTCACAGACGTCATGGGGAACAGAATAGCAACATGCTACAAGGTAAAATCATCTACAATTAGAATAATGATACAAACCCATGCTTTGGCTAACCCGGTCTGCACTTTTTGATTGCGTCCTGATTAAAGACCAAGTTTGAAGGCATTCATTTCAGAAACAGCGAACTACATGTTGACAACATTGATGTGGGCCATACATGTAATTACTCGGTAATTTTATCATGGTAACATTGTGATTAAGCAGCAATTTACTGGTTTATTTGCAGCAACATTGTATAGAGTTTCACAATAGAAAGCAACACAATCCAGTAAAAGGCTGATTGGCAAAGCGCTCATGGGAACCAGAGTGGCTTTTAGTGCTCAGGTCCTCAGGGACAGCTAGGACTTTGTTGTTGTTGTTCTCAGTCCCACAGCTTCAGGGCCAAAACACTCACACACACACCAACATAGAAAAGGTTCCTGCTCATGCTTACAAATAATCACATATCATCAAATCATTGATGGAAAATGCCAAAATGGCAACTTTACATAAACTTTAAAAATAACTTTTTGTTTTCCATATTGAAAACTCACTAAAGCACACGCCCTGTTTGGGTTCATGATTGTGTTCACATGCCCCGAAGTTCAGGCACTGTTCTTATGAGCACGCGCGTCACGTGCACATAGTACACCTAAACTAAACTGGAGTTCAGAGAATTGGATCAGTGCCAAGAAACTCTTTAAAAAAAAAAAAAAAAAAATCCTTCCAGGCATCTTTTCTTTATCGTCTTTTCATTTTATCAATTTAGTTGCACAAGGGAAACTTTAGTCAGTTCTTTTGTGCCTTAAATCCTCAACTTGCCTCCTTCTTTTTTCTCTTTCTTTTACTATCAGCTTGCAACATGTGATGAAACCAGATGACTTTTTATTACCAAACAACTTGGAACAAAACCAACATTGGACTTGTTTATATTCCCCTTTGTATTTTTCATGTTACGAATTTAATTTAACATTTAACAGGATGTGTTTCTTGTGGAGTGGCTCTATTGTGCTTATAAATATTTTTCACTTGTCGAGATCTGATGAACGAATTGGGTTAACTAGTTCCTCAAATGAAGTATGCAGTCCCTCTAATGTCCAACAGGAGGGAAGCTCTTCTGGTTGAACACACATTACTTAAAATTTAGGTTTTAGTTGAAATTGATATAAAATCTAAAAAGTTAATGCTACACTGATGAATACGGGAATTTTAAGCACAATCATGCAATTATAACAGTGGTGGGCAAACCCTATGCAACATAAAATGTTGTCAATAACTGTCATGTGTTCGGTTTGATCCTCAGTAAAAATAAAATGGATAACGTAATGTGGTGTTTTAATTTAGGGCCAGACCACATTGTGACTGATAACTGCTGTTTTTAGTAGTTTTGGTGAGATTGGTTTGTGCGATCGTCTAGGATACAGAACAGCAAGACTAACAGTATTCACTTGTCTGGTTTCAGCTATGTTGGCTTGTAGAAGCAGTTCTCCAACATGACAGCAAACCTTGAGGAGGAAAACAAAAAACAACAAATGTAGTGGACATCCACAAATATATCATATCACTAGTGTTTACTTTTTCGGATCAGACACCGGTTGTTTCCATGCCCCATTATATGCATCAAGTCTTCATTAAACTGACCAAAAGCACGTTGATGGACTGTAGAAACTTTTTTTTAATTAATTTTATTTTAACTTTAATGTTAAAAAACAAAATTTAATAAACAAATTGCAATTGAATCCAGGTTACTTATTCTTGTTGACAAAATTATTGCAAGGTTGGTTAAATCTCTAATGATATTTATTGTCAAATGCAATTGTTAAATTTCAAGTTTTCACATCCATTTCAGCAACACTTTTATTTATCTATAAAAGAAGAAAATGTCCTTCATATATTTTTTCCCACATGAATAACAATACTTGAACATCTATGTGAAGCAATTGTCAGATCTAATGCATGTCCTTCTGCTTATCCCAATAATTAAACAGCACATTTTATGTGTTGATAAAAGTGGCAAAGGAGGTGAGGATTGAATTTGCGTGTTAAGATTCACCCTCTGGCATTGCAAGCTGAGGAGAGCGACCATGACATTGAAGAAAGGTATGTAAGGTATCCATCATTTAGGCTGAATCAGGGGAATGTGGGCTACTCTACCCCCCAGGCATCAGGACTTATATATAGGCTGTACACCTCAGGATGCCAGCATTGCTCTCAGAATGTGCTTCTTTTCCTCCTCCTATATATGCAACAGCCACTTAAACCATATTAATCATGCAATGTTTTCTCAGTCATGTTGTAATGTTGTCCATACAATATTGCAAAGTAAAAAAAAAAGACCTTTTATTCTCTCTTATTCTGGTTTAATATCTGATCTTTGTGTTTGTGAGCCTGTTGTTTGCTGTTTCAATGTAGACATGTAAACGTATAGTTAGGCTGCTGTGATTAAAGGTGTTGGGAATTCTCCTGAGAATGTCAGTCTCTTTCTTTCTGCATCTCTAAGCATGATGGACTTCCCCAATTCCACTCTTTTAAGTAGGAATATATCCTCTGTTAAAACCCAGAGTCTTAATCCCAAACAGCTCAGTGCGTCACAAGAAAAAATAAAGAGAGCAGAGAGAAGATGGGAAGCTTTTAGAAACTCGGACGAATGACTGATGTCTTTGAAATGAGCAAGTATTTCCCAAAAGAAGATGAAATCACTGGACTTAAGTTGACACAGAGGCCCAAGGCTTTTTCGAACAGATCATTAGAAGTCAAAGCCCCCCTCCTGACTTCATAATGAGGCTTTTCGGAAAGCTGCTCTTTAGTTGCAGACTGAGGGGTGGAGACAGGGTGAAGATCGAAGCCAGTTTCCCAGAGTTTTACTGACTCCAAACTTCAAAGGCCAAAGCAGTCGCACTGTAACTGTTGCTGGAGGAGCCAAATCCTTAAAGATCACAAGTGTGTGTGTTTGTGGTAGGAGTCAAAATGCTTACAATCATACAAACGCTAATATCTTCTGCTCTTAGTTTTCTGAACACCAGATTGTTCAAAATGATTGTCAAACTTAATTTATGCACAAATATAACATTCTCTTTTTATCCACTGTTTGCAGCTTGTGTGGGTGCTTCATCTGAGATTCATGGACCTTTTATGCTGCAATCTGTTCATATGTAGGTGTCGGTATGTGTCTGGGTCTGGGCAGCATTCAGTCTTTATTGTGATTGTGTGTATGTATTTATGCAACAGCAAACAGATGTGAGGCAAAGGCTGGGAAGTGTTGGCAGTGCACCGACAGGATGACTGTGTGTCTGAACCTTCCCTGTCTGGAAAACTTGGAATCACGGTGCCGACTGCCTGTTTTTGTTATATGGAAACATATTCTCATGCTCATATTTAGATTTAAAGCATTTACTGGAAACTAATGGTAGAAAGACAGACGCCCACACACCCACTTGACATATAGCATTTACAGCCTTCTCAGCTTTTATAGGAATACGAACGCAGACACACACATATGTGCACACTTAATTACAGAGACATGAGCCAGTAATACATGCCAGCAGTATACTGGATGCCGTCATACTGATGCTTACATGATGCATGATGAATTTGAGAAATGAACACTTAACCTGAGACCCTTATGCTGGTTCTGAGGGTGTGTGTATGTGTTGCACAACTCAGCATAAGGCAGGGCTTTTAAACTCTTTCTCCTCTCCTTAACACAACAGAAACGTATAACAAAGCATGTCATTACTGACTGCTTTTTTAGATTTACCTTTCATCTTCTTTTATGCTCATTGAGTAGATTTATTATGTGTAATTGACAAAGATTGAGATTATATATTTGGACTATAGGATGTAAGACTTTTTAATATTACTAATATTAATATTAGTAATTAATAATATTAACGCTAAAGGGCTAAAACTTTAACTTTTCTGATGCTGATTGAATTTAAGATGTATAGTGCTTAGTGACATGCCCTAGATGGCTGAAAAACCACTGGCAACGATTCACATGCACTTATGGACCAAGAAATAGCTAAAGACAGCTCTCTCCATTGCTTTATAGACAGATGAAATGAGAGTGCTGATGGAGCAGGCGGATGGACTGTGCGGGGAGAGATTAAGAAACTAACAAACTCTTTGGATGGAAGGCCCATGGTAGTCATTGAAAAGAAGGATGGCTTTACCTTTGAGGTTCAGTATAATTCTGGCTCAACTGAGAACATTTTAATTGTCCCTTTTTGCCCAACACAGTGCACACAGTCATGCTCAGAAATAGGTCAGTAAGTCATTATAATGATTAGGATTCATCCTTTGATAACACTGATTATCTGCAGATCCCTGCACAGATCAACTTTGACATTCTAGTTGGAGATCCAGAAGAGATGCTATCAGTGCTATCAACTGATGATGTAGCCCGTAGTCTAAGGCAGATATGTGTAGGGGGTTATGAAGGTTCAATTAAAAATCCTGTCCCTTACTTTCAGAACTGTTATTGCATGTTCGGTCATTACATGTAGTGGCTCCATTGTGGTGCATGTCCTGTAAGTAAAGCTGACTGGGTGTGTCTTCCAGAAAGAAAAAAAAATCACCTATTTAGACTTTTTAAAGTTTCATCTCCACAGTTTGGTCTTGTTTTCAAATTCCATCATGCGTCCTATTTTGTAATTCCAAAGCACGTTTTCTCCTCTCCCAGGAAATGCAATGTACATGTCTGCACTTATGAGGCTTTGAGTTTGTGCCTCTACACGGTCACTTACAGATGAACTGCTAATGCTGCTCTATATTTGACAGCACTGTTGGCAGGCAGTATCATTGTGCGTGTGACTTGCTATCCTATTGGTCAGTGTGTTAGTATGATACATTATGACAGTAGTCACAATGTCAGGCCTCCAGCCAGTTTGAACCATAGTCACAGCACAGCTTCCCAACTCTGCTTTTGAACTGCTGCTATGCAGCTATAATGAGGGAATGTTCTTTTTTAAGTCCAACCCAAGGGAGTGTGTGTGTATGTGCGCATGTGTGCATCTGTGTGAGTCATACATGCCGTAGCCATTGTCTTTGTATGCCTGACATGCTGGCTCAGTACCAGAAATCTTGTTGTTTCCTCCAGGTGACAGGAACAGACTAGAAGAAAATATTTGTCTTTGCTTCTGTTGTTGTGAATGCAAGTAGCTTTACTTTAGTCTCACCTAAGATCACCTCACCTTTGTGTGATTTGGTTTTCCAGACTGGAAATAGTCTCTGCTTCCTTTAGTCTGTGTATAGATTACAGCAGAGGCTGGGAGTCCCACCCCTCTCCTTAGCTCTGTCAAGTCCTGCTTTTACATTATTTGTGTCTAATAAGCCACACTCAAGTCAGCTCATGTAGTAAATCTTTGCCATTTTGCTGCCATATTATAAACAGATGTGAAGCTGCATGCTGTGGATACATGTAAATGTAGCCAGCAGCTATATTTGGAAGACAGACAAAACAGCCTCACCCTCTCCTTCATTGCTTTTATTTACACAGTCTTTAGGCCAGTCTTTGGGCCAAACCCAGTTTTCTTAGTTTTTTTATTGTGTTATGTTGCTTTTTTTTTCTTGCCTTAAATTCCCTTTCACACACCATCCCCTTTTTCTTTTATTCCTTACCTGCTACTTCTTGCATTCTATAAAATTCACCTACTGCTAACCAGTAAATGGACAGGCAGTATCTCACTAAAAAAAAGCAATAACTTGAGATTATAGACACTTAAAGTCATCTCTGAAATGCTTTACCTAGCAGTGATAATCCATTTTGAAGAACACTGAATATAATCTAAAGTCAACAGATGCAAACTGCAAGGCATTTGTCAAAGCACAGACACCAAACATTGTAATACTAATTTATTTTACAATGGTTTGCAATTGTATTTGTTTTATTCATGTCCACATATATAAACACATAACATCCTTGCTACCTTGCAGACATGAGCGTTAAATGCGTTTAAATGCATTTAAGGCTTAATAAAGGCTAAACCCTTGTTTGAGACACCAATGTCTTAAACAGATTAATTAAGATGTTGACAGTCACCAGCAAGACATGTGTACAAGAAGAAGGAAAGGAGAGAAATGAAGAGAAGATTTTGGTATTTCTCTTCAAGAATCCTGAAAGCAGCTTAATTTGCAGAGAGGTGAAAACTGACAAGGTGTTAATTAAGAGATGTTAGATGAAATAACAGGAAAAGGCAAGTGCCTGAGAAGAAAAGTGGAAACTCTGGGTTGGTGATGGTGGAGGTGTAATTGAGTAACTAATGTGGAGCTGAAGGTGTTAACATGGCCTGTGCCTGTGTGACACACTCACAAACAGAGAGACTCACAAACATGTGAACTCTTGAGATGAAAAGGCAGCCGGACATTTGAACGTAAGCAGCGACTGGGGTCACATGCACAAACACAACTCCGAAAATAGACACTAAACAGCAGGGGAGTAAATAACCCAGTAACAGAGGATGTGGCATGGGTGTGTATTTGGGTGTGTGCTTGGCTATTTATTTTTTACGTGTGTTTATGCTAAAACATTTATTTTTAGGGTTTACTCTGCTTTGATAAATAAACAATCCAGTACCTTCGGTTTTGCTTTCATCCCTAACTGTAGTGAATCCAATAAGTTTTTTAATATCAGTTACATCTTAATGTGGTGCCTTTATTACTCCCACAAGAAACACTAATTTATTTTTTACGTCTTTTGAGGCTTTGCTTAACTCCAGATTTAATTGAAGGAGGGGAGAGGAGTTGAGGGAGAGATGAGGGAGGTCCTGTTTTACAGTTTAGTTTGTATGTCGGGTTGTAAATACCTTCTAATAGGTCTGCAGCATGTCATGGCTGTCTTTTGGTCTCTGAAGATATGTTTGTAGTATTTTTAATTTAAATTTTAAAATTCATTGATCACTTGTGCTCAGATTTTCTGACATGAATTAAAAATTGACAGCTAAAATAAATGTTACTGCAGTAATATGTTGGATAGCAGCAGCCATCAGTTCTGACCTAAACTGATTGGTCGAAATGTTTGGGAGCAGCATCACAAAGTCATGATTTGGATGTGGTTTAGTGTGTGTGTGTGAGAAATAAGTGGGGGTTGAGTCAGCGGTAGAATGGATCATGACGACTCTCCTCACCAGCTCAGTGACGAAGGGCCAAGGCGACAGGGGTTTGTGGTTAGAAACCCTAATCTGCTCCTCATATGACCCTCTGATGGACAGGGACAGCCGTCATCCCACACATACACTCACATACTTACACACTTACACAGCCCTCAGACTAGTTAGTCCAGCTTGTGCTCTCCAGTCTAAACATGCTCTTATATGGATTTCTGTGAAAATTGGGACTTCTCTGCTCTTTTTCTCATCATAAACACAAAGTGCCGCTGCCTACATGTAATTGTCCATTTAAGACTACAAGACGCTATGTTTTGACATCCATTAGTGGTCTTTAGGAAGGAAAGATTTGTCTGGCTGTGACATTGTATATACTGTACATTGCTAATTAAATGTGTTTAAGGTGCTACTTTTGGACATCCCGTCTGCTTTTCCAAGAAAGCCTGAATGTAAAGTTTCTTCTGCAAACTTCAGCAATGTGACATCTGTGTGTCCACAAGGCTTCTTAAGAGAATTGCATAGTTTTATGTGCAAAACTGGCCATTGTAGTCTATTTAATTACCTTTCTGTCAGAAACTAAGCTATTGACAGTTTTATGCACCTCCTTAAAAGTTAAATACCCTTGAATGAACACTATTTATTGTTTAAGGCCTAATAATTCGCTGACAATGCATTTAAGGAGAGAAAGCCACCTGATTTTTTAGTTGTAGGGCATGTAAGGGTATCAGCAATTATTTAATCATAACCTGTAGATTTATATAAAGGTAAAGACTTAATGTAAAGGGAGAAAGAAACCTAACTCATTTTATTCTGCTTTCTGAGAAGGCTGGTGTGCTGTGCTTGTAACTTGGATTTAGGCCTTTGGTGTTAGTTATGACTCACCTGTTATGCAGTGCCAGTTTTTCCTCTCCTTTTCTTCTCCTCTCTTAGTCACATTGTTGTCAGCTTTTGCACAAATGTGTTATTTAAGACACTGTCCTGTTGACCTGCAAGACAAGAATATTGTTTATGGGTAATTCAATGAGTCTTTCACTGGTTTCTCTTTGACAACCAAAGAGAGTGGGTTGATTGTTGTCATTTTATTTTTAATTTTTAAATAATGTGCTTCTTGAGAACTCAACTCTGTTAATCATTAACCTGTAAAGCACAAGTCAAAGCTAGCACGAGCAGAAATGAATTAACTCACTGCTGCATGTCACTTCCTGCTGTCTGGCCATCTGTGCTTGAAATGTCCTTTATTTACACTGGGAAGTTGTCAGTTTATTTGTTTACATAATGGACGTGTGGTGTGAGCGTGCAAAAAGCGTGAGTCTCGCACTCAATGTGAGAAAGATGGCAGCCTTGCAGTGATTATTTTTTTCTCTGCTTGTTGGAGTGTAGAGGCTATAAGCAGAGGTGTGCTACATTTGATGCCCAAAGTTTGTACGTTTGCAAAGTTCAGTAGTTGCTTAGTTATAGTCAGCACAAGTTTGTCTGGTTTAAAATAAGAGTAAACAATTTTTTTTCTTTCTTCATGATGCTGAAAATGTTGTGTTGGGATTTCTTTGATTTCCTGGCCAGTGGCCACCTGCCCCAGATGTAGAGTGAACAGGTGAAAATGCTGATTCCCTCAAAGTTATAAGCTGGGTTTGCTGTTACGCTTGGTTTCACATATGTTGTTTGAGCAGATGACTGTTTTTGTACTCATTGAATGGTATTACCTCTTGGAGTAAAACCACTCAGGTGTCTGGGGTATTTCTGAGGTCAGAACTTTCTGGAACCAGATGTTCATCTCCAATCAGCAGTGGGATGTGGGAAATAGCCTAAATCTGGCTTCAAGTCGTCTATTTTTGGCCAAACTCTTCCTTGTAGGCCTGAAAGTATGTGCAAACACTCAACACTATTAATAAATTGTGTTAACTACTTTTTTATTTACCACGCTACTATTTCTGTACTGCCTTGGCTGTGATAAATACTTTGCAAAGTACCCATTTGAAATCATGTGAGGCAAGGTAAGGGTTCATAAGAAATCAACACATCACTGGCATCGCCTCATTTAAGTTTTTCCAAACACAGATTGCTAATTGTGGATGTCCAGAAGTTGTTTTTAGGTCCACTATCTGTAATCCACTGAGAAGCTGGAACCAGAAGTAATCAGCCATGAAAAATATCTAAATTAAATACTTCTTTTAGTTAAAATGAAGAAAGTCACCTTCCCACTAATGCAGCATCATTTCTAGCCAGAACAATGGCTTATATTTCTCAACACTGCTGGACAGTATGGGAAAAATGGATGTTAGTGAACCATATTAATTATGTAGGTCCTTTTGAATAAAAACTTATACAACAGGCTGCATTTTCTGCATTCAGTTTTAAAATATTATTTCTACATGGGATTGACTTATCTAATTTTACACTAAGCTTATGTTTGGCAAAGTGTGCAAAACCGCTGGAGAACCATTTTACATAGACTCTGATGGCAGATACTCAGTTTTAAAGCACAAAGAGAAGATCTTTAATATATAGCCAACTTTGAAAGTTGGAAAGCTTTTCCAAACGGGTGTAATGTTTCTTATCAGAGCTGCAGGCCATTTGCTGAAATAGACTTTCAGGATCTAATGAGATGCATTAAAAATAACTTGAAAATTTCAGCAAATGTGAAGTTTAATGTTGAAAGACTGCTCTGAAAATGCTTTAGTTATTTAAAACCTGCTCCAAACCCCAACTTTTTACCTTCCTTAGCTAAGGTAATAATTTTGGATGTGTCAGTGTGTGTACATGTGTGTTCAGGTGGCTGATTTCTTGTTAGAAGAGGTTGTGTTTGGGTTTGAATTGTAGGTGGTAGCAGGAGTGAAGTGTTGGCTGGCTGAAACCAGGTCAACTGTCTATGAGCATTATGTTAGATTTATTTGTGTGTCCTCTCTACTCTGCCAGCATGAGTGCTTGCGTGGGCATGTACATGTCTAATGTCTGATTTGTGTGACTTTGTGTGTATTAGTAGAATGCAGCCAAAAGCATGATATCACTCAAAGTGTGTTTTTTTTAAGTAAGCTGAAATGCCGAGACGAGGTCATTACAAGCTGCTGGCAAGGCAGGACACAGATGTGTGTATGTTTGTAGGTGTGTCCCTATAACATGCTTAGATTTGCGTCATGGTTTTTATCTGTGTGTGAGCATGGTACAGAGGTGTAACTGACTGTGTCTCAGCAGTCTGATAATTGTGTGTATGCTAGCAGAGATGCATCTCAGCAGCAAGTTTTAATGTTTTAAAGCCGATGCCAACATCCTCTCATGTGGCCTACAGTGTTGCATATTTACAGCATATTTTTTTCTGCCCTCTGCAGTAGAACAGTGGGGTTGTTTTCTTAGTGTGTTTGTGAGATCAAGACTGTGTGCTAGCCTTATAAGGTTAGGCAGTTTGAACCAGGAAACATAAAGATAAGAAAAGATGAGTCATGTTTTCTCTCCTCAGCTTAGAAGAACAATAAACATCCTCCTCTCTGCCCCCTGTATGTTTTCCTATCAGCTTTATTGTGTTAATGTAGTCCTAAGGGTTGGTTTTGTTCCTAATGAGGTGCTGAGCTATTCACATGGATCCACTTGCCCCAGAGATGTGAAGGTGCTGGGTGAACAGCTGGTGCAGCCCTGGAGGTTTTAGACTGCAGAGAAACAGCGGTGCCATTACAGACTGTAGAGCAGGGGTTGAGCTATTTGTTTTATAATGAAATGATAAGTAATAAACTTCAGTTTTATCTGAAACTGATTGAACATGCTAAATAAACTAAACTTCATCTTTGTTATATCTGGTCCGCAACATCCCATGACAGAAGTTGCATTTTTGTTAAAACGTTTAACACCAACAGTTGTTGAAACTTCGCACATCATCCTGAGCCTGATTGCAGATGGACGAATTGCTAATTCTCCAGCAAATTCTGTCCGATTCCTGAACTCACACCATGCTGCTGTAAGGTATGCCTGTCACTGACACGATTCAAAATTCACAGCTAGGATTTGTTGCACTAAAATATACAAAATAAGTATTTCAATAGAAATTTAAATTTGTAATGATTTTTTTTATTAATTCCTCTTGTTTTTCGGTGTAGCCCTCTAACCGTCCTGCTATATTAGTGGTGTGTTATACCAGTATTGATAATATAATTTTGATATTAAAAGAATGAGGTAATAATATCACAATGATATTGTTGTCTTGAATGCTTTTAACAATATAAACATGTAGTGGAAAATCAAACTTCATGACAGACCTAAGTTACACTTTGTGTTATCCTGAAAGACGGTTGAATCACAAAGCAACAAAAGACAAGAGTGTAAATCAAAGTAGTAAGGAGTAAAATAACACTGCGGTGAAATATTGGATGCAGATCCACAATTAAATATTGTTATTGCAAAATAATAGAAAACACATTAGTCCACTTCTGTCATAACTTCAAGATGAACAGCAGCCATGCAACAACTCAGTACTGTTTACCCCACGTTTCTGCTCTCTGTTTTCATAATGAAAACTATTCCCACCTGAACAGGACTAGCCTGCTTGCAGGTTGCCCCATCCAGCTCTGACTGCTGTTCTGACCTGTGAAGACCAGTGCTGTTAATCTGGGATGCATTCTACAAGCCCTGCAGATGTAGTTTCATCTCAACAGCTGTGTGTCTGTCTGTTTGTATCTCCAGAGCCCAGTGATTTGTGTTTTCAGCCTGGGTCTCATCCAGACAATCATTCTGGCAGACATAACAAGAGAACCCCATAAGTGTCTGCCAGATTCACACACATGCAACCTTGACCCTGAACCGACTGTAGTCAGTCATGAACTTTTTGTACAGAGATTTTTACATGTTTTTGTGACTTGCCATATACTGATAGTTTACAATTTTTAGGGACAATTTGTTTTAAAGCAGCTCAGTGTTTCTTTTCCCTACTTTTATGGAACTTTTTGCATGTTTACTTTTTTTTCCTGTTTTTTCTGAAGCTCAAACAGTCATATACAGACAGAGCAGACATTGGGGCTGCTCTGGACACAAACACCTTAACCATGACTTTGTCCTTTACCGCTAGATATCTTCTCTAAATCTTTGCTTGTTCTGGCTTGTGTACAGACATCTGGTTTGCATGGAAGCTCAACTTTCTGTAAAACCTGGCACTGCTTATTTATTTATTTTTTTTTACGGTCCAGGCCCTTGAAACTCCAGCACCTTCTCAACTAAAACTAATGGCCTTGAGCATCTGGCATGGAAAACATGAAACTCCCTGCTGTATTTTAATTTTTTTTCTAAGGTGAGTGCATTTAGGATCCCTTGATGGTCTGATTGTTAATCAGGACACATTTCTTCTTTCTCTGGCCATTTTGTATATTTTTGCAGCTTGGACTCAACAAGGACATACTTGTAGCTCGCCTGCCAGAGTATCTGTCTGCCCCTTTTTTCTTTTTGCCAGGAACTGGCAGCTAGATGGATGATTGATTTTGAACAAACTGTGATAAGGAATAAGTTTGAATTTTTTAGGCGAACATGTAGTTTGTGCAAAGTGTGTGCATTTGTACATGGAAGTCAGAATAAATAGTTCATTTAAGCATTACAGAAAAAAGCAGAGAAGTGGGTCAGACCTGCAGTTAGCTCATTTGTGAAGATCAAAGTGTGAGAGAAAGCAATGCAAAATAACATCGATGTTTTAAGTAGTGAAGAATATTACGGCACTTCTTAATCATCTTTACATTTAACTGTGTTTGCACTTCTCAAAATGAGTGTTTATGTTTTATTTTAGTGTGTGGCTTTATTTTAGGGGAAGCTTGAGTCCTTAGCATTCATATGGTACGTAATAACAATGTCTTTATTCACCAGTAAGGCAACAGTTCTTAGTCTTTCATACTGGTTTGTCATGTTCCCCTCAGCTTTATTCCGATATGCCCTCATCAGCTGTGGAAAGAGCAATAGTTTGCATTTAACATTTGACATCTGTGCAAGATTGGAGAGTACATCGTTTATGATATATCCATTCATTCTATAAAATCCTATCACATATCATATAAAATATCTTGTCATATTGCCTTAAAAAGTCATATCAGCATGTCGAGTGTGCTGCTGTTGGGTTCAATCAGGCGATGAATGGGAGCAGCTTAAAATGTAACTTTAACTCAATGGTCAGTGTTATTAACAGTACATTTGTATATTTATTTAATGACATTATGTGTCCAAAAAACAGGATCACATGCCAAATTATGAACTAGTTCAACTGTATGCCTCTATGTTAGTGAGACTGCAACACTTGTGCTTATGTGAAAGTGAGACATGTAAGTTAGATCAAACTAAGAAAGATTTCTGTCCCAGATTTTACTAAAAAGCACCAGGGTGTTCAATCATATATGATGCACGAGTTCAGAGCAGTAGAACTTCTTTTGTAGTTCATCTCCCATTCCAGGACAGAAATCAGTACCCCCAGAGCCTCTTGTCGTGCTTTCCAGCTCTGTTTAGTATGTGCATGGCATTGCAAAACTCTATTCTCTCTGATCTCAGTAGCAACCCTAAAATTATGTGTCAGAATATATGTGTATAAAGAGTGGGCTAGCACAGACCTGCCCAGTTTCCCGGAGTTATGTTTGAGGTTCCTATTTGGGCCTTCTTTTTCACAAAGACCAACTTCCCCTGAAAGGCCCCGTGGCTCTTTGCTGTGTACCCACTGACAGACACACATACGCAAACAACACACCTGTTTTTTTTTAAAGAAACACAAGAAGTGCACAACTTCTTTCTGTGCATGTTTGCTTAGCACATTCTTTAAATTCTCAATCTGTTTTTATACTTTTATAAAACACTTTAAAGGTTAGTGTATGTTGATCAGGGCTTTCGGGGGAGCCTATTGTTGGACGTGCACCACGACTTTGCAAGTCACATGCACATGCACGTAGTACAGTAAATAATTTGCTACTACTATATGCAGCTTAATTAATCAGAAACAGGGACGGAAGGTTATTTTAACAGCCACAAACAGGAAGCATATGAAGTGTTTGTGGTATAGAGCTCACAGCACACAAGAAACAAACAATGCTGCTGCCAACGGTGCTGAAGGAAACAACATCACCTGCATTTGGAAGATTTAATTAGTGAAATTAAAGAAATGAATAAACACACAAAGCTGACAAATGAATGCTATTCTTTTCAAGAAACATCAGGAACCTTATTGAAAAATGAAATTTAACCTGAAAGTGGACTATTTTGGTTAAAGTATCAGCTGAATGTCTTTAGGGGAGCTCCTCTTTATTTCAGAGGAGCCGAGCTCCCATTAGCTCCCCTAAT
>JBAMHW010000022.1:17914002-17937448 GCA_037177495.1 Rhadinocentrus ornatus
GGTTTGGAGGGGAAAAGCTAATAGGAAATGGGGTTTTTGAAAGGAGAAGAAAGGGGTTTTTTTTTCTGGAGGTTGGGGAAAACCCCCCCCCCCCCCCCCCCACACACACACACACACACACACACACACACACATTGAAAGATTTTTTTTATAATTGGTTCAAAAGAAGTAAGAATCAAAGGAATTACTTTGCTCTGTAGCTGCAATGCGACAAAACATTGTCTGGACACATTGACTCGACATATTTCTCAGAAAATCTCAGCATGCTGCCTGAAGTCAGTCTGAAGAGACTTTTTACTAAAAAAAAAAGTCACTAAACAAAGTCAAAATTTTGAGAGTAAAGTTTGCATAGAAAAGTGGAGAAAATGCACTACATTTTAGGACTGAATACTTTAGATTAAATCAGACTAGTATTATTACTCAAACCTATATTAGGTCTGTAAAATATGTAATGTAAATGAAAATAAATTACATTGTTAGAAAAGATTTCAGTAACGAGGATTTTTTTGTGTGTAAATTAGTACTTTATTAGTTCTGGTTTAATCTGCATGCAACACAGAAAGGATATGTTGTATCAAAAAGTATATTAAGAAAGAAGATGTAGATTACAAGCAGGCATGCAGTGTCTGAGAGGCAGGTGTTACCACAGCAACAGTCCCAACATGTAGTCTTATGATGCCTGAAGCCATACACTATTGGATGTTAGTGTACAGTTGCACCACTTCATCAAGTCACATCCACACCCCGTGGATACTGAGCTGGCATGCAACGTTCTTTGTTAGACCAGATGAGTTTATTCTCAGTACTTTCAGTTAATATATATTACTTTATTCATGTTCTTTAATTAATAAATGCAAGTAACAGAAATGTCATACATCTTTTCCGATCGCGAGCTCCATGTTGTAACCTACTATTGTTCTACTGTTGTTGCTGTGGTTTCATGGCACCAGCTGCCTTAAACCTTATTACACAGTTAGGCTTATTCACATCTGAAATAGCAGTGCAGTTTCCGCTGTCAGTCATACGCTGCTGGCTTTTTCTGACCATTTTGTATTCGTCTGCAGAGGAAAGTAAACTATTGACCTTTTAAGAAAGAAAATTTGCAACTTTCTTAGCTCAGGAACCGAAAGGTTCGAAAGAGGGATAAAGTAAAGGAAATAACAGGAAGACAGGAAAGCAAGATGAATGAGCGTCTGTCTGTGACAGCAGGGGGGAGAAGTTTTTTTAAGGGGGGTTGTTTGCTTGGAGAAAAGAGGAATTTTCAGGGATTAGAAAAGAAGAGAAATAAGCAAAGTAGGAGAATGGGGATGAGTTAAACTCGCAGTGCAGGGAGGAGGGAGACATTGTTGACGGCCGCTGCGGGGTACAGTTGTTGACTCTGGGTCGGCAGTGGATGACATCATTTCTTGGCTGCTTCCACAGGAAATAAGGTCACAGCAGGAACCTTGGCCAAGTGTGGAAAATTGTCCGTTTCAATCTAGGTGCGAACACATAGATGAATGCACTCATTTACACACATACACACATACAAAACACTTACACACTAAGGGATGGGTTGCTATGTGTCTCGGGAAGTTTCCAATACAATTCAGGCCATCAAGGTTAGTCCAGACAATGAAATATTCTCCACCCTGCCCTCTGATACTCACATAGTAATGATCACATTCAGAACTAGTGGGGTTCATTAACTTTACACATTTGCGTTGATTGATTTTTGAGCACACATACACATTAATGGCTTTTTTTTAAGCCACATAATAATTCTCCGCTCCCAGTGCAAGCTTGGATATTATCCAGGCACTGTTTCCAGTGCCACGTGCTGTGTTGGAGTGTGTGTACGTTTGCACAGATGTGACCATGTTGAGTTATTTTATTCAGTCATTTTTTCATTTGAAAAGTCAGAGGGAGTTACAACTGCATAACTCTTGTAGCCTCCCTCTGTGTCTCCATGGAAACCACCACAACATGTTTATAAGCAGTAGGTAGGAGGCAATTTGGGGGACTCCCCTATCCCAGAATATCAGTTGTGAAGTGGGATTGGCTGATGGGGACTCCCTCATAGAATTCCGGCATGGGCGAGATCAGAGGCTTAATGGTTTTAGTTTTTGTGTTGATGTAGGTGTGGTTGGCTTTGTGTGTGTGAGTGTGTGTCGTTTCTTGGTTGTGTATTAGTCCTTGTTTCCATATGAAAGAGTTTGCCAATGTTCCAGAACATCATGGCTGGGTAGAATTATGTGTGTCTCCCACCGTACCCCACACCCATCTCCTTCCAGTTTACTTATTTATCCATGCCCCTTTGAACTCTACTCGGCTCCACCCAAACTAGGCCACGTGTTTTCACCAGAAAACTTGTAGAAAATGAGTGCGGAACAGAGCCACAGAACTGCAGTAGAAGTAAGTTAAGACCACATATATTAGATCTTGACTAAGCTAAGGAGGAAATCTGAAAGTCAGGTGCTTCTCACCTGTAAGAATTTAATGATGGACAGTTCAGATGGTGTGACAAGCAAGGCGCTGCTACCCTCTAGCGACTCACGCCTAAATGCACACTGTGCAAACAAACTTAACACCTGTTCACTGAAGTGAAGAGGTTCTGTAGCTCCATCTGCAGGATAATATCTAAACTAATATAAGATTTGCAGGGTTTAAATCTGTTTTTTACATGCTTTTTTATTTCTTACTATTGAAATGCTAAGAGCAAAATCTAGAGCTGAACAATCCACTCTTTGCTGAAGCAAGGACGCAATCTGCTATGATTGTGTTGGAAGACAGAAGTGATACAATATATTGGATTTAAGAAAGATATGTTTTCTAGAGGCCTTTTTTTGTTTGGTGATTTTAAAATATTTAATGTCACAGGCAAAATATCACAACTTTTATGCAGATGCTTCATAAATAAATTTGTTAAAAATGCTACAAAGATGCAGCAAAATAGGGAATACCTTGTGAAGTGGCTGCTTACATACTTGTCTATCTTAAGTCTTGTATTTAAAGAAGGGAAGCATAAGCTAATTTGCCTGTTTATAGAGCATTTTAGTAACAGCTATTGCACTGTAGCTCCAGGCACAGGAATCAGATACTGTAAATACTGTAGCTATGGGAAGGGTAATGCAAAACATGCCCCTGCAACCATGTGTATAAAAATAAAATGAGAGGGAAGGTTTGGAGTTTGTTGATATTAAACATTAGTAAGATTTTTTTTAGTGATGTGCCATGACTTATGTGCATTACATGTACATTTTATGAGTCTTGTGCTAGAGTTAAGTGTCTGTCTCTGTGATTGTAGCAGCACTTCCTAACCGGTATACTCAAATATTTTCATACACTTGTGAGGAATTACATGCATATGTTTGCAGAAATGAAAAACATAGCAGCACATATGCTGTCAGATTTGAAAATTCAGCATTAGCACTAGCTGCTTCACTGGCTGCTTTAGTATTTTAGTATTAGATGTTATTATGACAGGACGGTCTTGCTTCCACTCAGACACTTAAAGCAGCTGTGTTTTAACTACTCCCATGTTGTCTTCCTCTGATTCGGATGTGAAGTAGACCGTGGCCAGTACTGATTCACTTCATCTATCATAGAAGCAAGACTTCCGATTTCAGCGAGGAGGCTCCCAAGGTAACTTTATTTGTGTGTGCGTTTATGTGAATGTGTCCTTCTTGAGAGGAAGTGAAACTGAGAATAAAGAACAGAAGAGCAGCAATGTGAACTGTGTTTCCTGCTCTTGGCACTGCTGCCCTGAAAGCATTCCTCCCACTGCTCTATCCAGGGAAAGGGTTATTGCCATGGTGATGGCATTTGGCAGCACAAGTCTAAAGTGAGTTTGTGTATAATCACATGGACGGGGAGGGGTAGTAGCTTGTTTTGTGTGATATCAGGTTGAGGTTTAAACTTTATTTGTCTTATCATTTAGCTTGTAAATTTGGTACATTGCACATTTACAAATCACAGTACAGAAGGTAAAACTTCTGGTAACTTTTTCTTTATTTATTTACTAAAATAAAAAAACAATAACAAAAATTTAAAAAAAATATAGAGCAGGGTGGGTCCAGAGGGGCTGGGTGTGTTTCCGAGGCAGTGCCCCGGCTTTGATTCTTGTTCGGTGTGGGACACAAGCTGCACACTGGACCCACTTTTAATTGCATGTCACCATCTTAGGACAGACAAAAACACAATAAGTAAAAATATTCAAACACAGGTGAAGCATGGCTTGTGTGGTATTATTATTATTATTATCATTATTATTATTATGTGCTATTTCTTGATCAGTTAAGCGGGTGAAATGTCTGGAGTTGGTTTTAGAAGCATTTGGAAGCTGCTGATGGGTTTCTGCTGTGGAACAGTGTTCATTAGACAGATAAAACTAAGATGAACCTGTAACCAACTGAGAGAAAAGTATGCCAAAGAATCACAAAACAGATGGCATGGGCATGCGTGACTTGAAGCGCAGCTGGGCCGAAGCGTTTATTGGTGATGTGACACAAGACTGAAGCAGACGGAAGAATTCTGATAATTCTGTCCTCCCAAATGATGCAACGTTGACTGGACGGCACTTCAAAGTACAAATGGAAAATAACCCGGAACATGGTGTGAAAGTACCCCAGCAGCTGATGTCAATCTAATCCAGGTGTATTCCATGTGAAAGAGACGAAACTATGGGCAATAAGAGCCAGAAATAAACAACTGAAGACAGCTGCAGTGAAGGCCTGGGCTGGCAAAGTGTCGCAAAGTAGGACACCCATTTTTTGCTGATATTCACTAGTTCCAGAGTTTAGTCCAGATTTTCAATTATTCATGGTTAACCCGTCCATGTCAAGTTACTAAATTCTGAATGATTCTTCCATTTGAATTTCAATATCCCACATTTTAAGCCGGGAGTTATTACAGGGTCCAAATTTTCCCAGACCTAATTATATATTTAATTACTTTGTATTGCAGATTTTTTTCCAAACTATGGAAGCATCGTTTCACATGTTTTGCATGTGTGTTTCATCAACTACACACTCACCTATGTGTGTGTAGGAAGTCTGCCTGGTGCCTGAAACAGAAATAAATGTGAAATCAGTGGCTATATATACATAGATAATTTTACACACAACCAGTTTCGTGGAGCAGGTGCGTAAGTGTGGTTGTGTTTAGGAAGTTATCATGTTCACACTATTTATCCACTGTTAGACACAGGAAGAAACAGTTCCTGTTAAGTCAATCCATCAATACACGCACAATCTCACAATTAAACCCTTGAGGACAACTTGTGGACATGTCGAGCATGTATTTAACAGTTTGATGAGGGCAGCAGTTGTTGCCGGACAGCTGACCCTCTGTGCTACTTGTCATGTTCTTATTTGATCTGTGCCGACTCGCCTGTTTCTGCAGCAGTGGGGTTGGGTTAGGTGTGAGTGGTGAGCAGTGGAAAGCCCACACACACACACTGTTCTTCCTAATCTGCTTGTTATACTTCCATCAGCTCTTTTGATCTACTTTCATATTCCTCATTTGCCGTTTGCCATCATCTAGCAATACTTTAGGGAGAAGGCAAGTTAAGCTTAACAACATTTGACATTTTCTTAATTAATTGATTCTATAAAAGCTTCATTTCATTTTATAATCATGGTCTAAACCTCAATACTTACTGCAAATACTTTTCTCACAAAGATGAAGGAAAAAAATCTCTAAGAAAAGTGCCTCATTATGCTCACTTTAGTGTTAAACTAATAAAAAAAACAACCACTATGATTAAATAAATAAATCTCATCTTTAACCTTTTAAAATCATGCAATCTTCACCCTAAATGGGTTTTTATTGATGAAAGACTTGTTGACTAACTATTTTACTGGACTATTTTACTGGACTCTTTATGATGCAGCTGGACCATTTTTGTTGTAGTATCATCTGCTACCGGAGTACAGTATGGCTTCAAAAGTAAACTTCATTTGCGATTGGTCTGAAACAAATCTCAACAACACTTAAACAAGAAGGCTTGTGAGACAAACTGGAGAATAAGTTTAGCAGTTAGCAGTGGTTAGCATAAGCACTTCATTGAACTGAAGCGCTGGGTTAAAATCATGACTTTCTGTGTGGATTTTGCATGTTTTTCCATTGCCATTGTGTCTTTTCTCTGGATGCTCTGGCTTCCTTGTGCAGAATTGTGGTAAGACACTGCATGCTCAGTGCTTGTACTGTTAACTTTAAGCTGATTAAAGCTATACGTGATATGTAACTTTAATGGCAAGTTTTTAAAAAGATGCAGAAACTTTCTAATATGCATCAAGGACGGGCAGGTTTTAGGACCAAGCAAATGGATTTTGAGGGGGCAGAATTGCACTGGCTGTCAGTCAGGCAGGAAAAGAGCACACAGCTGCCCAGTGGCATCTGTTCAGTCTCCCTTTACAAACTTGCACTTACATGCACACATACAGTATCTCTTTATACAGAGGTCATAAATGCAGAGCCACAGTTTGTAAGGCCATGCAGTGTATTCAGTGGTCAGTATTAGAAAGTTAGTAAAGTTGAAATGAAAGGAAGGAAGGAGAAAACGAAAGGGATGGCTGAGTGATTCACGAGATGGGGATGGGAATCTTGTTGCTTAGTGGCTGTCTAATGTTTCCTTCTGCAGCTTATAGGTGAGAGGCGGCTTGAAACAAGACAATGTGTTTGCGAGTGTGTATCTGTGTGTGGGATAGGTATGTGACCTTGGCTTCTGTGTAGAGTCCAGTTGTTCCAAAGAATTTAGTCGAGCGCACAGGGAGCTGAGGGGAGTTACCCAAAAACACAAGGTGACTCACTTATTTTTTTGGGAACATATTCACACACATGTGCACATACTGAACTTTGGACACATAGATGTTGCTTGCAATGCTGGCAGTGAGTCAGAGTGATGAAATCCATACTGATTATTGATCTTATGGAGGATGAGAATCAGGCCATCAATGGAATAAACATAGAGATGTAGCCCTGCTTAGGTAAACAGGGGCGAGGACAACAGGAAAATATTTGATGCTGTTAATGATCTGGAAAATAGATTAGTCTGAAACATTTTCATCCAAGAGCAGTGATGTATTTTTACTGAAGTGTATCCCATTTTGTACTGTAGGTTACACTGCTAGAGCCCATTATAGCACTAGAGGGCACCTGATTCTCCACTTGTGTTGCTCTCAAAGACAAGGAATCTCTGCTTGCATCAAGGAATTTCAACAGTTCCCTTTGCTTTCACATTCGGCAAGCTATCGTTGTTTTTGTAGTACGGTATGTGTAAACTATGTTAAATGCAAGGCTTGGACCGATTTTAATTGGACAAGTTTCAAATACATCCCGAGGGGTATCCTCTCAGTCCATTAAGGCTTCAGATTGGTGTCACTTGGCACTGAAAGGGTTCTTGCCTGGCTTGGCAAAGCTGGGAGGAATGGCCTCCTGTTTATGGTAATAGTCATACGCTGTTTATAGCCATTATCAGTTATTACTACAGATGTAAAATAATCTTAGATTGAAAATGTGTTAAGATTTCTCCCTGCAAGAATTGGACTTTCACCACATTTTTACTTTGCATCACTCATCAGAAGTTTTAGAAATAAATAAATAAAAGGTACTATTATTTGTTGAAGGCTTCGGATTGCCTTGGCAACTGTACTCAAACAAGTAATTAATCAAATTAAATAATTGACTGGCACGTAGCATCTGAAATATAGGGGAATAAAATTAATAGATAGATAGATAGATAGATAGATAGATAGATAGATAGATAGATAGGTAGGTAGGTAGGTAGGTAGGTAGGTAGGTAGGTAGGTAGGTAGGTAGGTAGGTAGGTAGGTAGGTAGATAGATAGATAGATAGATTTGATTAATTGTTTTGCTTAAAAATGAATCAGTAACAGTAAGACTCACTAGTTGAAGCTGTAATAAAGAGTCATTGAGTTTAAAAGTTTTTAGTGTTCAAAAGGGAATGCTGCTTAAAGCCTCTCTGATTCATAACTCCCATCTCATCATCTTCTATTAAAATGTTTTACTTTGCTTACTTGTCCTACCCACTGATGTGAAGCACCAACCGAAGCTTCCGGTCTGCCCTAAAATTATTTTAAACACTTTGAGCTGTAACTTCCTGCTGGCTAACTTAAGTCCCAGGCAGGGACTGATGATGGTCGGGATCCTGAATAATACTACAAACAGATATGCAACATGTTTGCACCTCCTCCTCACCCACCCACCCACCTCCCTAAAACTCAAGGCGCAGCCAGTTTGCTGTGTGTATATATATATATATATATATATGTGTGTGTGTGTGTGTGTTTGCGGGTGTGTGTATTGCTTGATCCCGGCATGGCTCATGTTTCTGAGTGCAGTTTGTCAGAGCCCAGCTTGGAGCAGCAGGCACCAGTGAGGCTACACCAATACATACATCCAGAGCTGACATGGGGACAACCGTAGGGTTTTTTCCCCAGAGAGAAGCTGCAGTTTGGGATTGCAGTTGGCCATGAAATAACATGGTTTCATAGTTCTGCCTCCTGTTCTGCACTGTTGCACAGGACGCCTAAAAACACCTCCATGCACAGAAACACTGCTGGATTATTGCTCTACAGGACACAGCTTTGGAGGTTTGTGTATACAAGTGGAATTCAGAGAAGAGGTGATTGTCAAAAGACATTTTTTTGAAGTGTTTTGCCATTTTTGGGGTCACTGGATATAGAAGCTGTTGTGTAGGCTTCTTCATTACTTGATCACTTGGTAAGCTGGTCCAGCCGCACCCGCACTGTCAGTAGCAGCATCGCTGGCTGTATCTGGTGGATGGTTACAGGTCTCAGCCCCCACCATGATGATCAAGGAGACGTCGCTGCGGCGGGACCCTGACCTGAGGGGGGAGCTGGCCTTTCTAGCCAGAGGGTGTGACTTTGTCCTCCCCTCACACTTTAAGAAGAGACTCAAGTCCTTCCAGCAACAGCAGGTCAGTCAGTTCAACAGGCAGGGTGGAGATGGTGTAATCGTGAAGAAAATGCAAGCTCACAACAAATATCAAAATATTTTTCAAGCAAGAAAATGTTTAAATATATTTTGGACAAGCTATTATTTCATTTCATTAATGTATGTTATGTTAAATTATGCAGATGTTAGAATTATAAAACACGCAGTACATGCATCTTGTTGCTCTGATACACAGAGTTACATGCCTGGGACGGCAAACTATTTTGAGGCAGATCCTGGCAGGGTATTAATAGTGCGGAAGGTGCAGGAATGAGTGATAGAATGAACGCTGTGAAGGAAAGGACTGCTTCAGCTGTTCTGCTCAATACACACAGTATGGAGGCCCAAGAGAAGTCACCAGGGAGCCCCTTCTGGAGCTCCCCTGGGTTTAGAATTAAGAAACGGTGTTGATAGATTTTTTATGTTCTGTGTGAAAGTTGTAAGTTTAATGCCACCCCTGAACGACAGCACATGGGTCGCGTATTGGACTCGACATGTCATCTCACCATTCATTCATGGTAGTGTAAATTGTTGTCATGTGAATTGGTTTGGTTGTAATAAAATAATTCAGCTCCAAGCTTTTCCTGTGGACTGCATGTATGGATGCTTTGTTTGTTTTGGTTTTTTTTGCTACATGATGTGAGTCTTGAGTTGGGTTGCAAATATAAGCAAAATGGAAGAAAACCAGGACTTTTATGTGGTCTCCGTTTGTTTTTTTGTATTGCTCACCAAATTCTTATTTTATTATTAATGTACATAAAAAAGGATTGGTCAGGCCATAGTCTTGTCTGTCTTTTTTTTTTTCCTTTTGCTTTATTAGAGTGCCAGAGACCTTGAACAATAAACATGAGCCCTAATTATCTCTGCTTTACTCTTGTGCCACCTGGAATTTTCTTGTCATGGCTTAAAGTAAAATTCCAACTACTTTGTTTGGATAATGTGGTGACTTAACTGATTGCAAAACCAGTCTCTTGTTATTCCGCAAATGTTCGCTGGGAATTTCCACCACTTCCCGTATCAATCAAGGGAGCCCTCATCAAGAAAATATCACTGCCCTTACAATTATACATAGTTTCAATCTCTCTGGATCTCTACTTTTAGGTCCAGTCCAAGCCGGAGAAAAAACCAGGGACACCTCCGCCAGCGCCTGCCATAGCCACTCCGGCCCCCACACCCCGCTCACCCAGCCCTCCTCCAGCTCCAGCGATAGTCACCCCTCCTCCTCCGGCCATTAACATTCCCAGGTTCTACTACCCCCGTGGGCTCCCTGCCCTGGGCCCGGCTGCCAACCACGACGCAACCATTGCTGCCATTGAAGCAGCCTTCACCGAGTTCGAGGAGGAGAAGGCTGACATTTATGAAATGGGCAAGATTGCGAAGGTTATATCTGCGTTTGATTTAATAATACTGACATTTAATTTGCTTTGAAAAAAGAAAAATGCAGATGAAAAATCTTGATAAATCTCAACTCTACCAAAAATTTCTGTTTCAGTTGATAAATTGCAGGTTTTTATTACATTTTTTTTTAAATCCTTTTCTACACAAATGTGTTTCTTTGCACAGTGATGGTAGCTTTACCCATTGTTTCTGTTCAGGTATGTGGGTGTCCACTTTACTGGAAGGCCCCCATGTTCTATGCAGCAGGTGGTGAGAGGACGGGTTTTGTGTCCGTTCACTCATTTGTTGCAACTTGGAGGAAGTAAGATAAGCACAAAGTCTTTCAAATATTATTATCACAACTATAATCAGACACTGATGAACGATATCTTCCAAATCCTCACCTCTCTTCTTCTGCAGGTTGTTGCATAGTTGCCATGATGATGCATCGAGGTTTATTTACTTGCTAGCTAAACCTGGCTGTAACTATTTGGAACAGGAAGACTTTATTCCTCTACTGCAGGTAGGTATCTTATTAACGCAGCCGAGCAACTCAAACAATACATATTTTGTGTTAATGAATGTTTTTATGACTTGTGTGTGTAAATAAGCTTTGATTTTTCTATCCTATTTATGTTTGTCTGATTAGGACACCGTGGACACACATCCTGGGCTTATGTTTCTGAAGGATGCACCTGAATTCCATTCTCGCTACATAACAACGGTAAAAAGTGAACTGGGTGGACCTGTTATGTTTTATTTCATTCATTCTAAAGCTATATCTATATTTCCTGGTGAGTGTAATGCAGCTGTAGCTTTGTATCAAGTTTTTTTTTTTTTTTGTGCTATTGCAGCAAACAGAACATCAAGCAGTGTTACACTTTATTAATCTGTCCTTTAGTTTCCCTTCAGTTGGATGTCCCCTCTTTCAAAGTAGCATACAGATCAGGTGCCCAAACAGCATTAGCCATCTTATGTCCATCAACCTCAAAACAGAACTAATTTTGTCCACCTCTATCAGCCAGGTTCTCATTTAAATCTGTACCCTTATGAAAGCTGAAGACAGGCAATTAGATACACTGGTAAAACATATGTAAAGAATTGACATAAAAGAGTAAAAAAATGTGTTAAACTTTCATAAAAGCTTTATAAAAGGATTTCAAAATAATACATGCCAGATTTATTAAAATGAAACTGCACTTATAGTAGAAAGTGTAAGGTGATATTCAGTTAATGGACTATTTAAAAAGCAGTAATATAATACTTTTAATTGAGTCATTAATAAGGGATTTACCTGTGATACTTATACTCATAATACATCTGTACTTAAAACCATTTCAAACTGGATTCTTACTCATAATTGCAATTTTATTTACTATGCAAAACATTAAAGAGTCAAAACAATCACAATCTCATCAGCTTTACCTGCAACCTCGTCCTATACTCCTATATAGCAAAATGGGCTTTTGTGAACATCAGCAGTGTAACATTAGAGTGTGTGTCCCTGTGGATGTGGACTGAGACAGCTGCAACATGTGCTATAGAAGCCGAGGGTTTGCTTCATAGAAGTGCAGAGATGCTCGGGTGCATCAGCGCACTGTGACATCATGGAAACACTTCTGCCCTCCTGGCAGCCCATTTGCAGTTGAGACCCCGGCCCGCTGCATGTCCATTTTAAGACACTTCCCCTTCAGCATAGGTCAGCTGACTCTCTACTGCATGAGACATAAGTAGCCCTGGGAGGTCCTTGTACCAGGAAATGGTTGCTAATCCGCTCTTTGCTGAACTAAGTGTTGTGTTTCAAAGACAGGGTGTTTGGACCCACTAGTTTCCATTGCATGCTGGAGACCTGTCACACTTATGAATGAGGACAAGGATATCACTCCTAAATGCATCTGCTCTTTAAGGACAAACAAACTAACTTTTCATTAAAGCAGCAGAGACTATTATAGCTAACATGAGCTTATATAGATTTAATGGTTAACTGTAAAACCAATACTTAAAAATTATGAAGAAAGAAGTGATTGTAGAAAAATAGCCATTATATTTAATGAGACCCTGAAAGTTGTCTTAAGATTGCTTGTGCAACACAGATATTAGTTAGGACATTCAGGCATTCAGTTTATTATCATATAATAATACCAAGAGCGTTCTGGCCCATAGGATTGATGCCCTAAAACAACAATTATTAAGCCAAATTACAGAAGCAGCATGTCAATAAATAACTTCAAGCAAAATTGTTCTGTGTGAAGATATCAGTCTCTCACTCCATTGTAGAGGAATCTCTGACCTCTCTTCTTTATGTTCCAGTCTATGGAGGTTTTTGAGTTTTTGTTGATGAACAGCTTTATTGATGTCTCTCTTTACATCAGTTTAATCAGGTCAGCCAAGCTTTAAGTGTCAGATACATAGCATTTGAATCGAGAATACTTTGTATACAGAGTTCATGACTTTAATGTAGCTAAAAAATAAAAACCCAGACTATAACTCTGCCACTGCTTTGCTTGACACTTGGCATGAGCTGATAATCTCCACTCCAAAGAGGATGCATTTTCTTTTTCACTTTTTTTCATCCCTTCTTTAGCTATTTCCCCATATTGTGTACTTTTTATTTCAAAAGATTTCACAGCACAGCTAAATTCTACACCTTTCCACAAATTAAATTTATTGAATTTTTTTTGTCCTCACAGGTGATCCAGCGAATATACTACATAGTGAACCGCTCGTGGACGGGTCGCATCACCATGATGGAGATGCGCAGGAGCAACTTCCTTCAAACTCTGGCGCTTCTGGAGGAAGAGGATGACATCAACCAGATCACTGACTACTTCTCCTATGAACACTTCTATGTCATCTACTGCAAGTTTTGGGAGCTGGACACTGACCATGACCTGTACATTGATCCCAAAGACCTGGCGAGATACAATGATCACGGTAAGAACAGCCTGAGTTCACAGTTTAATTTTTAGAAGCTGATAATAAATCTCTAACATTTACATGGGGGTTATAATACAAACATCTAAAGCAGTGATCACCAACTCCAGTCCTCAAGATCTACCATCCTGCAGGTTTTTGTATTTTTTTGGTACAACACACCTGATTTAAATGAAAAGGTTCTCCAGCAATTTGTCAACTTCTGCATCAGCCTGTTAATTATCCATTGATTTAAGTCAGGTGTGTTGCAGCAGGGAAACAGAGTTGGTGATCACTAATCTAGAAAGGAAAACATCAGCAACATCTGTTTGCATAATTTCCACACAGTCCGATGTTAAATGCATTTCATTGTCTGCTGTGTTACATCACTACTTGGCCACTATTCAGTTCCCTTTAAAAAATTTTATCAAATATTAACATCTTTCTATATGTTTCTTTTTCTTATTTTCTAACAGCCTCATCAAACAGAATCATAGATAGATTGTTCTCAGGGGCCGTTACTCGGTAAGTGGAAACACACCCATAAACAGAGGATAGATTACTTCACCGTAAAAGCAGTACTGAGTGTGAGTGCCTGTTTCTCTTGTTTCCAGTGGTAACGCTGTGCAGAGAGAAGGCAGGATGAGCTATGCTGAGTTTGTCTGGTTCCTCATTTCAGAGGAGGACAAGAAAAATCCTACCAGGTATTAAGCAGTTTCTCAGATGTGTGTGATTGAGCATCTGTTAAACCATTCTAACTTATTTTGTCATCATTATTTAAATAAATGCTCAACAACCCCACTTACATTTCTACTGGTGCTCAGTTTCACAGGTTTTTGTGCCTGCATGCTAAATATTCATGTTTGTCATCTTGTTTCCAGTATAGAATACTGGTTCCGCTGCATGGATGTGGATGGTGATGGTGTTTTATCCATGTTTGAGTTGGAATATTTTTATGAGGAACAGTGTGAGAGGATGGAACGGATGGGCATCGAACCTCTGCCTTTCCAGGATTTGCTCTGCCAAATGCTCGACCTGGTCAAACCTGAGAATCCAGGTCATACATGTTTGTGTTTCTTTATTCAGTAGCTACAATCTGACATAGCGGTTTAGATATATGTCAGTCTGACATCTTAACGTGTGTTTCCTCCAGGTAAGATAACCCTGGGGGACCTGAAGCGCTGCAGAATGGCTCACATTTTCTTTGACACGTTCTTAAACCTGGAGAAATACCTGGACCATGAACAGAGGGATCCATTTGCTGTGCAAAAGGTGCAAATCTGCATTTCTTACATGTAATCTTGTGCAGGAACTGAGAGATAAAGATAAAAAGTTCAATTTTTTTCTTTAAAAATAACAAATAATTAAATGAATGACAATTTTGAGACAGTGTGGACACATAATTGAAAATGTAACTAATAACTGACAACTATGTTTCCTTGTGTACCACTAAGATGCTGGTTATAAGGCTTTCTTCCTTCTGCTTCAAAGTATAAATCTCTGAGATTTAAATATGTTGTTTCAGGACATTGATAGTGAAAGTCCAGAGCCATCTGACTGGGATAAATATGCTTCAGAAGAGTATGAGATACTGGTAGCAGAGGAGACCGCGAATGAACAACTACACGAAGGGTAAGCACTCTCACATATCCATTTTAGCAGCTTAAAAAGGACTACATAGTAAGGTGAAACAGTATTATGCTAACCTTTTCATAATGTGCCATCTTCTTAGGTCATTTGATGATGACTATGAATCAGAGGAACTTCAAGTCCCTGGAGATATTGGGAATAAAATGGAAAAACTGGTCATATCAGACTTGTCAGCATAAAACTCCTCAACTATATAAAAGAAGACATTGCTAACAAAGACTCTGGACTTCCCTCATAATTGAGATTTTATGTCTGTGTGTGTGTGTGACCATAAACCAGTCCTGTTCTCTGTGTGGTGCAGTAATGCATCAGTATTCACCCAGAAAACCAAAACAATGTCACTGCCTACAGCTCTTTGATCCATCTAAGAGAACAAAGTCAGTGATGGAAGGAGAAAAGTTTGTGAGAAGCCCTTAAATGAAAAAAAGCAAGCAAGCTACTTTACAGTACATGTGAATTATCTACTGATAAATCTGTAAGAAGACAATCTTTTTTGTTAATGTTATGGTGCCAAATGTAAGCTGACAGGTAGGCTGTCAGTTACACAAACTAAGCTGGAAAAACAAGGAGTTATAAAAAGATAATAAAGCCGCTGCCTTTGAAGATCAACAGTAACCAGTCAGCTGTTCAGATATATGGAGTGCATGTAGACACTGCCCTCAAAAAGATGTTTCCATGCAGCTTGTCACTGTGTTTTTTGTAAAGGAAGTCATTAACACTCCAGTCCCCTAAGGGAGAGGTCATGTAACAGTTCTGGTAGTTGTATCAGCACCTCCTCTCTGTGGCTGGTATGTGCTACTGCATGCCATCGCTGGAGCTGCGTGGTGCAGGAAGGCTGAAGAACATTTCCACATTTCAGTTCAGCTCACTGCACAACCTAAGCTGCTTTATTATTAGTGCAGCATTATCAGCACTCTGTGTCTGGACTCCATGTCTGGAGTCGTGGGATGTGGCGTTTAAGCCCCCTCAGTGAGATTACAGTGAGAGAAATGCATGTAAAGAAGAGGCAAGCTGTTAGTCATATCCATCTCTCTGGTAGGGTTGTCCAAACATTTCCACTTGTAACATCGGTAAGCACACAATAGATGTGCCTAGGGTTTGTCCATTGTTCCTGCCTGTATCACATTTTCCTACATCCTTGTTTTCTGGCATGCACAATCTAATAAGCAGAAGTGTAGAATAGAAACTTAGGCTCAGCTGCAATAATCGGAGAAGATTGCAAGCAAAAACTCCATCATACAAACAGCTCAGGATTGTGGCATGTTGCTAAAGAGGAAAAGGGTTAAAAAAATTTCTGTAACAATCCCATTTCATCCATTGTGTTTTACCCTTCTGGAAATGAAGCTTTTTTCCCACGTTCTTGTTAAATGTGTACAGTGCATGGTAAAAACTTTGATCGGTTATTGTTATTTAAGTCAAAATGTTCATTTTTCTCTGTTCCTTTGCTTCCCAATCATAATTTGTGTATGAAACTTCCTGATGTCCATTTTTTTTACTATAGCACACAAAGCCCACATCACTTAAGATGCCTCTGAATAGATTACCTAAACTAGTGAAGAACGAAAAAAAAAAAAAAATCCATCAGGATTTTTGTAATGTTTATTATTTCAGCCTGCACCCCATTACACTGGAAGGGAATGTCCTTTCAGTATTAAAAATGAATTAAGAGACTTATCCCCTCTTCATTTATGGTTTATTAAAAAAAAAATGTTTATTATTAATTCTCAACATATTTCTAAAATTTGGTCACTGTAACTCCAAGTAGACTACGTTGAATCCTGAAATTTGTAAATAGAAAAGAAAAGGCAGACAACTGCAAGGTTTGATACCACTACGTTTTTTTTTTTTTTTTTCTTTCTTTAAAGAAAATCTTATTAAGCTCCATTATTTAGTGTGCTGCACTCACAGGGACAGATACCTGTGTGCACACTCCCCCACTGTAAAGGAGCATGCGTCAGCATATAAATCACTGATTGAGGAGTGTGTTTTTAGGAGACTTTCTTTGTGTAGCTATCAGTTTTAGGCTGCTGGGTTTGTGTGTACGTTTGTAGTGCTCATGTTTGGAATTCTTTAATTAGGAATGGAGCAGGACTTGTGGCCTCAGATTACCTGGAATATACCTCCTCTGCCAACACCTACTGTACACACACGCACACACAATATAGTAACATTTTTATGGAAAGGGAGAAAGAGAGCTCCCCTTTTCTGCTTCAAACTGATTGTAAATCTGTCTTACTGTATATTAAACTTTAACAACTGTAATGATAAGCCATCCTAGCTATAATAACCCTGATTTTATTTTTAATTTTTATTTTTTTAGTGTTGTGGTTTGTATTGCTGTGCCACTGTGTGGCTTGGGAAGGGGGGTAAATTATGTTAGATACGTGTATATTTGTGTGTTTGTTGTTTGGTGGATTTTATCCACAGAAGTGGATGAAATCCTCTGTCCCTTCCCAACCTGACAATCACAAAATGAAATGAGATGGATCTCATACAGAAACCTTTGTAGCTGATGTTTCACTGCTGGGGTCACACACACACTTAATCACCCAGACAGTATTTACAGAGAACTTTAAAAGACAATGGGACGCATCTGACTGAGAACTTTTTAGCTCTATGCAAAGTGTCCCGGTGCTTACATGACGCATCGCGCAAGGAGAGAAGCCATGTAGGACTTAAACTCACAGGGAAATGTAGAAAAAAACTTATTTTGGTTTACTTCCTCTTGCACAGGGGAGACATGAGGAGGATGAGACGGATTGCTAATTGCGCTGGTTGTATTTGAATGGTTGCCATTTTTCCATTCTTTCAGTTTTTTTCTTTCTTTCTCGCTTTTTGTCCTTTTGTCATGTCACCTGTCTGAAGTTAAAAATAAAGTTTAATAAAGATGTTTCGAGAAAATTCATCTTCCTTGCAACCTTTTTTTGGTCTTCCTCTCTAAAACACACACATACTACATTTTATCCACACTTACCTCAGTCAGCTATAACATTAAAAACACCTGCCTCATGCACAATGAAACTGAGAAATGGGGTGTAAGGCGGCCAGGCTAAATACTGGCTTGTGGTTTTTTAGTTTAGTTCATGGACTGATGTTGCCATGAGGGTGTGTGCTTTTTTTGCTGGGTTTATTTTTATTTTTTTTAATTAAGGTTTCATCAACAGAAATGCCAGTGCCTGAGATTTTCCAGCAGAGTATTGCCTTGTGACAAGGTGATTACTGTTTCTGCTGTTTATGGAACCCACTAGTGGGTTTTAAAGTTTGGGCTGATTGGTCATTATTCCTTTCTTGTGAACACACTGCATAGTATTTCTGCGTGGTGATCAAGAGTGTGTTTTACGTGATTGTCCTCTCATAGATTTTGTTTAAAAATGCTAAATATTTTCATAATCCTTGATTGGAAAGATATTTTATTTACAAGAGTATTCTCAATTGCACTCTCAGCAGACGCAAACAAACAAGACTCCTCTGTTTAATCCAGAGAATCAATACACAATAGAATATTCTATGTAAGCTCTTTAAAAAAAAGAAAAAGAAAGAAAAACATGGAATCTACAAGGTCCACCTACATCATTCCCCTTCTTCTTCAGGTGTGTATTCCCAAAACAATTTGGTCTTTTTACATTGCCATAAAGAATTAAATAGTACTTCTTTACTCTCCATACATTTTATGCATGTGTCTGGTATATTTTTGTTAAATCTATTCAATTCCACTGGTGTACATCCGCATTAACCATTCATAATGTATCAATTTAAAACGTGTATTTATTCATTAGGTTTCTGTTTGACAGAAAAACAAACTATTTCCCAGTGCTTTTCTGTCAACTTCCATTTGTAGGTCTTCTTTCCAGGTATTCAGCCACTTCTGCAAGTTTCCAGATGAGTACATTGTCAAAAAATGTCAAAACTCTGAAATAATACCCTTTCTTGGAATGTCATTTGTCAGAATTTTTTCCAAAGCCAAGTAAGAGGGTCGGGTGAAAGCATTGTTCTGGTTTAATCCAATAAAATTTCTTAGCTGAAGATATTTTAACAGACATTTTCTATTAAGATTAAGGAAAAGGACAGCATAGTATTTCAATGTGGTAAAAATAAATCTTGGATAATTTAAATTTATCTCATATTCTATAGTTTAATTTCTGCATCTGCTCTCCCTGGTGTAAAGAAATGATTAACCCATATTGGGCAGTATTTTTTTAGATGTTGTTTAACATGTGTTTTTCAGATTTACTTTTGTCTTGCTTCTGTAATTTTTTTGCAGAGACTGAATATATAAAAAGGAGAAGAGGCAAGTGCGTATCTAATCATTTTAGAAAAAAAAAGTATGTTTTTGTTCTCTCAGAATGAGCCATGTCTAATTTGTGCCACAATTTTTACTACAATGTCTCTAAATAGACAACTCTGAGCTTTAAAACTACAGCACCGGCTTTGTTTGATAGGTTCTAGAGCATCATTTAGGATAAGAAATGGCTAAAAAGGCACATCAAAGAACACAGTATATGTACAAAATATTAAAGTAGTTACCTGTAGTTCAGTCATTGCTTTACCTGGGGCCACTGGATCCACTCACAGATGATAACATGTTTATGTTTGAAGGAATTTTGACCACTCTGTCCATTTACAGCTGTGCTTGGTGTTTTAAGTCATTGCTATGCCCATCTTTGCCACAAGATGTCAGTAATTCTTACACACTGCACTTTAATGCAACACGCTAATATACAAGATCTGCTCATTGAAATATAATTCAGATTCATGTTTTTGTTAGTCTTATCTAAATAAAATTTTTTGTATTATAATTCTCTTGCAGAGGCCTTTTTCCAAGCAGTTGATCATACTGCAACCCACTAGAGTGAAGTGGCTAAGTGAAATGCTCAAAGTTAGCATCTGTGCCACCACTGAAAGCAGGCCAACTTAAAGAAACTTATGACTTTGGGTAATTGTAAGCAGGAGTTTCTTCTGAATGCTTATTGTTCTGAAATGCAACAATTGTTCTGGGAGTGTTGTAATAGTTGGCATGCACCCATGCTGTGATTAGTCCATGAGCAATCTGCCTCCCATCGAAGGTCAGAGTGGATTGGTCATTGTTTGAAATAGCACTCTGCTTGTTTTCCAGAAATGTCAGGGGACAGAACAAATTAGCCAACCAGATTGCTGTCCTACCTCCCGGAGTCTATGGCATTCCACTGACATGTTTGTCCACACCCACCACCCGATGGTGGTAGTGTGATATCACCCGCTGTGATGTCATGACTGGAGGGTAATCTGTAAGTGGGAACGCTTGACATGATTGGCAGAGAGAGAACAAACACAGATTAAAGCTGAACACTGAGCGTTAGACAAAGCTTTCAAGAAAACCCACAAAAAATGGCAATCAAGGAACAAAAAAGGGAGGCAGAAGGATGTGCTTGGGCACTGCAGGGTCTTGAATCAGGCGGAGCATTATTCTTGTTCCACACATACCAATGATACCAGAAACATGAGCTATGGGTTTCTGCTGTCTGGGAAAAATCCTGAAAATAGATGGAAACACCAGAGAGACTTAGACATAGAAAGATTTCAGGTCAGTTGCTTGTTCCAAATGTACCACAGACACAAGGTAGTTTGCTAAAAGGTATATTAAATACTGGTACCGAATGTTTAAAGTAACAGTACACTCTCTCTCTCTCTCTCTCTCTCCCCCCCCCCTCCTCAAAAAAACAAACAAAAAAAACTCTGGCAACAATGTGTGAAAGTGACAAACTCCTACCTGCTCTTTCAGCAGGTGTGATGTGGTCTTGATTGATGGCTGACATTTCTGACAGGTGGACAGAGTGAGTTTACTGATCCTGATGAATAATGTAGCTGCATTTCTCTGTCAAGTCTTAAGTCATCTGTTTGGGAAGTTGCAGTTACTTTGGCCAGACAGCATATTTTACTGTCAGCTGTTGTTGATATGTTGACCTTCAACACTGGAGCCAGAAGAGGTCAGCATAGATGCTGATAACAACAGTTTTACCACCTTGCTGGTTTTTCTTTTTCCATTGACCTGAACTAATTTCTTTGCTGTTCTAATGAAATACCTAACTCAGGGCATGCTGACACAAATGTTTATCATATTCTTTCTTTACTGTTCCCTTTAAGGAATATCATCTAATATAATCTGCCTCCATCTAACACTATCCTCTGCCCCCTTTTCTCCTATACCAACAAACTTTGTGCTCTCTTTCACTACATCCATAAATCCCCTCTTTGGTTTTCTTGTCCAAAACATCTAATATGTGCTGTCCATCTGATGTACTAACTCCTGGCCCTACCCATCCTTGTCACTCCCAATAAGAATCTCAACATTTAGTGTCTGCTATCTCCAGTTCTGCCTCCTCCTCCTCTGGACCTCTGTCTCCAAACAATAAAATGATACAAACAAACACATCATAGACCAAAAATACATAACTTTCCAAAAATCTTGAACCACCAAAAGAAGAATTAGCATGACTCAAAAACAGCAGCAGATGAACAATATCTCAAAATGATGTTCATCTGAAAAATCCAACAAAGCCCTGAGAGGACCAGTGGGATGCATCCTCAGAACTTATATTTCTATAAAAAGTCATTCCGAAAGGAAAACGGAGAGAGGGAGAAACATCAAAGGTATGCCAAATGACACAATCACTGGACTTAAAATCATGGGCTACAGGTCTAATAGTGACAAATCCTCCACGATGTCTTAACCATATTATTGATAACAGTGTGGGGATCATCCTGACAGACAATGGAAGAAAAACCAGCCAAAGTAGAAAGAGAAGCTTTGGCTTTGTAAAGAAATTGGAAGAGAGCTAGAATGAAGGTGATAATGACAAATGTCGACCATGTGATTCCATTAACTGTGGCATCTACTGTATTTCCTCTTACCGGGGGAGACACTGAAAGAAACAAGAGAGATAGGTCTGCACTTGTTGGTGTGCACAAAGCTTTGGGTTAACTCTTTTTAACTCATGGTAAAGTGAATTCCATCCATGAATCTATAGAAGTTCCTAACACACACATATACACATTCGCATGTACAGTATGGGTACATGCATTCATACAAATGCATGCATGCTCCATCATGTTCCATCCTACTCCTCTCTACTGTCAGACAGTTGTTATCATCCATCCTCTGGTGTCTATGAACATAAACATACACACAAGGATATATGTAGACACAACATACACACATAAATGCATTCATAAGCACACACACACACACACACAGACATACTTGTAAGATGTAAAAGCTGAGGAAGGTCATAATTAGCATCTAGAAAACCACTCTGCAGAGCTGGCAGCGATCCGATAATCCTTTTACAGCTTTCTCTTCATCACTTTCTATCTGCCATAAGAACATACAGTGCATCCTATCATATGGCTGGACACATTCCACCTACTTCAAAGACCTCTGGTGAACTGAGAGTGCATGATTATAGGGAGGACTTGCTTTAAAAGGTCTTGGAGAAATAAAGAAAAAAATTCTAAGAAGCAGAGATGAAGAAAAAGCAGGAGCGAGCGAGAAAGCAGCTTGGTTGCTGGTAAACATCTGGCGGTTGTTGGGGCCTGAACCTCATATACACGGGAAATAGCTGCATGGCTGTTCCAAGATCTGCTCCCTCCAGTCTTTCCTCATCCGCTCTCCTCCACAGATCTAATCTAATGTGCCTGGCTGTCTGTAAAGGTCCAAGAAGTCACCCAAAGTTGCCCCACTTTGCCCAGACTTTTTCAGATTCCAAAAAGTTTTTGTTTTAAATTAACAACCAAGTTGTACACTCTTTCCCCTGTGCAGAACTGTGGGAACATCATGTTGATATTGAGTTACAGCCTCAGCTGCACAATTCACTTCTCACTTGTATAAAGCTTTCTAAGCCCCTTCCTGACTAATCTGCTTATTATTTACATCTCCTCTGTTGTGGTGGTCCACAGGATTAAGACAGTAAAAGTCTTCAAACATGTACTGACTCTGGCTCATTGACTGACCAATTTGGCACAAACCATTTGCCCAACTTATCTATTTTACAGGGATAAGGTACCCCTTTTTTGGGGGGGGAATTAAAGAGCAGTGGTCACTTAGCCTTTAAAACAGGTCGTTGGAAGCCATTTGGGTGGCTAGATGACCACCTTAATACCCAAGCAAAAAAGCACTTGGGATGACCAAGTGCTAAGGCCAAGGTCAGGAACTGGGATTTGGCCATAATTTTGCTGAAGCTTTTTAAAAAACCAGTAGAGTGGGACTTTCCTTTGAATGTCTAATAGATGATCTTAGATGAATACTCAGGCAGCAAAATTGAATAAAGTAAAAGTAAAGTTTAAATCTGGAGGTGGGGCACGGAGGCACGGATGCGAGCGCTTGGTGGCCGGGCCTCTCCCCATGGGGCCCGGTCGGGCTCAGCCCGAAAGGACAACATGGGCCTCCCCTCCCGTGGGCTCACCACCTACAGGAGGGGCCAAAGGGGTCGGGTGCAATGTGAGCTGGGCGGCTGCCAGAGGCGGGGACCCTGGCGGTCTGATCCTCGGCTACAAAAGCTAGCTCTAGGGACGTG
>JBAMHW010000022.1:17942785-17973038 GCA_037177495.1 Rhadinocentrus ornatus
CCCCCCCCCTCCCCCCCCCCCTCCCCCCTCCCCCCTCTGTAATTGGCTTTGTGGGATGCAGGGGCTTAGCTTCCAGTCGAAAAGGTGTGTTTAGATTTAGAGTGCAAAGGAATTTTCCCTGTAGTGCATGAATGAGCAATTTATTTTGCTTTCAGAAGTCAGAAGCCTCAAAAAGTCTCAGCATCAGAGGGTTGTGCACAGGACATTAGGAGAGCTTTAAATAGGATTCATTTTAGGGAATCCTGGAGCATCTGTAAAGTGATTCATTCCCTTGACTCGTTCTGAAATGCTTTTTTAAAATTGCACATTCTGACTGTGATCCGGTCAGGTAAGATAGAATTTCTCATGGGATTTGGGAAGGCCCTGCTCTTCAGCCGCAGAATGTTCCTGTTTCTTTTCTCGGTTTTATTCAAGATTTTTTAACAAAGCCTGCAGCTTGCATTAAACCTGTTACACCTGAGACTAATTCTGAAATCACTGTGGGATTCTGTAATTAATCAATCACTGCAAGGCAGTGGAAATAGAGCATCAATGGCGCTGAGATGATCATCAGAATGATCCATATTATTGTGGAAAATTTTTGTCTTTATTTGCCTGTGAAGTGCTCCTAACAAAAGCTGAATAAGGTTTATATCTATTCTTTTCTCTCTGAACATTAAGCCTCTGTTGCCTTCAACATTTATACACAAAAAAAATGTAAACAAAGCTCACAGGCTTTTATTTGAAAATTTAGGAAAGCTGCTGATCCTCTATTTAGAGCAGATTAAATGTAAAGAAATAAGATCAGGTTGAAAACCCTCTATTTGGCATTTAGATGACATCATGTCTTTTTGAGTTTTTTCTCTTTAGAATCTGTCTGAGAGCTAAAGATGTGTAACAGTATAATTTAAGCATTTTATTTTTGGACTTGAAGTAATGCTGTTGAATGCAAGGGACTTTTCTTTTTGCTTTGGTCTAGTTTACTTGTCATAAAAGTTCCTTTTTTCCAGCTTTCTCTGTGTGTATCCTTTGAATCAAACCCACTGAAATTATATAACAGCAAAAAAACAAAGAAAAAGAAAAGAAGAACAGAGTTGAGGCTGGAGTCAGGTTGAAGGAGGGTAGCCTTTGTTTCCCTGGCCTTTCTGCAACTTACATGAATAGGCAAGGAGTTTGAATAACACTTTATATAAGTTAACCTGTTCTGTGACCATTTCAGCTCTCTCACACACACTTTAGTGATGGTGTGTCATATGCCCAAGGGGTGATAATGTAATACAATGTTTGTCACAATTTAAATGGTGTATCAGTTTGTTTTCTTTCAATTAAGTGTTTGAATGTTGAGCAACTAATAATTTCTTATGAGTAAATATCTGTTTTATCAGCTCCTTCCATTAAAAAGTAACAAAAGATTGACATAAAAATATCCAGGTTTGATGGAGAGGCTATGTTTTAGTGGAAAGGGCAAAATGTTTCCCTTGAGTTTTTGTTGGGATGATTATTCTAGGAACTGTGAGGAAGTTATGTTTTATAAGGACTTGTGTCTCTGCAGTCTACCTGCACTGGCTTGTGGTGTGCTACTGGCCCAATAAAACCTTCTGGTACGCCTGGTCAAAATGGGGTCAGGGAATGGGCAGGATGATACTTGCCTTTGTGTGTACATGCTTGTGTGTCTGATGGTAACCTAGAACATGTTATCCGATGGGTAATGTTACCAAGCAGGGCTTGTGTATCAGAGACAGAAGCTGGTGAAGTGATAGAGTTACACAGTCCAAACAATGCTGTCCTGGAAAGTGTGTGAAAGCATGTGAAAAAGGTGATAAAGAGCAAGAGAGAAAAAAACTCATGATAAATGTTGCTGTATTCTTCGGGAATAGTTCTTTGGGCTTCTTGAAGGACATTACAAAGTTACTTGACCCAAAAAATTTATTGAGATTTATATTGTATATCATGATTCAGGTAAAAGATTTCGAGATATAAGATTTGGTTCATATCGCCCAGTCCTAAATTAAATGATTCAATGAAGTTGGTGTTGAAGCTTAAAAAACAGAAAAGCAGATTTTAGTAGAAATGGTCAAGTACGGGAAAATGTACAATACAAATTAGGACAAAAGCTGCCAATGTCCAAAGAAAAGCCTGGAGAACTGTTGCTCCAGATCACTTTAAAAGGTAATAAGAAAGCCGCAGTAGAAGCAAATAACAGAGAAATGAGGGTTATTGCTCTGCGATCGGCTGGTGACCTGTCCAGGGTATAGCCTGCCTCTCGCCTGCTAATTGCTGAGATAGGCTCTAGCTTCCCAGTGACCCTGAACTGGATTAACGAATGAATGAAAGTTGGCTCAAGGTTTTTGCATGATGATGTTTTTTTTTTTTTTTTCCGTTTATAATTACTGATTACGACCATTTAAACTCAGCTTTCCTCCCAGATATTGGTTCACTTTTTAGGCATGTGCAGTGCACAACCTCTGCATGTCTGCAGTTTTACAATGTCTGCTGTCAGTTGTGCCATCTGCTTCTCCAAATGCAACAGGTGTCCCCGAAAGATTGCTGCCTTCACTATTGCTGTAGCTAAAGCACTGTTTGGGTCAAAGTGAAAAAGCTGCTTCCTGCTTCCTTGTGTGTGATGAGAGGTCTTGGAGTGGATGTGATCAGGCGTTCCTCTCCTGTGAGGTAAAGGCATCACACCTGGAGTGAAGGAGAAGGAGGACTAAGTTTCTCTTCTTCTTGTCTCTCGGGTCTCTTTTCCTTGTGACAGATTATAAAACACACAGGTTTTCCCTGTGGTGAACTAGCTTGTTGCATAAAAACTGATTAGTTGTGATCTGATGATTTGCATAGTAGCTGGAAGGTTCACCATCATTGAAATACTTGCTTTTAAAAATTTTTTTTTTTTACCAGCAGTAAAGGAGAACTGTTTGACTTAATATACACATAGCAGTTTGCATCAACACACAACACATTACATAACATGTATGTATGTATGTAGTTATCTTTGTGTTCCTTCAAGATAAGAAAGAGTTGTCTTGCATTTCCAGTTTTACATAAACACACAGAAATTAGAAGTTGCACGGGGATGTGCCTGAGGGAACAGAAAAAATAGCTTTGTCTTGCCAGTTATCTGCTGCATGATGCTTTCACTTTCTATTTCCCAGCTTTTGACTTCTGTTTCTGCTGTTGTCTTTATTCCCCCCCCCCCCCACTGTTTCTCAGTCCCTTTTTCTTTGCCTAATAAATGGAGGCTTTTTGTTGAAGTATCCCAGCATCCCATGTTTGCTTGGCATAGAGATGTAATGTTTACCCTCCTCCTCTCTTTTTTTCTGTTTTCCCTGCCATCCTCCCTGCTTTCTTGTGTCTGCCTCTCTACAAAGTCCCATTTCCCCTCTTTTTTGTCTCCTTTCATAATTTCCTGCATTGTTGGCAGTGGATTTAAGAGGAGATAAAAGAGACCTTTAAACTTATTATCTCATCCATCTTCTTCCATCCACCTCTTATTTTTACAAAAAAACTAATGTATAATTTTTCATGATTCTAATCTTTTATTTTCTCAAGGACTTGTTTATACCCCTTAAAAAGTAAGTAAATAATATTTCTAATAACAAAAAAGTGTTCAAAAGAGGTTTGCTCCTTAATGATAAATTGATGATTGATTTATTATACCCAATATAGCATTAGTTGCTATATTTTGGTATTAAAATAGATGACTGATGACTTATTGTTCAGTACAGTATCATCTATGAGAGTATACAGAAAGTATTTATCCAAATGACATTTTTTAAATGGCTTATAAGCATGTGAATACAGCATGTCTGTCTAACATGTGACTTCCCCAAAAGCATTGTTCCAGCTAAATGGTGATTAAAGGAAAAGGCAGTCTGAAAGTGATTGCAGCTGTAGAACAGATATTATGTTGATCAGGCTGTCAGGTTTCTAATCAATTGGGGAAATTTTGTTGACATCAGCATGTAGAAAAGCTGCAGAGATTCTGATGTGGTTTATTGCTGTTGGGTCGGCCCGCTCTGCTTGTGCCCTTGTATAGTTCCTCAGGGGAGACATTCACGGCAACTACTTGCTGAAGAGTTGCCCACTGCTCTCTCTACGTGTGTGTGCATGTATGTGGGTGGTTGAAGGGATAAAGTGTGCACCTGTACACACACATCCCTGAGTTAACACACATGCATGAAACATACACACACACAGTTAGCTTTACGTGCCTGTATTAGCATGCCAGGCGTGTTGTTGTTGCTAGTTGGCAGGTCCATGGAAAGTTCCGTCTGTCGTTAATAGCTGTTTCTATGCCTGACTGTGAGCGTGTTGAGTGTGTATCTCAAGCGTCTTGAGTCTGCAGAGAGTTTGGGTTCTCCTGTATGTGTGTGTGTGTATGAGTGCCGAAGTGAGAGAATTGAATCTGTAAATGATTATATATCCGATACTAAACTGTTTTGACTGGAATTGGAAGTTATACATGCACATGGTTTTCAGTATGCCTCTGCTTTATGTATTGCTCTATCTGTTAGGATGCAAGTGATACAGTTGTGTGTGACACTGCTGTAAATGCAGTATGCGCATGTTGAGTAGGCAGGACCAGAGTTGGGGGCTCAGTTGAAAGAGGAAGTAGGTGCACTTTAATAATGCAAACCTGCATTTTGTTTTATTGCTTTTCCTTGTTAAACCACCCTCCCTTTTGCCTCTGCTCTGTCACTCCTTTCATGGTCTGCAGACACTCTCCCTACCCTGCCGCTGCCATGTCTAGCCCCCACCCGTCTCAACTCCACATACCTGTCATTTTTTCCTCTTTATTTTGCCATTTACAACCTATCTCTACAAGACTAATGATGCAGATGAAAATGAAAAATACAGATGGAGTTATTAATGCCATTTACACTGAAATGAATGAATTAGAAAGGAATTATAGCATTGGCTAAAACTACAGCCTATTGTTTTGTATAAAATATTCTTTTTGATCAGGAGTCTTAAAGACTCTTTTAAACCAGTGACGACAGGCAAATCACACTTTTTAAGATTCAAAAATGCATTTCTAGAGACCCCTTAGATTTCTTTGTGCATGGTGTAGACACGGCATCAGGTCTTCTTTTTTTCCCCTTCGCATATCTCCTCCCTGCCCTCAAGCCGGACCCCCCACAAATCACCAAAATATCCCAAACTTACATCCCCACACACATACACATGCACACCCCTGAACTAGTGTGTGAAATCCTGAGGCTGATTGAGGAGGAGGAATGTGACCTTCTGACCCTGTGCTGTGGGGAGGGGTGTTATAAGTGTGTGTGTGTTTGTGTGTGTGTGTTTGATGACAGGGAGCAAGTGATTGTATGTACACTTTCCATTGGCTTGCTATTCCCAGAAGTGTCTTCTCTCATTTTTCAGCCCAGATTTCTTCTAATGTATTAAACACTGACACCTGCACGTTCTCTCTGTCTTTCTCTCTCAAACACACTCACAAACATTCATAAATAAACCATGAGCTAGCCATGGAATTAAGCATGTAGAAGGGATTAATTCATGATTTGCATGCTTTGTTGTACATTTAAAAAAATGTGTGGATGCAAAGGATTTTGTGGGTGCATGTATGTTCACATCTCTCAGACCCGATTGTTGTCTTGTCTGTGAGAGGGTAGACAGGTTTCTCATGTAGGTGTGACTAAATAGTCTTTCTCTTTCAGCACCCACACAAACAAACACACTCACCACCCACTGAGCAAGCTTTATCATGGCCCATAAAACTGATGATCTGAATGTCTCTTGGGGGTTTGTCTGCATCTTCATGCTCCTTCATCCAAAAAAATAGTGTCTCATGCATCTGTGTGTGTCTGTGCCTGTGAGAAAAAGGGGGGAAGGTAGAATTCACTTTTTGACTCGGCATAGCTGTCTTAATTAAGACTCATGGCATCCAGCCCTGATGGAGCTCAGCATTAGTGGCAGAGGCATGCTGTGTGCAGGCCTGGACGGCAGCAGGTCCACTGGCAGTGAATGTGGGCTTATTGTCTGGACTCTGTGGTTGTCCTCCCTCTCTCCTCTTTACAAGCCGCTTGTAATGTAGAGCTGATTACAATGATTGTAGGTCATTGCACTGAAACGCATGGTAATGCCGGGGTCTTTGAGCCAAAGAAGCTTTAAAACAAACTTCACAGCTAAGGTCAAACAATGAAAATGATTTTAACAACTAAAGCTAAGTGATAGTCACAGTTTTGTTATAATATTCTGCATGTATGTGTGTGTGTACCTTTGGTTCCAACATGCTTAAAAAATTAGAGCTTTTACTCAACCATCATGCCTGTAGCTTCACTGCAGATAATACATTAATCACAACAAAGGACAGCATAGTTTAACCCCAAAAATTACCAATAGATATGTTTTTTGTGTATGTATGTTCAAAATGGCGTAGTTTCACAATCCCTCAAATTAAATTGTAAATTGTAAGATAGTCACATATTCGTAAGCCATTGTTTTGTAAAGAGCAGCGTTCATTGATAAACAATTAAAATGTATAAGCTGTAACCATGTAGGCTTTTGTAACTCTTTAACCTTGCATTTTCTAATATTTTGACCTAAGGATGTACATTAATTGTAACCCTTACCTTCCAAAAGTGAGAGCACAGTAGAAAAGTAAGAAGTCGGGAGAAGTTAATAAAAGTTCAAGGACTGTGGAAAAATGCTCATGACAAGTCTGAAGCTAGTTATCCCTTGTATGGAGTTCATGGATTAGAAACATTTAAGACCAAATGAACCCTGCAGATGTATGGAGACTGTTGACTTGTTGAATGAACTGATACCAAAGTTGCATGGAAAACGTAATTATGTAAATTTTGTGCGGTAGACCAGTGTTTTTACTTCATGGTCGGCCATGACATTGGGTTGCATAGGAAGTTGTATTGATGTTTCAGTTTCAGAATTAACTGTTATAAGAATTATAATAACAGAATTGTTTCAGGAGTCACTAAAACTAATCAGACATGCCTTGTTTTGTTGGACCAAAGCTAAACTACTACATTTGTACAATTATGCTTTAGAAAAGTCTGATTGCAAAAATTTTCTGTGTCTACTTTGATATTACCGTTGTAAATGTATGTGACAATCCTGGCAGCCATTGAGGCATAACTAAAACATTAAATAAGAAATTTGGTCCACGTTAGTATGTAAATGCTGTCACATTTAAAAGCTTCCTTGATGTGTAAAAGCATTTTCAAATGCATTAATATTTCACCTAATCAATAGGTGCACTTCAATTACTGTAAAGCCAGCATAAAAAAGACATTTACAAAAGTTGTTATTCCACATGCAATTTGTCATGATGTGTTTAATCCACAAGCAGGTGAATTTACAGTAATCTAGTTCCACAGTTGCATAGACCGTGTCCTGCCTATTTCTGTTATTCCTGACACATAAAACAACCCATGTTTTATATATTGTCTTGGTTTTGTTAATTTTTGCTTTCCGAACCCATTCATTTAAATATATTGTCGATTATAGGGTTAAAGCTTACATAAAAAAAAAAAAAAAATGCATGTACATTTTTTCTTTATGATCAGCTGTGTAATAAGTAATTTTGTCAACAGTCTGGAACTTAACGCTGTAGATTTTCTGGCTAAAGAGCGATAATGAAAGTATTGGCTGCTACCTGTGAGGGCAGACATTCTGTTGTGTGAATATGTGTTCATACTTTGTGTACCCATGCTTGTTTTTGTGCATCAATGTTCAAACATGCTCAGTAGTTACGTGTGTGTGCCCGTCTGTGTGTCGATGTGCGCAGTAAGGAGGAAGTGGCTGTGTTTGTTTAAACTAAGCACGCTCAGCCATGTGGGACAATTTAGCGGGAATGAGCGCCTTAAACCCCCCCCCCCTCTCATCCTTCTCCATTGCTGCATTGCACTCCTCCTCCATCCCACCCAAGTCTAAAAACCTTCTGAATGGGCGGCTGTCTTTTGATGGCTGAGGGGTTGTTTGGGAAGTCGGGCCAATAGTGTGAGTAGTGGGGGAGGAAGATGAGATGAAGGGCCGAGACAGGTTAAAGCTGGAAATAGGGTGCAGGAGGAGTATAGGAAGAGGATGGAGGCAGTTTAAGAGCTGGTGCTTATAAATCAAAGTGTAACTAATGTTCATTAGCAACTGATCTTTTCTTGTGAAAGGCATGCAACCACGAAAGTTATACATAACACACTCTGCATTCACTGAGTTGCTGTTTGAAAACGATCCAGCTCCACAAGCAAAGCACCATATTTGTGCTAAAGGGCTGTATTACATGGAACCAACTGCATTACACACTTATAAAGTGGAAGGACATACTGTGGAGAGATGAATGAGGATGTGGAGCTAGTTCTGTTTAATGTTAAACTAGAACAATATTGTCATGGCTGTGGATCATTTTGCATTGATTTATATGTGTGTGTATGTGTGTGTGAGAAGGACAAAGAGTGAATGTTTGAACTTGAATCCACTCCTCCTTCATATCACTATGACAACAAACGGAGGATTAAATACTTTGGATTTTGTGTAATGTCACACATTACACAGATTAAATAGAAACACAAATGTGCCAAAGGAATAAAGTTTAATGAAAATCTTAAAGTATTAATCGGTTCTGTAAGTCTGAAAACTGCAGGTCAGTTCTCCAAAGAGACTACTTTTGTCCCATCTTTTACATGTCTAAGTACCTAATGAAGATGCTCAGTTTGACACATTAATCAGGTCTGCTGTCTGACCCCTGACTGTAGTATTACTTTTCCACTTGGTACAAAGTTTGGTTGCAGACACAGAGGCTTACCCCCCTCCCTGCATTGTTAGTGATTAGATAAATCTGATTGGCGAGTCAAAAATTTCCATCATTGGATATTCAATCAGGAATGAAAAGGGTGGCAAAAAAGCTTTGTCCTTGCTGAATTGACTTGTATTTCAGACTTGCAGAATTGATTAGTACTTCAATTCAGTTCAGTTCAGCATTATTTGTGAAGCATCAACTGACGACAAAGTCATCTTCCAGACATACAATTTATTGTAATCCAATTAAATCAAACTGAGAATATAATCCGTGTTAGTTTAATTAATAATACATGTGTTAATGTATTAATTAAAAAAAAAAACTGGCTAAGGAAACCAGCTGATTGTATTTAATCTTCTCTTTGAGTCAATCCTGTCCTGAGCATGCACGAAGTTGCAGGTGAACGTGGAAAGGAAAAACTCCCTTTCAAAGTGTAAGTGTAGAAAAATCTCCCAACAGAACCAGCTTCAGGAAGACTGGCCACCCACCTAACCTAGTTGAGTAAGGTCCTTGTAGAGTTCATAGAGACTAGTGTATACTGTATTAGTCTATAAAATTCCACCTAGTTCTTCCACAGAGATGCAAGGTGAGGAGTTAGAGCACCTGGAGAAAACAGTCCTCTGTGCAATGTGCATGCAAATCACTTTCCTTTTGATTCATACTTATTATTGCTTCGCCAAGTTTTGTGAAATCTGGATTGGAGTTTTTTCATAGCCTTTGTGGAAAAAAACCCCCAAAGTATTCCTTCACCGGCTTTCTTCTTGGCGGAGGAAAAAAAATCAATGACTGACTGTTTAGTTTTCCTTTATAACCGTGTTTTTGTCTGATCTTCTGTCTTTTCTTTGTTCTTTGTATATTGTGTATGACTGAAAAAATAGATAAGGCATTTCTGTTGCCTAGCATAACCTAGCATAACCTTCATTTATTCAATCTGAGTTATTGCTTGCACAACAGAAGCTTACCTAAAGGCATGCATAGTTTTTGGTCAAAAGGTTAACGATCAGTAGGGTAAGAATTTGGGAAAATGATGTATGGATGTTAAGAACCAGTAGACTTAAAGCTGGTCACTTCTAGGTAGTATTATCTACAATTTAACCACGGGAAGGTAGTGCGCAGACTGTATGTATGTGCATACAGCCTGTCATGCTACCACAAGTCAGTCCAACTTTGGTTTTAGTCTACGGACCTGTGAGACCAGGCTTTCTGCGTGTGGCCAGACAGATCCATGGAGATTCAAGGTGTTAGGAAGGAGTTAGCTGTGAGCTCTGCTCGAGCTCAGTGCTCAGCGGAGAAAATCTCTTACTGTGGTGGGGCAGGATGAGGAAAGGGAGGGTGGTATGAGTTAGGGAAAGAGGGAAAAGAAGGAGGGGGAGAAAAGGACAAAAGGAGAAGAAAAATCTGGAAGCACTGCCACGAAGAAGAGTGAGTCATGTTCATGTGCTTGTGGGGAAAATAGCCACTTCCTCTGTATTAAACACACACAAACAGCAACAGAAAACGGCTTGTTTTGAGGGCTGTTTGCCATATTAGTCTTTAAAGTAATACTGAAGATGAAGTTGGAAGTATCTTGCATAAAGAAATAAAAGAGGTTATAGAGATTGAGAAGTCTGATGGATATAATAAGGACAATGACCGATCATGAGTTTTACCTCACCTTTATTACTATAACAATAATGGGGTGGGTTTCTGTTTTAACCAGTCTGAGTTGTGTTTTATTGTATATCTGTGTATGGTCATCAGTTTGTGAAACCAGGCTCAGTAAAAGTCACACACTATGACCCACATTATTTCACTTTATTACTTTCTTACTTCTGCTTGCATCGTTTTTTTCCCCCCTCATACACTTGAATATGGAACTGCTTTTCCCTTCTCTCTTCTGGAGTTACGTTGTGGCTACGTGGCAAACGTTGAACTGTCAGGGCCTCTGCTGTGGGTTTACTGCCTACTGGCCCCCAGCCCAAACACACACACCACACACACACACACACACGGCCAACTCATAGTTGTACTGCTGCAGGAGGGAGGGTTAGCTTTTACAGATGTGCACATCTGCTGAAGAAAGCAGCGCTGGGCTAATGTGAAGCTAGCTAGCCGCGTGCACAAAACTCCCATTGCAACATAGAGCTTATTGTCAACTCTCTTCCCTTGTACAAAATGAAGAGCATCTCTTATACTCTTGGCTTGATGCTTAATTTGTCGGACTCATTCAATTTTCTCTTCCTCTCTGTCTCACACACAAACATTTACTGCCTGCTGTCTGTGGTATGACAGACAGGACTAATGTTTGCTCTGCAGCAATAACACAATTAGGATTCCACACATTTCTCCCTCCACACAGACTCTACCTCTGGGCCCCTTGTCTACCTATCCCAATTTTCCCCATTCTCCTCTTTTCCTCCCCCCATTTGCTCTGGTATTATCTCTTTACCTCCCTTCTTCTTCCAGCTATATTTTGTATCTGCCCTTCTCTTCATTAGCAGATTACTGTCAGTTCTATCCTGTGCAGACAGGCAACTAATAATATTGATTTGATAACACCTGATTACTTTGTTTTTCACTAAACTGCAGAGCTGTGTCAATTATGCGTCCCTCTGTGTGTGTGTGTGGACTGTAGTGCTGGCACAGTCTTTCTTTCCGGTCCACTGCTCTTCCGCTTGGGGTTTGATGCAGGTGATCTTCCACCAAACGCCAATTAACCTTTCTCTGTCTCACACACACACACACACACTTAACTAGAAGGACTCTCCCACAGTTCCTGACCTGAGTGTAAAATAGCTATTTCCTCTTCATTTTTTTCCCAAGGAAAATCGATGCTTTAACTAGCCCTCCCTCTCTTACTCCCCAATTCTCAACTTCTCCTAATTTTTTTCTCTACTCTCTGTCCACTACATTGTCACCTTTCCTTCTCTCTGACCCTGTTTTGTGTGTTGCGGGTGTCATCTTAACTGCGTGTGCTTGTATGTGTTATGTAACAGCAGTCTCTCCCTGGGAATGGACTGCTGCCTCTTTGGGATCAGCTTTTTACTTCCACCCACCCAATACCGTGGCAACTGCCTATGAGGTAGGCCGATGGTACACCATCAGCCACTTGGAGAGGGGAGCTGCATTTTGACGGGGCACTGGAATGTAAAAGGCGGGGTCTTTCCAGGAAGTGGATGGCAAGAGTCAGATCCTGGAATTTTTTTCTTTTTGCCCCAGTTACTGAGTGGGCACTTTGAAAAATGCAGTATTTTCTAAGGAATATGATTCATTTAAAATTATTTGCATTGTGTATAATGACAGATAGCATGACAACATAACAATAACTTCTAATCTTAAAAAGCTCATTTTGGTCAAAAAGAAGAGAGACAGAGAGACAGAGTAAGGACTGATTTAAAGTCACTGGGTCATCTGTTTCTTTGCTCCTGTTCCTGGAAATTTGTCTTGATAAGAGGATTGACTGGATTGGTAGATGGATGGATGGGAGGATGACAGGGGAGAAAGGCTTTGCTCGGGGTACTCATTTTGTATGTGTGCGCACACACATACACACAATGGGGGAAGTAGAGAGAAGTGCTAAGGGTGTCGTTTACCAGGCTGAGTCCTGACTTGTCTGTGCTCTGATGCCCGGCATTTGGAGGAAACGGGGAAATAAATTAGACAAGGAAAGACCGAGAGAAAATTAAAGAGGAAAATAGTTTGAGCAGGAAAAAAAAATGGAGTAATCCACATTGGTGTTTTATGCTCTCTAATCTTGAATTAAATTAATACAGAGTGATAATTCTGGATTTAATCTGGAGTAAAGTGCAATGATAACAAATTATGCGACGTGGCTGCAAATAGAAAAAAAAAACATTCTCAATTGTTGTGATCATACAGCTAGGGGCCTGTGGCAATTTAGTGTAACTATTTTAAACCCATTATCATATTTTTGCCATCAGAATGTTTATTTCTGCTAAGTTATTGTCAGTTAAGCAGGTTTGCCAGGCACAACAGGGTTTTATTTTAATTACTAGTTCATCTAATAAACTAGATTAGTGTGCTTATTTCCTTGAACGAGGACTAAATTGTTTTAGCACCCTCTACTCACATGGTGCCATCAAGGTTAAATGGCCTTATTAAAAGTTTTAGATGCTTGTTAAGAGAATTGAGAGTTTTAAGCAGCAGCTGGCTGGTGGAGATTTTAACACCATCAGTTTTTTTTTCTTTTCTTTTGTTATGTGCTGCATCTCAACTGTTTAGGAGAAAAAAGAGGTACCTTAAAGTCTTAAGTTCAGGACGTTTGGAGAAGAGCTTGTTCATACACAGTTTGCAAGTGGAACACGTGTGCACTCATATGTGTCCATTGCATTCCACCCCACCCCGCTTTGAGTTCTTCTTCTTGGATGACATATCATTACAGCAATTACAGGGCAGGAGGACTTCAACCATACACGCGCGCTGAGGCGTGCACACATAAAGGTGCTGTACAAATGCATGTACATGCATATGCAAGCCAAATGCAGGCGGGCAAATTGAAGAACAAACTGAAAATGCTGAATTTTGATGCTCACTGCCCTCCCACTCTCTTGCTCCCTTCTCTTCTTGGTCTCTTGCTCTATCTTTTTCACACACACACATGAACATACCGCCTGCATAAGTGCTGAAAGCTGCTGGTCAATGTGGGAACCAAAAGAGGTTCCACCGTTTATAAATCCCCTCTCTGTTGCTTCCAAGTGTGTGTGTCAGGGTAGAGCGTGTATCAGTGGAAGCCATGCTCAACATTCCTTTTTTGCCTTCCTCTCCACTCTTCTTTTTCTCTTCCCACCCCTTCCCTCCTTTTGTGCATCTTCCCTTTTTCACTTCACCTCTCCATCCTGGTGAAAAGGTACCAACTGAGTATGTTTTTTTTTTTTTCACGTGTGTGTGTGTGTGTGTGTGTAGTATTAGAAAGAGGGTGATTGAGAGAGAGAGAACCCAGGTCTCTCCTAGACTGAATACCTTTTGTAAAAGGAGCTGGGGTTGAATGGGAGTAGTGTTGGTAGCAGTTTCCCACCATATTTAGAAGCTACCCCCATTTCTCAAACACGCATGCACAATTGCACATTTCAGTGCATCTGTGCATGTATTAAATGCCATCACAGACTGAAATTGTCAGCTGATGAGAGTAATAGGCCCTGGATTAGTCCCAACCATGCTTTGTTTTACTGTGTTTGCGAACATTTGAGATTTTGTGTGTGCTCTGCCATAAAAAGTGCAAAATTCAGTTAGTTCTGAGTATCGACACATGAGAACTTAGCTAGTCAAAACACCCATTTTGTGAAAGTGAAAACCTTTTACCTGTTTCTCTTTTCTCTCTGTTATCTCTCATCTTCTATCGCTTCTGCATGCACATAAGAAATATCTGTTATTTTAATCCAAAACAAAACATAATGCACACTCTGACTTAAACAGGAAACACTATGAATGAAGCATTTCACATCCAGTGAAAATGTTTTCGTTTTTATTGGACAGGGTGTAGCAGTTGGTTGGTGTTTAATTAATTAGTGACAAGTAAAAAAAAAAAAAAAGAAGAAAAAAAAAAGTTGTCCCAACTTGATCTGTGGGTCATCACTGAGATCAGTGCAGGAAAGTTAGTCATAACTATTAAACCACACAGTGACGGACAATAATATTGACTCCCAGATAAAGTTCAGTTTCAGTTCTCCATCTTGCTCGCTCATTTCTCTTTTTTGTCTGATGTGCCTCTAGTGAAATCTTAGTTATCTCTAACAGAGGCAAGGAAGTCAGGCAGTAGTTTCACCTATTTGCACCACACTCTGTGTATGCTATTTGCATGCATCGAAAACACAACAAGGCTTAAAATGTTGGGTCTGGAAATGAGTACAACATTTAAATTGAGAATATTTGAGGAATCTTGGACATTTTTTTAGCTAAACTGTCAGTGTATGTGTGGTTATGTTTTTTGTGTTTAACAAACATGCATGCTAGAAATTTACATTAGCTGACAGCTGATTGACAACTTGGTGTTTAAGGGGTTTCAGACACAAAAATGACAGCATTTAAGCTGCCTTCTTTCCTGTATTTAGCATTGTAGACAGGTGGGACCCACTAATTTTCAGCCCAATGATAGTAACTTGGTTGGGAGGCAGTTTTACATATCATTGTGGATTTTTTTTTGTTGTTTTTTTTTCTTTTTGCTATGTGTAGTTATACTGCAAATGCTGCTAAAACAACACCACCAAAGACACACCAACCAAGCTATTTAAATACACCACATGCAAATATTCCTGTGTGACAATTACAGATAATCTCTTTCATTCTACTTACTTACTCACACAGACTCATTCCACCTCCAGATGAGAAATCAAGGTCACCCCCCCCCCTCCCCTCATACGTTAAATGAGAAAGGCTCAACCTTCTTTCTATCCAGCTTCCTAGACTTTTATAGATTGCCATCTAATCCACTCACTCTCCTTTGACAATAGATGTTTTAAAGATTGCGGTATTACATCTTAAAAATCAATAGTTGTCTCTTTTTGTGACACATTTGCTTATATAAAGCACTATGTCTCGTCAGTTATGATTAATCATCTTCAACTAAGAAAAAAAAAGAAAAAAAGAAAAAAGATACACACTGACTAAAAGCTAAACCTCTCTCAAACTTCAGTGATTCAGTTTGTGATGTTGGTCACATGTCCCGAGCACTGTGGACTGCACTGAAGCAAATGCCAAAGTTACAAATAAATTCATGGTAGCACCTGGTGTGATAAAGACCAGCAGTTGTCTGTTATAATTGTTATTAGGGCTTTGATTTGTCATTGAGATTTAGTTTCTTTTCATCATGAACAAAATATTTGTGGCTTAAGATAGAAGAGGAAGTGAACATGTTCAGTTTGTCACAGTGTTTTGTTTTTTTTTCTTTTAGAGTTTTTGTTTATATGAATGATGCGAAAACCGATGTCTAAGCTGGTAATAGTGGGAAATAGCACGGTGGCACAATAGTTCCTTGTTTAAAACCTTGACTGGTACCTTTTTGTGCATCACTTTTAATGAATTGGCCACCTAATCCAGAAAGGAAACAGTTACAGTGATAGGCTCCATGTGACCCTGGACAGGATAAAACATGCAGAAAATTGATAGATGGAGATCCTAAATTAGTTTAATTAGGCTAAATCCATTTATAGTTTCTAAGATCAGACATGATAAGAGCAAGTAATACCAGCCATCACATATTTTTATTGTTTAGAGGTTGCACAAGTGTGTGTGTGTTTTGTTTTTTTGGCTGCGTAAATGGTTGTAGGGAGACAGAGGTGTGAAGCAGTCGACTGGAAGTAAGTCAGACAGTCTTTTAGGTGGCTGTGAATATCCATTATGCTTCATCAGGATGGACAAACTGGAGTCATTGGGTGTGAATGTGAATAACGAATGGCTGTATGAGTAATGACCGTCGTGTTATGAGGTCAGAGTTGCCACTGGGGCTTCTGTATGTGTGTCTGTCTGTGTGTGTGTTGCATCTTGGTGTGCGCTTTACTCTATGCATCTTTTATGTCAGAGCAGCAGTTTTCACACTTATACAAGGCTTTCTGTTTAATGACAGACACGTGTACATGCACAGACACAGTCTTTCACACAAACATTTATACAAGTGGCTGATTGTTTTCTGCATCCAACATGGAAATTTAACATTTTATCCCTTTTTGGAATCATTACCTTATATGTGTGTGTGTGTGTGTGTGTGTGTTGGTAATACTGTATAATTTATAAAGATGATTGTGAACCAGTCCTGACTTCAGCTAGCATTCACGTTTATAAGCACCTCTATCAGTGTGTCTTATGAAATGCAACATAAGAAAGCTTTGTCAGTGAACAAATTTTTACTGTTTGTAGGCACAAAATAGTATATATACATTTGATATTATATTATATACAACATACCAAGAGCATCAGCTTTGGTTATCATTGCTTTGAGGTTTTATGCTAAGCTAATTAGCATACAAGCTCCAGCTTTGTTTTAAGCAGGCAGGAATGAAAGCAGCATCAAACTTAGAATTTCAGACCCAGCAAGAAAAACTATTAAGGTACAGAATTCTATGTATAACAAAGTTGGGCTCACTCAAATAATTGAGTATATTTTCTCATTTTGCTATCAGCATTTACCCAAGCTAAGAAGACTCAGATTTTTTGATAGAAGTTTGTTTTAAATCTAACATTTTTTATTGTCGGAGAGCTGTTAAAACATTTTCTACATGCCTATATGTCCCGAGATGTACATGTTTAAAGAAATTTAAAACATCTACTTAAAGTTAAATCTATGAGAGAAGTTGGTGCGAAATCACATCAATGGTGTGCATTGTTGGTTTTATTCATTTCCACTTGTGATTGGGAATGTAATTATGTGTTAAAAGATTATATGAACCCTTTGAATTTGATAAACACTGTGGGATTTAAAGAGAGGTCTTTGACTGTCCTATTTTATCATGAGCTACTTACTCTCACCATCTTCCCCTCAGCTTTCTTCTCAAACTTGGTCTCTTCTCTTTTTCCTGGCAGAGCTGACAGTGGTATTACCATCTGTCTGTGATGCATCCTGGACGTGTGTGTGTCTGTGTGTGTGTGTGTTCAAGGTAGGATGGCCAGGCTGAGCTGGGAATGGGGCTCAGATGGAGAATTAAAGAGGAGAAGAACAAAGTCAGTCATTTAAAAGAAAAGAGTGATTGAGAAACAGTAAAAGATGTTGAAAGGGTTGTGTGAGTGTGTGTTTGTGTACAAGCCCCAGCTGTATGAGGCACTAACCCTTCCAGCGACCTTGTCAGAGCTTGAAGAAGACCAGCTGAAAGAAAAGACACACAATGACACACAGCTGTTTTGGCAGAAATGCTCTGTGTGTGTGGACAGCTCATGTACTCTGTGTGTCAGTGATGGATACCTAATGGCTTTCCTTTTGCTTACCAAGATTTAAAAAAAAATCCCTAATACATACATATCTTGTATGAGACTTGTGTGTGCATGTGCGTGTGTGTTAAAAGCAGCTTATAGCCATTAATCAGTAGATCTTTAGCAGTGGCTTCTTTCACCAAACACCTACGTCATATAATAATCTTCTGGCAATGAATGCGTGCGTTTGAATATATGTTTGTGTGTGCACATGATGTGCAACTGCAGACCACTTTAGGCAGCAGTTCTTAGCTTACCTGTGTAAATATTTCCCTCAGAAGACAGCGTATGGAGCTTTAGTGATTTTATTGTGTTTATCTGTGTGGCTTTTGCTGTGTGTATGTGTAAGCACACACACTTTGTTAAAGGTTTGGTTTAAAACTCTGATGAGGACCACATGCACAGCTGACACATGCTTCTTTGGTTTCTTGCCCTATAGCCGGTTTGGTGATGCCATGTTATTTTCCACTTAAGATGAATGGCACTGGTTGCTGTTTTTATTTTTATTTTTTCAGTGTGATGCTGTCTGGTTTTTAATCCTATTATTATGCAAGCAGAGAGTAAAAACACAACTGACCCCAGAGGACCTTGAAAGACCTCTTGTTTGCATGTTTGGGTAAAATACTCGTTTTCTGTGTTGTATTTCCAAAGCTAACAGCGGGTGCAGTTACCTCTATTCACCAATAAACTGAGACCTTTTTTGTGTTGTTTCTTTTTTCATTAAGCAGGATAGTTACCATAATCCCTGAGACTATTGTTGATGGTGAAAAGCTTTGAATTGATTTCACTCTCATTTCTATTTTCTTCTTCCTCTTTAATCTTATCTTTTATTTCATATTAACATGATATGACTTGTGGATCTTACAAAAGCTAATGTACCCATACAAACCAGTGTACAATGAAATACAATAACACAGACAAAAAACTAGAATGATTAGTGTATTTTTTACTTTTTTTCACATGTCTACGTGTTCACCTTTGTTAAAATAAACTGCATGCTGGTCATTGTCATTTTACATCAATGTCCATATCCTGTATTTCATTCACTTATTTTCATAAGATCGTTACATTTTTATGCAAGAGCTTATCAAAATTAGGATGAAAACTTCAGACTGCTGTAAACCCATTGGAAACAGGGAAATGTAATAAAAGCTCATCATCAATGCAAACAAGCTTTTATGCTCACATGAAATGGAGAATTGCATGATAAACACTGTTGGAAACACATTGTCTGGTGTAATAGAGGCATAGCATAATCTAGATATAATTGCAAAGTTATTTTGGGAAATTTAAACTTGTTCAATGAATGTTCGATAGATTATCTGTGTTACTTTTTTGTCTGTTTAGTATGTAGCTAGCAGCTGTAAGCAAGGTGAAGCTGGGCCTTTTTACATTTCAAGTTTTGCATATATTAAAAAAAGAAGATTTAGTACCTAAATGTGGAATTTTTATTAATACCAATCTATCTGTTTCTTTTGTTTATTATGGTAAAAAAAGACGCAGATGTTTTTCTGACATTAACTGCCATCATGATTGAAAAATAAGAATGCCATGTTTGTGTGTCTCTCTGTACTTTCCCAGGTAGGGCAGTTCAGTCAATTTCTCCATGAATGTACGTCACAATGATGATGACAGACCAGATTCCACTGGACTTGGCTCCGCCCCCCCTCCTGAACGGGGAGGTCCAACTCATGCCTCACATGGTTAACGGTGATGCAGCGCAGCAGGTAAAAAAACAAAACAAAACACAAAAAAACAAGCACATTTGCATCCAGCTGTCATTGCAGGGGGAATTTGCAAATGCAGCCAACTTCTTTCATCATTCAGTACCTCTTTTTTTTCCATTTCATCACAAGCACCCAGAAGTAGCCACTACCAGAAACAAGACTGAGCACTGAGAGATAGAGATTTATTAACATTTATACAGTCTTAAAGATATGTTTTAATCAGCTTAAAGCTCTCTTGCTCTACTGATGAATCCCAAGTCTGAGCTTTAAATACTTTGGAATTCGTTGCTTCTGTGACTGTTTTATCAGATGCTGCAGAGCTAGCTGGATCACCATCAAAGTACAAAACCCCACCCGAGCTGTGCACAGGCAAAAGGAAGCAATCAATGTAATTAAAAGCAACACAGTCAGTTGAGTTGGATTTAATTCCTTTGTCACAGATACAGCATCACTGTGCTTTTTGTGGATGAGGGATGGCAAAGGTGTTTTTTTTTTTTTTTTTTTTTTTTTAATCAACTCTGGCCTCTTCCCTCACAGCCAAAAGGAAGCATGGTGGGAGTGTTTTGACTGTGACACATAACATTTATGGTTTTGTTTGGCTGTAGTACACAGCAGTTAGGGAGCTCTTTTTATTGTAACACCCTGCAGTTTAAACTTGGTTCCCAGTGTGTAGTCACAGATCTAGACCGATGATTATAAAGATTTGAGTCAGCAAGCGTCCACTTTTGTGTATATTTGTTTCTTGGTCGGTCATACTCTGTGTGTGTTAGAGAGCACGTGTTTGTTTCTTCTGCTCTTTCAGCATCTGTGTGGGCACACTAGTGTCTGTGTTGAGTTGAGTATTTGTCTGTTTGCTTGCCTATGAGCTTTCCTGTCTATCTGAATTTACTTGCCTACATGTGTTTATATGTGTCTGTTCCTGTAAATGATTTTTTCACGTGAAATATATTATTTAGATATACTAAATAAGCCCAACTGATCCATTCACTTTACATAATTTTTCCTTTTTGTAACAATGCAGCCAATGGAGTTCAAAATTAAAAGCAGTTTTTGGTACCCATGGTTGACGTGGTAAAGTATTATTACTTTTTACAGTAGACAAACCTTCATAACTCACATTTGTTGCACTTTGCTGAATCAGCATAAAATATTATCAAAGGAATAATGAGTAGAAGAAGTAATTTTTTTTTTTAGGTTGATAGAATTAAGTTTTTCTGCCTTTGACTGTGTTTTCTCTATGGCAGTTGTGGCTGGAACTCATGGTAACACTAGTACTTAGAGGTGTTGGTCATGCCAAAGGACTAAAACGAAAAAGGAAAATTGGAGTTATAACATAACACAAGTCAAGACTTGTTTATTAATTTTGCACAATCCAACAAGGAGATTTAAAGAGCTTGAGAGGAAACATAAAATGCAATAAAACACACTATCTCAACAACAAAATAAAATAAGACAAATAAAGGTATAAGGGACAATGCAGTGAAAGTTACTAATCTAAGCTTATCAATTTTATTCAACCATTCAACTGCAGTGGCAAACATAAAAGTCTGAAGATTTGATTTAAAGAAGCTAGCATTGCAGCAAACCTGCTGTTCTCTGGGAGTTCGTTCCACATATATTGTGCATGATAACTGAAAGCTGCTTCTCCTTGTTTAATTTTAATGGTGGGGACAGAAAGCAGACCTGTTCCAGATGACCTGTAAGTACCAGGAAGGATCAGATATTAATTATATTTTGGCTGTAAACTATTTAAAACTTGGATTTTAATATAATATGAAAAGTCAGAACCCCATATTGGCTACATAAGGAACTTTTGCTAACTTTTTCTCTTAACTCTTAAACATGCAGTAATTGCATTATAAAATACTTACTGTAATTTATCTGCCTGACAGAAGGAAGCATAGACAACAAGATCAGCATCAGCTGTAATTTATTTATACTCAAGGAAGTCCTGGAAGCCAAGGTTGATGCCTTTGTGTTTTTTACGGAAAAGGGTTATTTAAAGGGGTTTGACAAATCAGGGAAGGACATGAACCGAGTGGTAAAGCCAAATCATGGAGTTAGCATTGGAATGGATATCAAGCTCTATAAATGATTCCTCAAAATTTTGGCGTTTCAACATTTAAAGATAGTTTTAACAGTTATAAATGTAATTTTCCTATGGTGCTAAAGTTTTGTTTTCTGTTAATCAAATCTTTTGTTGATTGATTGGTATTGACTGCATCGTCATGATGATTTTAAATAGACCAATACAGATCTTAGTGCGTGCAGGTTTAAGCAATCCCCTTTCCACACTCATACCCACATGGTCCGATATTGGGATTTTCTCAGTCCTTAGGTCGCCATGTACTATGCCGAGGTTGCATAGCAACAGCAGTCGCTGCAGCAGACAGAACAGGAAGTATGCGAGTGTGTGTCTGAGGGAGAGGAGCAGGTTAGCGCTGTGATGGGAGAAGATGCAGAGACAGCAGGAGGAGTGAAGGACATGAGACTTCTACAGCAGCACACCTGTGGAGCATAGGCAGAGCTGTGCTTGTGTGTGCATGCATGTGTGGCTAGATATATGTGCAATGGAGGGTCACCTGTTTCATGTCTACAGCCACGTGTACACTCTCAACAGTCTGTACGCAGAGAATATGACGGTAGGGAGCATGTATGCTTTTTTTCAGCCTTGCTTAAGAAACAACACTCAGAAAGCGAAACAATGTCATTTTGGCTCCATCTTTGTGCATTCTCACCTGGTTTGTGTTCACTTAAGATATATGCGCCTCTCTACGTTTTGTTTGTGTGTACTGGTTTTGTGTTTACTAGCACTGTTGAAAGAGAAAGGCTTCTCCTCAAATCAAGGGATTTTACCAGTGGCTTATTTAACACCACATTAGTATGAGTGAACTCTAAGTGCACACCCTACTCTAAGATACAATGGCCATCAAGATGATTTGCTGCAGTAGGGACTCTGTTATGTTATATTGTTGTTTATTGACTAATTTTATTTATTTGGTATTATTAGCATGATTTCCTTTTTCTAATAATGATATTTTTGTGTTTGATAGGTGATTCTAGTGCAGGTGAACCCGGGGGAGACATTTACTATCCGGGCGGAGGATGGCTCGCTGCAATGCATCCAGGGTAAGTCTCCTCTTGTATTTTGTTATTATATTACCATGTGACCTGCTAACCACCCCGATTTGAACTTTATTCTTGCTGCACAAGATATTTGTACTGAAAACGCATAAAATATTTTGCTGAACAAACAAAAGCATTTCTTTAAGTGAAATTTTGCAGTTATTTTTTGGAAACCATTAGTCTCTATTGATTTCAGTTAATAAAACAAATCCCTGCTAATGCGGCTTTTGCTTATCTGTTGGTTAATTTAGGGCAACTTCTGTTTCCTCCACAAAAGTTGTAGTTTGCGTCCTGCATTTGGTTCACTCGAAGTGAACTGAACTATGTTTTTAGGTGGAACAGACTTTAATTTGTGCATTCACAACTCCCCAAATAAACTTTCCACGCAAACAAACTTAATCAGGTCTTAAGAGTAAAAGTGCCAAGAAAACCTCTAAATTGCAGTCAATAATGCAAAAGTAAAGATGAAAAGAAGGAATAGGATGGGTTGGAATCGAAGGGCGTCATCTCCAAATTTAAAACTGCTACTTGAAAGCAGTCTGCTTGACGACAGACTTGGTGAGATTGGACGGCTGTGGCTGAACTCAGGCTATATGTCCCATGCCAGCACATGAAAAGCCTGAAAATGTGAGCCACTTAAAAACTCTTAAAGAAGGAGGGAGGTGACAGTAACATGGGATTTCCCCCCAACTTTTCTTGTCTTACTTTGATGATGTCAGAGACTATAAGCTGCTGTTCAGAAACTTTGAAAGGGCGTCTTTGTTTTCCTCGCAATCTCTTTCCTTCTCCGTCTTCTTTCAGTCTTTCTTTGCCCTCTAAGTTGAGAGAAAGCAGTTTTGGCTAAGACACCATTTTGAAGGCAGAAGGAGACCAGGTTTTGGTTTGCTATAAACTCACAGTATTGACCCAGTTCTGGTCTGGCTCTGGTGGTTTTTCTGTTTATTTGTATGGTTGCATGTTTGCAACTGTAAGCAGAATTTAGCTTTGATGGCAAAATGTGTCCATGCTTGCCTTTTTCTAATGACTTTTACTACAGTTGCAGACAGGTAATTGGCTGAAAGGTTAGTGGCTAGAGGTCAAATTTTAATGCAGATGTTATTAATGTGGAGTCACACACACACACAGACATACTTACTCTACCTCCAAAAGAGGTCACTGGGTTTAATGAGAGGTGGAGTGTGGTGGTGTGTTTTGAAGACGAACTGAGCCACTCTTTAGACTGACTTTGTGTGATTTCTGAGGTCTCAGAGCTTTGTGTTTGCACATGCTTGTGTACTTGTGTCCTTGCATGTGTGTTAGTACTTAGGGTGCAAGTGTGTGTGACTTTACAGAGTGAGATTACAGAGGCCTCAGGGCACAGCCGGGGAACAGCTTTTATATAAAGTAACCTCTGTTTAGCTGCTACACTGTGGTGCATGCATGCAAACGTGTAGACACACACGGTTGCTCTGCCACGACAGATCCTGTCTGGAGACGTCAACTCAGCAGCCACAAGAGATTCTTTCATACAATTCTTCAACTTTTATACATTCTCCACCCAAAATCTTCTCCATTAGTCTCCTCCTGTTTTTCTTTTCCTTAACGTGCACCTGGAACAGAATAGAGGATATTGTGCTTTAGGTATTGATGCTAAAGATTAGCTTCATCGATGCTAACTGCTTCTGAATCAATTCAGCTCATTGATTTGGACTAAATCTTACCCTCCGAGCTTAAAAAACATTTAGAAATCACATCGAAATGTATGTGATTACATAATTCACAGTTTCCTTAAAGTATACTTATTTTTTTGGTCATTTAAGTAAATGTCAGTGGGCTGCTGCTACTTTTCCTCTTCACTAGAGATGGCTGCCTTCCATTGTTTTTCCTTGCTTCCATCTTTTTGGGTTTTTCTTTGTGTCCTTTTTAGTAGTGAATCACTTTATCTTAATCTTATCCTTTCCTGTATCAGTCGGCTAATTAGCATTTTCTCTGTGTGTATGCAAGTGCCAGCGTGTCTCCATCTCCTGCTTAAACAGACTGACCTGTCAATGCTCCAGGGGTCAGCTTCATCTAGCGCCCCACACACCCCAAACCCCCTTTTCATCTCCCCTTCCCTTTTTCTCTTCCTCCCCCCACTAAGACCATTCCCCTGAGCTTTCCCACACTCACATCAAAGGGCAAGACTCTAGAGGGTGTGTTAGAGCACCCTGCTCTGGAATGTGAGTGTGTTACCATGCGTTTGTGTGCTTGCAAGTGTCTATGTGTGTTTTACAAGGCTGTGTTGGTTTACTGTGTTGTTTGGTCTTTGTTGAGATTTTATGGGGGGATGATGAGGCCAGGAGGTGAAGAGCAGGAAGGTGTGCCCTGCCAGGGAGGATATTACATCATGAGTCTTGGGTGGCAATAGCTACATTTTTCAGCATAAGTTGTAGTTTGGTTAGAGTCATAGCTGTCTGGCAGCCATGCTATAAGTCCTCAGTTAGATGAATATAAACTTTGTATCTATGCTTTAGATATATAGGGATGAAGCTGTGCCATATTTCCTCAAAAACCGACATTTATTTTTAGGTTTTATACTTTAAAGGTGAATAAAAACTAAACATAGGGGGATAGACTCTCCACATGATGTCATTTCTTTTTATTGATGTCATATTAATTTACTCCTATATTTTTAGTTGTTTGAATGTAACTATACCCTTATAAACATATTAGCAATAATTAAGTAATTACTGAATAATAATTAAACCAATTTTAAATATGCACTTAAAAAATAATATTTTTTTATAATTAATTTATTAGAAATTTTAGATTAAATTTGGTCTTGTGCAAAGGCAGATTGATGCCTTAGAGCAGTCTCACTGCTGCTGCAGTGCAGTGGCATGCTGGGAAATGTAGTCCTTCTCTCTGCTGCAGTCCTGTCTGCTTTGGCCATTTTTTCTGAAAAGCACATGGCTGTATTCAGCACTGCCCTTGTGACCTCTGTTGTGTGCTGCTGCACTCGCAGGGTGCATGTTATCCTCATGTCATTGAGCAGAGGTGAGAATCAGGGGACAGGTTTGTGTTTTGCCAGCAGATGCGTGCAATTTTTGCTCACTTTTCTCTCTCTGATTAATGTTCTCTGTGCTTGTCTGGGTGCATCCGGATTCTGTTATTTCACGTCTTCACGCATCTCCCAAAATCGATTAGCCCTGCTGTCATAAAAGATGTTCCGCTGACCTTAATGCTGCTCAGAATGGCTTTGATAAGTCATCTATGAGATACTCCTCATTTAATAGTAAGGGGAAGCTGTACTGTAACCACAACATGACAGCACTTAAAAAAAAGTCTTCTGGTACAAGAATTTATAGTCTTTATGGTTTTCATGGAACTTGCTTTTATCTCATTGTTGCATACTTTAGCCACCATACATGAACCTCTTCTTTAAATGTGGATTCTTTGCAGGTTATACAGAATTATTTGGACTCCTTATGAGACATCATTGTGAACTAGACTATTTGATGATTTGTTCAAACTCAAGGGCAAACTAAACAAGAATGGGAAGATTTTTCATTTTTTCCCCTTTGTTTCCAACTGCTTCTCTCTTCTCTTCTCCCTTTGTTTTACTCGGTGTGTCTCTGCTTCTCCTTCGCTCAGTTAGATAGACAATGCTGATATTGCTCTTGTTGTGTTCAGTGCATTGCTACAAAAGTTTCCTGAGGTTTTCTTTGATTAGCCTTCTGCCATAGTGTGCACTTCTACACTCTCAGCCCTTTGATGTAAATGGAAATTGCTGGTTGAGAGAAAAACGATGGAAAGTCTCGCGGTCTGTGTTTACTTCGAGCCAGGTGGCTCTAAACAAACTGGGGGAGAAGACACAAATACACTTTTTTTTAGAAGGGCTTTATTTAGTGCGCTGTTTTGGACAGTCCAGTGCTGCTTGTAACCAGAAGTGGTGGTTTTAGGATATTTTTCAAACCTGCTTTAAAATCCAAATCGCACCCATATGGGACAGTGTGACTGGGTTGCTGAAATGAAAATTGCTGTGCAATAGACAGAAGTTGGCTGATGTCTATATTCCAGTCAGCTGAAAGCAGCATATACAGTGCATTTATGACAAACTTAGCTGTATTTTAAGATTTTTTTTTTTTGTGAAAATGAAAATATTGTCCCATTATCCTAAAATAGAGTCCCATTTTCTCTTTGCTTGTCATTATGTGTTAAGAGGTGTGATTAGAAACACTAGTGGGTGCTAATGTTAATGTCATAATCAGTTTTAGCAACAGAAATTAATCTTTTAACCAATTGAATTCACTGCTCAATATAGTCATTATCTGTATCTATGCCTGTCAACTACTAACATTGTTTTCATACTGGTTTGTCTATTCAATAAAACTACGTCTAATATCAGAGCTTCCCAGGCACAATAGAAAGCGGGGCTGTTTTCAGCTTTGTGGTTAAGGGTTTTTAAGCTAATCAAATGGAGTTTTAAATCATTAAACTAACAAGTAGAAATTTTCCAGCTGCAAGATTTTCACCTGGCATCTGCATACCCTACAAAAATGCATCCCTAAAACAACCAGTCCACCATATTTTTTCAAGCTCATTCAGATAAATTTGCAGTGATGTCTCAGTCATATGTGTTAAGTAACTAACACCAGTGCAGATTATTTCTCTGCCTAACATTGCATCTAGTTGACTTCTGCTGAGTCTGGGTTTATAGTACATGCTTCATATGTTGGAAGAAAGGAATGGATAGAGAAGTTCATGGCAGAAAGAGATCAAATAATGGAGAAATCCTGTGTGTGTGCTGTGTGTATTTGGGTGTACATATGTCTCTGTGTGTACCTAATATTTATGCAGTCTTGACTTGACAGCCGGTGCAGAAAAATCTTTTTGCAGAAGATTTACCTACAAGATTGTATGCCCTCAGGGCAACTGTAAAACTGGTCTGAGGGGTGTGTTCAGCACATATATCTTAATTTTGTGTTATGTCCCATTGCATTTGGGAAACTGATCACCATGGTAACTGGCTCTCACTCCAGGTGGTGTGTAATGGAATGTGATCCCTCAGGGCACAGTTTATGTGTACGTTGTGCATGTGTGTTTGTGTGTGGCATACATGACTTTCTTCAACCAAAAATTTTAACTCCAAAGTAGTTTGTAAGAAAGAAAGAAAAGGACAGAGATGATTGGATTGACTTATTTGATGCAAGGTAGTTAAAACCGTAATTTCAGTGTGTGTGAGACCGAGAGAGAGTTGACTGCTGTTGCATGCCCTGCCCAGCACTTAATTATAAACTCAATGCCCTCACTCAGTAAGGCATGAGGAGGCAGGGAAAGGATGGGAGAGGGGAAGGAATGGAGCTGAAATAAAATGACAGAATGCATGAGGGTAAATAAAGGAGGAGAGGCAGTAAGCGAAAGAGGGGTAGATTGAGAATAAGAGAAGTAGATGCTGCATGTCTGGTCGTGCCTGCTGCCATGCATTCCGGGTGAGGCCACTTCCTCTATGCGATGACCCCAGTCACCTCTGTGCTGCAGCTGAGCTGGTCTAGTTTGCCAGCTCATAATTTCTGTTGCAACTGGCCCACTTGGGTAACTTGGGAGTGGGAGTGGTTTGGAAGGGTAGAGGAGTGTGACTGTAACCCTTGAGAATACAGTATCTGTGTAGAGGAGAGTATTGCCGATTTTTCCAGACGTACAGAGGGAGAAGAAAAGATCTTTTCCAGGGATTAAATTCTTGGGTCTCTTAAAAGCTCAGGTTACAGCTGGAGCACTTCTCTCCCTCTCTACACCTTCAATTCCTCCTCCTCTCTTTCTCATTAACTCTTCCACTTCCTCCCTTGCTTCCCTGTCTTCCCTTTGTGATAAGTTTTGCTGATATGCATGCTGTTTTGAAACCTAAGAAGAAGAAGAATTTAAACCTAATAAGAAGTAGGTCTTGAAGAAGTTGTCAGGAAAATGGAAAATTGGTGCAGCGATTTGTTAAAACATGCACAAATATAAATTAAAATACAGAAGCAGTTTTCTTTACAAGTCTTATAACCATGAAAGACAATAGTTGGTATGAATACCTTTATAGTGTAACACAGCCTGAACTGTGTTACACAAGCTTTGTTTTGTAACTTCTTTAAAAAGTCTTTAAGAAAAGTTTTGCAGGCTCCTTGAAGGATGCCCTAAAGCTTTTCTTTGGATTTTGACTGTCTTTTGTTCTGCACTCTGTCAAGATGATCCCACAATGCTTCAATAATGTTAAGAGCTCAGGGGAGAATTCATCACTCCAAAAGACCAGTTGCTACTGATTTTACATCTAATTCTTGTAAAATTTAGCATACAGAAGGCTTTTCTCACTGTTCCCTTCCTTAAGAATAGCTTTTTTATAGCCACTATTTTTAATCAGGCTTAGGCCAACAGTAAATGGACCAATTGATGGGTCAGATATGCATCTCCAAGGTCCTGTGTCAGGTCTTAGCTGTTTTGCCCCTCCCCATTTCCTAAGGAAATCACTTTCAGGTACTGTTCATCTGTCAAAAATATTTTTCAGGCCTGACACATCTCATTTTGCCCTCTACTTGTCTGGATTTCTCAGTTCTTTCAAGAATACACTGCAAACCATGCTGAGATATTCCAAAATTTAAGCTAGCAGCTCTTTGTGAACATCTCTGCAAAAATATTACTTTGATTGTTAAACTGTGTCTGTCTTTTGATATATTTCATAGATGCAACCAAAGATACAGGATAAACAATATATATTTGCAACAGGATTCTAATAACAATATCTCAAAAGATACAATTTAAAATGTTTTGCTTAGTTGTCTGTTATGTGTGGACACAGTACTGGTTCATCCCTTGAGTCAGGTGTCTTTTTAAACCTAAAGGATTTATAGTTCATAGTTTTAAGCAGCTTCAATAAACAAAACGTTTCTTTAAGAGGGGTCAGATACAAGGACTGGTTTAAAATTTTTTAAATGAAACACAGCCAGTGTCCAAAGAAAAAAAAGTTTTTCAGATTATAAGAACATCTTTTTTCTTGGCATCAAAATATGAAGAAACCAAAGTTGTCTCAAGAATTTTGCAGAGAACTGTAACTCCTGAGAGTCAGTTTAAAAATGTTGTATATTCTTATACATGCTTACACATGCTGCTGTGTGAATTATATTAATAATATTTACATTATTCATCAAATGAGGCCATTTAGGCTGCAAATTTTGATGATACACATCAATGAGGAGTCTGTATTTTTTAAAGGATGAAGCAAGTGTGCCTGATTCTTTCTGCACAGCTGCACAAGTTCCACATGTGATTGTTTACATCATGTGTAGTTATATTTCACAGGGAAGCCCATCTTTTTTCTTTTCTTGCACTGATCTGATTGGATGGGTGGAAGTGTGTGCCAGTCTATGGGTGGACTTAACCAGGGAGGTCAAGGACGGGTTGGAGACAGTGGTAGAGAAACAGGCCTGTAAGAGAATTTAGTCTGACCCAGATACTTTTCCTTATTTCTATTCCTCTTGCTTAGAAACTGTCTAGAATGTCTCCACTTCCTTGCTTGTCAGATCATCTAACAAATATAGAGCGTGCACATGCACCCGTGCACATGCACATACTGTTGAAATGCATACAAAAACAGTGGAATTCATAGTTGGAGAGTTGGGGAAAGTCCCTGCTAATCTAGGACTTCCAGGCTTGCCTTCTATCTTTCCACTGAGATTCACAATTCCTCTTCTCTTCTCTTCTCTTCTCTTCTCTTCTCTTCTCTTCTCTTCTCTTCTCTTCTCTTCTCTTCTCTTCTCTT
>JBAMHW010000022.1:17984053-17999185 GCA_037177495.1 Rhadinocentrus ornatus
TTTATTTATTTATTTATTTATTTATTTATTTATTTATTTATTTATTTATTTATTTATTTATTTATTTATTTATCCCTTGCAGGTCCTGCTGAGGTTCCCATGATGTCCCCGAATGGGTCAATCCCCCCTATTCATGTACCTCCAGGATACATCTCACAGGTTAGTCCATGTCTGTATGATTTTCTTCAGTCTGATGAATTAATCACTGGTTATCTTTTTGCCTTTTCTTCTAGATTAGCTTAGCATTATTGAATGTGTAATGCTCAAAATTACCACATTGCTCCAGCACCTCTTTAAATAGATATGGTACACTATTCATTTTTGAGGTCAAGTTAGTGTAGTGGTCATCACTGAAGAATCATAGACATAAAAACAGAAGTCAGACCATTTATGGAGAGTTTGTGCTCAAATCACACACAAGGCATATACAAGACATTCCAACTGTCCTGTCGGTTTTAGTTTAAAAACACAAGTAATCAAGACTGCTTCTTCCATCAAGAGGAACAAGCAGGAATGTGGTACTTTGGGGTCTGTCACATGTATTTGGGCCTGCATTCGCCTTCAAATGGAGAAAAGTGGGGTTTGCAAAATAACACAATAAACTGTCCTCACAAGTAGAGTGTTACAAATACATCTGTGGGTTTTTGTGGTGGGATTGTGCTCCTACGCCAATGGAAGTCAGGTCATTGGCTCAACCATGGGTGTGTGTTTGTCTTTGCATGTGTGTGGGTGTATGTTAGTGGAGAATGGGCCAAGCATGAGCGGGAAACAGTGTCACTCTTACATAAACAAGCCTGATAGGGGAGGCAGTCGTTCACTGGGCAGTTTTTTTTTTTTTTTTGGTGGGGGGTGGATGGAGAAAGTGGTGCAAACACAAGATAGACTTTGCATGTGTCTATCTATCTCTATGTGTGTAATGTGCACATTTTTTGTTGTCTTGTGTTTAAATTTGTGTGTGTCATTTCCAATAAAAATTACATGTGGTGCTGGTATGTAGGCCAGTTCCACACTGCTTTTCTCCTCTTTAAAAGTGAAGGGGATGAGGGGCCTCCCCTTCCTTCTCCTCTTATTCTCCCCCACTCAAGATCTTTCTCACTCTGATTAATTTTGTAACCCTCTTTGTCTCCTCCTCCTGATACCCTTTTATACACATGCTTTTTTCTTTAGATCTGTCATATTATGAGAGTCTGTTAGTTCTCAGTTTGTGTTGGGGGTTTGGGGGTGGTGCTGTTTGGTGTGTGTCTGATAGTGTGTGTTGTTGTTGTCAGGCTCCATAGATTGCTTACCCTCTCTGCAGGGAGTGTGTGTTTGCTCTCTCCTTGGAATGCAGGCGTGTGAAAGTGTCTGAATAGTTGGAATGTGTGTCCCAGTCCATGAATGTGAAAGTGAATACATGTATGGAATCTATGGTAATTTGAGGCAGATTTTTTAACCTAGTGGTTATTGAAATGCGCCCACATCTGATGACAATGCTGCACTTGTTTGCACCAGTTTAAGGGACAACACATCCTGTTGGCGCACCGTTTTAGTTGTCAAATGCTTTCTGCAGTCAATTCCTTCACTGGATGTCTTTATTTCAGACACAGAACACCCGCTTTTCACTTGAGTCAAATAAAAGCCAACTCTACCCTGGGAAACATCTACTCCACAATGAATAAAGTTATCGTAGATTAATGCCGTTTTCCAATAAAACAACTGTTTGTGGGCATGAAAAATCTTGATTTCCCAATCACATACACCAAAATGAGTTGCCTTTGTTTAGACAGTTTTGTGTGTAAAACAACATGCAGCATTAGATGTGAAAATCTCTTAAAAATTTCCATTCTTTTTAATCCCACAGGTGCTGGAGGACACAACAGGGGTCCGCCGAGTGGTGGTGACTCCTCAGTCTCCAGAGTGCTACCCTCCCTCCTACTCTCCAGCTCTATCCCCCACACACCACCTGCCCCCGTACCTGGCTCACCCTCACTTCATCCCCAACTCTCACTCTTTCTATCCCCCTGTAAGCCCAGGGGAGATACCACCCCACCAGTACTACCAGCACCACCTTCCCCCCATGTATGGCGATCCAGGTACTCACATTCTGACTGGACTCACTGGACTGGAATCAACTATCATTTTTATGCTGAATATAAAAAATTCTGTTGAAAATTGGTCTAAGTTATAAACTTTTGTTTGGATTCTTCTCTCTTCTCTCCTTAGAAATAATTCCAGTTTATGGGATGTCAAACTACATAGGCAGAGAGGAGACATACAGCAAGCCACAGCCTAAAAAGATAAAGGAACAGAGACAACTAGAGCGACAGAACCGACTTAATTCCCCTCCCTCCACTCTCTACAAGGGCAGTCTGGGGCCAGCACACAACGGATACAGGTGATCACATCGCGTCTGGGCTTCTTGAGAAGGGCATGAATATTAGTTCACTGATTTAGAGATGTCCTTTAATGTTTGGGGGAGGCCTTTTAAAATAATATTACAGGGTTTTTTAGTTATTATTTACCTTATTATGTCATCACATGTTGACCAACTGTAAAACATATCACACATGCCTATCTATTCATCTGTTTTCTCATTTATTTATCTGTTTGTCTTTTTTTATAGCTAATGTTAGGAGCTGACTTGCTTTTTTATAAACTTATCTTATTTCTTGGTCATAACCGTCACTGTTTTCTTAAGTTAAATTTGTATTGCTTACTCCTTGATGTTTAAGATTAATCCTGTAATCATAAATTGGACCTATGTTTTTCACTTTTTAGTTTAAATGATCTGTTGTAATAAAGTCAATTCTGTTTAATTTTGTTTATGATGCAGCAGCAAATCACACGCCCCATCGCTGGGGTCAATGGGGTCAGGCGGAATCAGCAGTCCAGGGGGCAAGAAGCCAGAAAGACGACTCCGCAGCAGTCCTAGAAACAGCGAGCCAGAGACACACACACAAGGTAGGACACTCGCACAGGTGCAAAGCAGGGAGGCAGACTGTTTTTAGGGGCTTAAATGCATTTTTTTTTTTTTTGGCTTTTGAATATTGAAAAACTTTGACTTGTCACAAACTATTATTGCAGTTACACACAAACTAAGTGCAGATATGTGAAATCAAAGGGCTAATATGTAATGTGTGGGATTTTCTTTTAACTCAAATATGGCAAACTTCCGATTAAAAAAAAATAAAGACCCCATAACTAGAATCAGTAAGACTCTGTAACATAGAATATGTAAATTTCTTGATTTGACATTTCTGTCAGTAGAAATGTAAAAGAACCGTGGAGCGGCTTTTTTGTTGGAATAATGGATATGTCACCAAGCAACAAAGTCACCTCATATCTCTTTGTGGGGGAGTAACCTATATTCTTGCTGCCCGGTCTTTCTGTTGGTCCCTATGTGACTGGCTTTGTTGTCTTCAACCCCAGTGCCTCTCTGCATTCACAAAGGCCAGATAAAACACACCTTTCGTTTCTCTCTTTCTATTCTCCTCTCTCTTTTTTTCTGCACAGAATATTGCCTAAAAAAATGAATGGATGAGGAATGAATGCAGCTTCACTGAGGTGAAGCACTCAGAAGGGGGAAGGTGGAGGGTCTGAGGTGGGAAGATGGGGAAGGGGGTAAGAAAGGTTGTCTGGGTAACCACATAGCTGAACCCGTCCCTGAGCGCTATCGTTTTACCCTACACTACAATACTGGCCTTGTTACTGAAGGCTCAGCCACAGAGAGGGGGGTTTGGTGGGGGAGGTGTTAGACAGATAGGGGGAGGGGGGAGTCACATACCTGTGGAGTCCTACTTGGGATGAAGGAAACCTTTGAGCTTAGAGATTTAGACACCAAAGTTCAGCTTCTTCACTTGCACAACCATATACACACCAGCACATGTGCTGATGTGGCAGCACACGGTCACATACACTTATGTGTGGGGCCACTTTTCTTTAATTAGAAGTCTTTTTTACATCAAAGTTATTAAAAAGAGCAGAATATCTTATTTATGTGCTTACATGCATAACACACAGGGGTCTGTGTGTGTCTGTGCAGGTGATGACAGAAAAACATAAAGAGACAAATGAATTCATCATCTCCCTAATTTTAACTGTCACCTTTAAATTTATAATCCCATCAATCAACGGTTCGTCCTTCATGATATCAGATCACAGGAAGATTCCAGCTGGGACAGGTGTAGGTAATGCATTTTCCACAGTAAATGACCAAAACTTACAATAGAAAAACACATGTATACCTACTTTATTTATTTCACATTTTCTCAACACAATACATCACAATAATGATGTCACTGTGATTGCAAGCTTCAATAAAATATACCGCTATCAGGCTCAAACCCACTAACATCTGGCTCTTGAGTGCAGTGTGAAAGTGTTTAATTAGCATGTAGTTCCACGTCAAATAACCGCAGCAGACTTGAGATTTTATCGGCTCCAGATTAGCTCTGCATTAATGGAAATACAACACCCGGATATACTTTCTAATTTTCAGTGAGGATGCTGCAGTCGGTGCAACAGAAACACATGTCTACTTTCTGTAACATCTCCCAAAGACTAAAACTAACAGCAACAACTCAAGGAGAAAGTGACCAATTTATCAGGTGTTATTTTATTACTTTCTTTTCAATCGAAACTCTATAGACATTTGCATAATTAACCCACACAGTCCATATGGTCACAAGGGGGACATGGTGGACCCTTACAAGTGCAGATGGCAAAATTTATGTTGCAGAGGCATCAGTATAACCTTAAATTTATCTTAGTTTTATTTCTATAAAAATGAGTGTATTATGGAATCAAATTAAACATAAAATTAGCTTTACACAAATGTCTTTAAATATAACGAAAAAAAATTCGCTAATATATACAAAGCTCAAGTTTATGTCACTTATGACTATAAGAAAATGGGAAATGTAGTAAATGCAGCAAATAGTGTTTCATGCACATGCTGGTGCAGAATAGATGCAGTGTTTTTGTTTGCCAGTATTTTTTCCAGTAAACAAAGGAAACTGTGCATATTTAGGCCATTATCTTTATTGTTCTTCAGGGCTTTGTCTCTTAAATTTTCATATTTCCCCTGAACGTGAATTAAGAAAAAGCCTATTTCAATTGAGACAAGGTAAAATAGGTTCATACAGTATAAATACTCTGCAGTTAAGTTGCTGAAAAGAAGTCCAAACACCCAAGATGATCTACTTAAAAGTTACAACCGGAAATAAATTTAGTTACTTTCATTCCTGAAAGTCATTACTTGCTGCCCTTGTGTTCATAATGAGGTCTAACTGGAATATTGCTTCTCACAAACACAATGCTATTTTGTAATGCTTTAGAAGTTAACTGGGCAGAAATAAAAACCACCTACCACAGTTTTAGATGAACAAAACAAACAACCTATGCAGCAAGTTAAGACTTCTGATGAAAGAATGACGCACTGTGAGATTTAAATGGACCTTTTAAACATACCGCTCTATACATTTTCACGGTTAGGTTATCAGGCACAATTAAACCTGCACAGAAACTGCATTCAAGAGGACTGTATTAAAGAGGACTGGACTTTCGGTTTATGCACATACACTGTACAAACTAAGCATACAAAAGAGGAGAAAGAAAGCAGATTTGACAGCTAAACCTACGGGTTTCGTAAGTTCTTGTGCTGCAGACTGCAGCGTCCAAACAGCAATGACACACATGACAAAAAGCAACATGTCAGCATGTCATAGATGGTCTACCAGGGTCTCAGTACAGGGCTGGAAATCAGACTGACTCACCTAGACATATCACACAACACACACACACAAAGACAAACACACACACACGCACACACACACACACACACACACACGTACAAACACCCTGTGACTGAGTTTCCTGTAAAACAATTGGAGCGTGAGAGTCCAAAGGATAGGAGGCAAACAGAAGGAGGGGAGGAAAGTATGATTTGATGGACACATGAGAGAGGAGAGAGTTGGAAGGATTGTGAAGCGCCAAAAAACTGAACCATAACTCCTACATCACAAAGAGAGAAGAGATGGAAAGACAAGAGAGACAGAGAGCTAAAGAGCAGAGTACAAAGAGTCCAACAAAGTCGCTGCTTGGCCCGGCCTATCCAAGTACACCACACACATGCACACACACACATAGCTGCCTACGCTTTGCCCTTGATGCCCTCTCTTTCTCTGTGTGTGTGGTGATTGCCCCCGTGCCAGTAAGGCAGCAGGCTGACTTGGCCAGCGCAGTGTCCATTCCCCAGTAAAGCCAGCTCTACAGGCCTTTTCCCTTAGAACTAAATTGCTTGCTGAGGAGAAACAGATGTGTGCCTTGTCGTCTCTGTTCCTCCATCTTGGCTCTGCATCATCACCACCGCAAATCCTGTCTCTCACTCAGAAAAACTGGGATTTCAGCAGAAACAGATGGGTCGGCTCCCTCAGCCCCTCCGTCTTTGTTGCTACGTCATTGCCAAGTGCTGTGACTTGTGGAGAAACCAGATGCGTGCTGTGACTTCTATGTCTGCCATGTTGGCTCTGTTAGTGGACAGAAAAATAAGGATGGCTGTAGATATAGCAATGGTCTGAAATGTTATGGTATCAGAAACGTGCAACCACATGAATCTGTTACATAGAGGAAAATATTCTTAACAAAAAACAAAGCAAAAAAGACTTTCCAAAAAGTCAGTTGTGGCTTTCACTGGAATTTTTGAGGTTAAGCTTAACTTGCACAATCCTCTTGGCGGGGAAAAAAAAAAAAAAATTGAGAAAACATTTTACGCACCCTCATTGTTGACATAGAAAACCCAAAGCAAAGAAATGACTAAAGATTTTTCTGTAATTGCCTCTCATATTGACAGCTTTCCAAGACAGATGTTATGAAATAAGGAAAGCACGACTGGAATTAAATGTTTTTTTCTATGGCACATTCTCTGCTTCAGACTCATTTTCATCTAGAATAAACACTTCTGTCTCATTCCACTTTCTCCTCAGTGTTCTGATCAGTTGTCTCTAAGACAGTGTGTAAATTCTCTTTACCTTCAGATTTTCCTTCCTCAGTTTTCTTGAAGCATGGCTAACTTTAGCTTAACTGTGGCCAAGCTGCAATTACAGGGTAACTGTAAATGTTTAAACACATGGTGCTACAGTAACATAAGTAGAGAGGAGACATAAAGTCAGTGAACTGGGTCAGTAGCACCAGTTACACATCAAAATCTAAGTTCCCTGCTCTCTGCTAACTTAACCCATTAGCTATATCGTTATTATCCAACCAAATTAGACTATGGCATGATATCCAGAATTTGTGGAGTATATCTTTGTTTTATCAGCTGAACATAATTTAGGAAGGTAAGAATGTGTTTAAGTCCATTTTAAAGTAAATCACTATCAAATGAGGCAGTTTGTATTACTTTTTTTAGTTGTTTTTACTGGTTTTGAAATTTAGGAATCACGTATCACAACTCATTCTAGTTAGTTTTAGTAATTAAGGTGGAAACCATTTGTTGCCAGGAGTAGAAAAATTTTACTGAATCTTCATTGATTGTTTCTTCCTACCTATTACTCATACTTGACAGAGTGGAGTCATGACTCAGCAGTTAAAGCAACTATTAAACTTCTCTCTCACCTCCTCCTGCTGTGACTGTAGTAACAGGTCTGGAAATGTGTGAAGGCATTCTCACTTTTTTCTTACCGGACTGTTTTAGTAAATCACCATGGTGATAATCTCAATGCCCCCCCGCACCCCATCCCTTTTCTTCCCACACACAAACTCAAACCTCTTCCCACAGACCCAAATACGGCCATGTTCATAGGGCTAGATGGCAAGATGCAGGGCAGTGAGGTGGAAAAGAGACACTGGAAGGAGGGGAAGTCTGGAGACGAAAGGCAAAAGATAAGACAGAAAATTGAAAAGCGGGTGTGGGGGGGAAGAAATTTGGGAATTTGAGTCAATAGGGGGCATGTTCAGAAAACAAACGGGGAACAAGGGATGGATTTACGAGCAGAGGAATGTCTTTCCTGCTCATATCATGTAACAGGACTATAAGGGGATTAGAAAGGCTGGTTGTTTGCTGCAGTCACAATGGGTTTTACATCAAATCCAACTAAATGAATCAAGCAATAAACTCACCACACTATGAAACTGCAGCACCTTACAAGTGGGTATTAACCAGAAGTGGGTTACATAATATGTTATGTGGTAAAATTTAGCTTGACCCAATCATAATTTGCTGTATAAGTGTAGCTTAATTGATTTATGAACACATTTTAATGTACGGTTTTTTGCAATGCTGCACTTTACTTCTTCTTCATTGTATGTCAGAAAAACAGAAAGAGAGCTTGGGGTGTTTTTTTTTCACACCTTACAAAAGCAAATCCAGCTTTTGTAGTTCATGGAAGATGATTGTAAAAGCAGAAAAATTACTTTTAACTAGGGATAGGCATTTTAAGTGATATTTGAAGTCGACTGGTCAGGCCAGTTAAAGTCAATTAGTTGATTAGTAGTGATGTTACCATGGCGTTATCAGAAGTGGAATGCAAAATACTTTATCGGACATAAGGAAATCGGACATTGTGTGTGAAATTTTATTGGCTAAAGCTGCAGCTAGTTTCAGGGTAACTCCCTTCATATTACACAACAGTGGTAAAGCAGACAAAGGATTCTGCTTGTAACCAGAAAAGCTGTGGTATTTTTTTACTGAAACCTGTAGCAAAAACTTTACATTTATCGCTAAGCAAGCAGTTTCTCACGGCTAACTTTCTCCGTGCGAACCCCTCACTCTGATTCAGACCTGCACTGTCAGACCAGCTGACGTTCTGTGCTTCTCTTTCTCTTTGTAGTTTACTCTTAAAGGGGCCGTGCTATTCTTTTAACACACCACTGTAAACAGTTCTGCCTCTCTGTGCAATGAAATATAACTCTCCTCCAAACAAAAACAGTTGACTGTTAAAAACAACAGTCGACTTTGTTCACAGTTTTGACTAGTAAATTAGTTGTTCACATCCCTAATCTGTCATAATGGCAAAAAAAGGATTATATGACAATAATTTTGTAAAGTGTATCTTAAGATGATACTATGCATGAAGATACGATGAAGCACGATACACTATTCTATTTAAAATAATTGCAATATGTAGCAATTTAAAGTCAAGCAATGTTTGCTCTACAAAGATTGTTATGATTAGCAACAACTAGCATTCTTTACGAAATTTGCAAGATATTGCATATGATTTGCAGCACGATTAACTAAACAAAACATCAAATTATATCTATACATGAGGTTATGACAATGCTATCCAACTTGCACATGCATCTGCACTTTTTGGATGAGATTCTGAAATGAGCCTGGGAAAAACATGTCAAAAAAGCAAAAAAAAATGTTTGTGTTTAGCATTGACAAACCACCAGAACCAGTATATAACAGTGTAGATCTGTTTTATTACTCTACCTCTTATTGTTCACTACAACTGGAGCTTTCAAATCTTTGCATTTCAGTCTGTAAAGAAAGATTGATCTGTGCAGTCAATAACAGCAGTGTGAAATAAATGGCGGCTAAAAACACAATATAGATGTGTTTTTAATTTGTTTTGCTTAAGTGTGGGCCAGTCTTTGGTCAATCTGTCTGTCTCATGCCATCTACCTACTGTGCTCTTACTTTCCCTAACTGCCTTTTTCTGTCTGTGGATTTGCCTTCTACAGTCACTCTCACGATTTTTTTTTGGCTGAGCAGGGTTGAATGGGGTCAGGGTTCTGAAAGCCGCATCCCCATAATCCCTCTTGGTCTGGCAGTGCCATTCATAGCACACACACACTAGCACAAACACACATGCATACATTTGCAAAAATTCATACAGTGTTGTTTTTTGCCACTCTTGGCAGCTAAAACGCTTATTTCTGTGCTGAGTGAAAGGGCTGCAGTGGACGAGGTCTCTGTCTCTGTCTCTGTTTATATGCACACATGAAACCTAATTATTGAGGGAAATCCGTTTAAAACAAGGAACCTGGGAATGCAATTATATGTGTATATACTGCCACTTATTTGTTTTAGTTTCAGTGTAAGTCGAACCTTGGAATCATTGTGTCTATTTTGGACATATGGTCTTTTTTCTTGCGCTGCACTGAGATGCTGACTCAAAAATGATGTCTTGCAGTTTTGTATACAAAAACATACTGAAACTTGGATATATGTGGCAAGGAAATCATACCCTACCTGCGCAAATCTAACAATGAAACAGATACAAATCAGGAAACCAATAACAGAAGTTCTTTTTTCTCTCTACTTTGTAATTGCTTTTTTAATTTTTTTTTTTAGTTTTAAGTCTCTTTCTTACTCTATTTTAAAATTTCTCTTTGCCAGTGTCTCTGCCCACGTCTGCCTTTCTAATCCCCTCTTTATAAACGATTAAGGCCCTGGCCATGAGAACCAAACCTTCACCATGACAACCACAATTTCAGGCATGTCCCAACAACTTCTCCACTGTGTGTGTTTGAGTGTGTGCGGCCCAGCTGTTGAACACATGGAATGCTTACTATGCAGCAGATGATAATAGTGTGGGATTCAAGGTCTGTACCCCTCTCTACCTCCACTTTCCTCTTACCTCCCTCCCTCTTTCTCAGCTCTGTCCCTTCTTCTTTCTTTCTATTCTCCCCTTAGTCTTGCATCTTTTTCTTTTTCCCTTCTTTTCCGGAATGTTTCTATCACTTCACTTTGTTCTCACTAATCAAATGCATTCAAAGATCATTTTGTTTCCTTAGCTCGACACACCACATGCACCCTGTGGCCCAGTATTTGTGTGGGGTGGGGGCTAAGTGAGCGGCCGTTACCACATTTTTCAAATTTTTTTCTCCAGGCTTTAAAGGTATTTTTCTGTCCCAGTGCAGACAGACCAAGGAGACACACTGGCCATAATGCAGAAGGAATGCAACCTTCGCAGTATCAAAGTTACAAATTTTTGCTGAAGCTCTGTTTGCAAGCTTTGATTCTAAATTAGAAATTTCTGAATGTGCAATATAAAATATATGGATGTAATTTGCTTATAAGCCCACGAATTTGAATAGGAATGAAGGGGCATGCAGGTTAGAGCTTGATGGCAATGAAAGAAATGAATTTGATTTAGACAGATTTGAATCTGTGTCTCCATATAATCCAGTATGTGTTTTCTTTCTTTACTCTGTAACAGTACAAATAGGTCATTTCAGATGTATGGGGTTTTAGAGAAGGAACAAAAAAGATATTTTTATTTTCTATGCAAATGAAGGCAGTTTCCTGAAAGAAACACATCAAATTCAGTAATATATGGTGGAAATGCAAAATGTTACTACTCCGGCTAGTTTGCACCAAGTGTTGTCTGAATTTATACTGAGTATAGTAAACAGTGGAAAACATAGATAAATAATGGTAAGCCAGCATGTACATACTATAATGCATTGTTCATTGGAACAAAAAGTGTGACTAATGCAGAAATACTAAACAAATACACAGGTTGTGGTCCAAAATTTAAGTTGATGAATATGAACAAAGCAGTACATCAAAACACAAACAACTCAGGGAATTGTGTGTTTATTTAATCGGGAAAACAGGTAAACTATTCTTGATGTTTCATAAAAATACGTACAGTATCAACCAGCTTTGTTAAATGATTTGATGTTAGCCTCATCATTCATTACAGAGAAAAAAAAGCCTGTTAGTGGCCAAAAGCAAAGATATATAGTCGTTCCTAACTAGTCTCCTTAAGTAAGTGTGTGATTATGAACACAGTGATCATGTTAGTATTAACAGGTAAAACTATTAATTATCAGTTATATAGTTAAGGTGATGAAAACCCATCACCACCTTACTCTAAAGCCTCAAATTGTCTTGCAGTTATAAACCAGCTAAGTACGAGGTAAACAACATTTTGTAGAGTCAGAACAATTCATTAGAGTTTGGAAAAGAAAGAAAATACAATTTTAAAAGTAAGCAATTAAAATTAAGCACTTACACATAAACTGACAGATGGATGACGTCACTCATTGGTTTTTCATTATCAGCCATTTATGTGAGGTCTAGTGTCGGGCAATTTGCATGTAATATAATAGATAAGAAATATCTGTAAGGCCAAATATTAGTTTAATAAATTATTTTCAGAACAACCACCAACTCACTGATGAGTGTTGACCCTCGATATATTGCACAGACCCATACGTTATCTGGGGAGGTTGTAATTTTGCACAATATGAAAAGGTAACAAAAATCATCGCTCTAGTTTCTGTGCTCAATGTGCTTTTGTCTCATTAAATGCTCTTTTAGGTTAAGTAAAATCTAGACATTTGGGGAAAAAAACCCATACACTACTGTCAAGATTTACACTGATGTCATTGTTAGCAATAATTATCAGGCTCTGCACTGCAGATGCTTCACAGTAGCTTTACATACAGAATGACATATGTCAGTGTAGATTCTCGGTCATCTGGGTCATAGTAATCCTAAGTACTTAACTGGAAAGCAGCTGGAGTTCTTTTTTGGAGTGAGCCAAAAGAGAAGTCCAGCTGTTCTTCACTTAAGCACATAGCAGAACAGCTGGAGGCAAGGGGATACTGCCAACCTTACTGTAACTTGTTTGTCTGCCTAACAAAGAGATTTCAAACAGTTTTGGGTCTAACCACATATTTAGGGTTCTTCAACCTTACCAAGAGAACAGGAATAAAAAGCTGCAATGGTTAAAACCAATGATGACATTAAAGCAACTAACTTTATATTAAAGACACTATCAGAGCAAATTTAGAACTAGAAACATTTTCAGTGTGTTTTTGTGACTTTAAGGAAATTCAGCCTGCATTTGTAAGCGGTGAATCATACAATAACTCTATTGCTCTTTATCTGCACTACTACTTTGAGATCAGTGGCACTCATCTGCTCTGGATCTTCTGATGATGTCACTAAAGTTAGTGTAATCCTTGCCTCACATCCCCTTAAATCCTTTCCCCCCTTTCCCCTTTCATCCTTTCCTTTCCCCTCCTCTCTGGTGATCCCTGGCTCGCTCTTTGTCTCTCAATTTCCTTGTGTTTTTATACCTAATCTCTTACCCAGACTCCTCTTGCCTGTCCTTTCTCTTTTCACTCACTGTCCTTCAGTGTCTCTCTTTCTCCCTCTAAATTCCCATCTCGCCTGGTTTTGGCTTAGCCTGACCACTCCTCCCTCCCAAATTCTCCCTCGTTCCCCCTTTTTTCCTTCCGTCCTTTGCACTCCCTCACTCTGTTTGGCTGTCCTCAATAACCAAACGCAGGCGGTCATATGCAGACAGGATGTGAGGTCAGACAAGGAGAGGAAGTAAGGGTGCGTGGGCAGCACAAAAACAGGCAAGAGAGGACTTGAGGGACAGTGTGGATAAAGTTTGGAGTAACACAGGGAGGAGGTTCAGTTTCTGTCTCAGCTGTCAGCATCAGCTATTTGTGGTTGATATCTATATTAAACACTTAAGCAGCTGGACTCAACATCCACAACGCGTCATAACATCCTTTAAATTCAGATTCCCTCCCAAGACAAGGAAGTAACAAGGTGGCATTTGGATCTTAATTTCTTCACACAATAATGTCTCCATCATTGTGTGATGTGGATGTTTTTGAATTGGCATTCATCAGTATTTAGTTGAAAGAAAATAAAGAGGTTAATGGACAATGACCGAGATTACTAACTGAATGTGAATTAACTCCACCTCTTTTCTTCTTGGAGCTTTTGGATACTTAAGAAAAGCAACACAGCTCAGAGCAGGCGGTGTTCTTCTTTGTCACTGAGCCTGTGATAAATGTGTGGAATAAGCTGGCTCATGTCTGGAGCCGGGAGTGTGTGTTTCTGTGTGTGTTTTCATCCCATAAAAGACAAAAAGTTCAAAATGGATAAAAGAGAACAAGAGTGCATAAAAAGAAAAAGAGGTTTAATGAGTCGATGTGTTGAGCAGTGATGCAGAATGTGTTCGTCACCTTATGCACTGCTGGGCCCGGTCCTGACAGACACACACAAAGCACACACACACACACAGCACACAGTAGCTTAATTCTCCTCCTCCTGTTGCCCATCACTGATCTCCTGTAACTTGATACCAAGATACACACAGTCTTTCTTTTGCTCTTGCTTTTTATTCCAACACACACACACACACACACTTGCAGGGAGGTCAAGTTGAGGTTGTGATTCCATGACATCACTGTTGCCATGACTCATAAGTGAACCGCCAGGCACAGTAAGGCCCTCTCTCCTACTGAACCTGTCAGAGAAACTCACACACACATACACTCACGCAATCTCTCATTCATCACTTGCACTTGCAAGTATACACCCATCACAGACTACTTTGTATAAAATACACTCAGAATATTAGTACATAGTCACTCCAGGCAAAGGTTTGAACACACCTGCCCACAATTGTGAATGAGTTAATGTGTAAAAACCTTTCACTGGTACTGTATTAGGGTGTGCGTTTATGTCCACATACACAGTGGCATGTAAAGATTTAGTCACTTACAGTAACCATTTCCGTTTCTGTTAATAGCTTAATGATTATAAAAAGAGACCGACTTTATAAAGATAACACAATATTTTTTATAAGATTACTACATAGCATAAACTACTTACAGATTAAAATAGGAATGCCCAATACACAGAAAATGTAACACTATTGCAATTTCAGTACCCTTCCTTCTTCTATACCTGCTTAATTAAATGCTGGGTCACAGGGGGGCTGGAGCCTATCCCAACAGCTACAAAGCCAGAGCCAGGATGCACCGTGGACAGGTCACAACATCAGTGCAGCAAACACAGGAGGTCAAGTTTGAAATAGGTCAAGCTCAGGTGTATCAATGAGGGCGGCCCTTCAATTAGTCCTGCTTTTGTGCATGTTTTATAGCCACCTAGCATCAACAGGTGTGTAGAATGCAGCTTTTCTTAATATACATTAGATTAACACAATATATTGTGTTATAAGTTTATATAATGCATATCATATTATTATTGTAAAATTCAATAAAGAAATCTTATATTTCATGTTCTTCTAATATGATACTGATGTAATTTAATATTTATCAGAAATCCCCTTTGGTATGGTATAATATTATATAATGTAATATAATATAATATAATATAATATAATATAATATAATATAATATAATATAATATAATATAATATAAT
>JBAMHW010000022.1:18005466-18032640 GCA_037177495.1 Rhadinocentrus ornatus
TATTATATTATATTATATTATATTATATTATATTATATTATATTATATTATATTATATTATATTATATTATACTATAACCTGTTGGCATACAATACAAGTGGGATTTCACACATAGGATATAATACAACAATATCTGCAACATTAAGCTAAAACCATTACCTTCACTAATTCATATGACATTTAGAGTGTGAAACAATTATTTAGATGTAGGGTTTAGTACATACCCCAACAGCTTTGGCTAATTTCTTTTTTAACTAGCTCAAATTCAAGTTATTTTCTGTTTCTTTCTGTTAAATTTAAAAAATGTTTCTAAAGACAGTAACCCATCCAGGTGTCTTTCTGTGGTAATGCAACATCTATCAATCAAAGGGTGAATACGACATTTTGCCACCAGAGAATTGGCTGCAGTTTAATGGGGGAAACAAGGCAATTTAGCATCCATTTATCAAGCAGAGAACAGTCGGGTTCCACTAAAAGCCTTGATCAAAAATGTTCATATTGAGAGGACGCTGTGAAACATGATGTACCTATGTTTCCCCTCCATGAGTGCACTTGCATGTGTTTTGTAGTGCAATTATCTCCAATAACATTTCACATGTGCATTCACGCGGACTGCTATATAAAGCTTCAGATGTTTGAAGATGCAGACACACATGATTACACACAAAGAGGCGACTGTGTTCTTTCTGTGTTTTCCACCCTGTGCAAACATGTGAGAACAAAGCAAATTGATCGCCCAGTGGATGGGGTAATGGAGAGAGTAGAGTGAAGAGAAATGAAGGCAGAGAACCAAGAGAAGCATGGGTGGAGGAGCAGCGAGTAATAGTTTCTATTATTTAGGACAGCTAGTTTGCTTTTTGATAGATACCTTTGTGTGTGCACCTCTCTACTTATTATGCTGCTGTCTTTTGACCTGCACACCACCTCCGTTCTGTTTGTCTCCTTGCTTTACAGATGCTGTCCTCCATTTCTCTTGTTTTCTAATTCCTACCGTCCTCCTGTTTTTGACCCTCTGCTCTGTCCCCCTACAGCTCATAGCATCGAACACAGAGGGGAAGAGTAGTCCCAGTGAAGTGTTGGTGTGCACCACCAATCCTGACAAACCAGGCCCTCCCTCTACGCTCTGTGTCACCGGAGCGACGCCCTATGGCTTTACCGTCACATGGGGTAAAAACTAATCAAAACTTGCTCATTTTACGATGATGTATTGTCAGTTTTGCTTTTGCAGGTAATAATAAATCACATTTGCACCGTCCACCAGATAAATTTTTTTTCACACATTAACCTGAGAATGAGAATGCTGTTCACGTGAAATTATTCCAAAGTAAAATCTACCCATCAATTCCTCCAACAGATCCTCCCCAAGACAATGGGGGCTCAGAGGCTCTCACGTACCTGCTAGAGATCTCAGAGGGATGCTCTGAAGGTAAGCAGCCACAGTACACATTAGTCCACCAAACCATTTCCTCTTGCACCGTGATGCAAACTGTGACCTATATTTCCATAATTGCTGTTTTACACGTGGAGTGTTGTGTTTTGCTGGCCCACACTTTCCATCAACAAGTTAGCACCAATGCAAAATGTTGTGTGGGTATCAATTAGGTCAATGAAATTCTGTTTCTGGAGAAACATGTATGTTAACTACAAAAATACATACAAGAGTAGGAGATTAAGTAAATGCACTTAATGTCAATGCACTCATGAATGTGATCAGTTCTATAATTGTGTTTTCTGCGTGTGCACATATTTTTGCAGGGAGCCAGTGGGAGGTAGCGTACAGTGGTCCAGCAACAGAATGTGTGTGTGAGCGGCTGACACCTGGGACCTTATATCGCCTACGGGCGTGTAGCATCACCACAGGAGGACACAGCCCGGTAAGACACACATGCACAACTCCCAAAAGATTAACTGTAAACTTTGTAAACCATGATGCTGTAGTTTGTTTGGACCAACCAAAGTTAAAATATAGTTTTATTCGGTTCCTAATAAGCCTGATGTATTATAGAATTCCTTGTCTTGTTTTGACTTTCCATCTTTATGTCTGCTCCTGAAGTGCACTATCAGTGTTCCAGTCCGTACATTAAGTGTCCCGCCAGGGGCCTGCCAGCCACCGAGGATTGTTGGTAAAGCCAAACATAAGGAAGTGCAGTTAGAATGGGGTGAGTACAGACATATGCGTACGCTGATTTACCCTCAGCATATTTAAATTTTTGTATAAAATCACCGTCTGGCTGCCTAATACGTTTGGCTGGGCTGCTCTAATGTAAGCTAAGTCAACAATGTTTTAGGCTAATTGAGCCCTAATTCAGCCCATTAAATTCCTAACCTACCCTCATATCTGGCTTAACTCACCTAATGTCAGTCCATTATTGCAGATTAGTAGTGTTATCTCTTGGCAGCCTAACGTCTCGCAGTTTGCAGTGCTGGGGAAGTTCTTTCTTTAACCAGTTTGATACAGCTGGTCACATCCCTAATCAGCTCAAATTTAGGCAGCGTGGCTGCAATTACTGGCTCAAGTTGAAGGTCAGGCATAATATATTGAAGGGTTTTTCCCAGTGCTCTCATCATTCTCTATTTTAATCATTCTACACGCAAAGTGAGGCAGATGGTGGAGGAAAAAATGTTGATTTTCTAAAAGCTAACTATCGTGTGGAACTAACCATAGTCTTGAATGCATTTTTAATAGTTCAATGATAACTATGCAATACTATAATATCTGCTATGCATCCTCATAGCTCTTTTAGAGTTTCTGTAATCTGATTGGTTTGATTGTAAATTTATTACACCTTTTTTTCAATATCTTTTATTTTAGACTCCGCTGTTTCTGAGGGAGTGTGTGAAGAGTGTGTGTACAGTCTGGAGATGAGTGAAGGAGACACCAAGCCAACAGAAGTGTACCATGGCCCGAAACTTCAATGCACAATTGCAAGTTTACTACCTGGTGCAACTTACAGCTTCCGACTGAGGGCTGCCAATGAAGCTGGGGTGAGGAATTCACCTAGAATATAATCAATAATGATAATTGTGCAAGTACAAAAGCTCCATTAACTAGTCATTTTCCAGGCAAGACTGTTGACAGCAAAGCAAAAAGGTTTCCCAGATTTAAAGTAGCACGAACATCACACGAGGTCAGCTTGCCAAATGACAAAAGAAATTTCTGTTTTATGCCGACAAGAACTAAAAGCGTGTTTAATGTTTTTTTTTGTTTTTTTTCTTAAAACCACAGAGTATTTAACTCTGGATGCTCTAAATAAAATTGCAGTTAAAAAAAGTTAATTGAACTTGAAGCAGTACAAAAAGACACAAAGGCAGAAGTAATTAACTCAGAGTGTCCTAGACAATTTACCCAGGGATGCGTTTGGATACCACAATACTGAATGTATGAACAAGAACATCTGGCTAGTTTAATCGTCCATTCAGTGAAAGGTGAGCCAGCACTTAGACTGGCAGATCAAAAGCAGGCACAAACACATTAAAAGACAAAAGGAACAGCTCTGACATGCACAGACAATTAAGTATAATTTGTACTGTCTGTCCAGCTTGTGTTAAACCAATGTGAATGTGTGATCTTGTGTGACAACTACAGCATGAAGTCATTGTGCTCTAACAACTCAAAACAGCAGGTTTTTGACACTTTGGATTAAAAATTCTAATAAAGCATATATTTGTCTTGCAGTTCGGGCCATACTCTGAGTCAACAGAGGTAACGACGGCAGCAGGACCTCCTGGGCAATGCGGGGCGCCGCTCGTTACGCTCACGAGTAACACCTGTGTAACGCTGAACTGGGAGGTGAGACAAAAACATGTTTGTTTTTTTTTCCTTTTCTTTTTTTCTTGTCCTGTGCAGCATTGTAGCAAACAGAATGATCCTCTGGCTGCTGTGTTGTGCTGACATTTGACCGACATGTTATTTGACATGCTTTAAAGTGGCACTAAATTGTTCTTTCACTCTCTGCCTTTAAAAGATTTCTAAAACTTAAGGGTTTTCTGGAAACTGCCCACTTAAACTTTTTACCCCTCAGGCTCAAAAGAAAACTAAAAGTCTTGATAATGATAATCAGACTTGTAAGTTTAAAGGGTTGCACCAGGTCTGAATGGGTTATTGTCAGGATGCTATTGATTCCGTGGGTTGATTGTGTGTTTCTTTGTGGTGTAGAGCCCTGAGGGTTCGGGTACAGACATCTCTGAGTATAGATTGGAGTGGGCAAGGGAAGATGAATCCATGGAGCTCATCTACTGTGGGTCTGCCACGCAGTGTGAACTGTCAGAATTGACGCCTGCCACGGATTACTGCTGCAGGCTACAGGTAACACATGCACCAGAAAACAAGAAGCTGCATAAACTCTTCTACACAGTAGAAATATACAATGATACAGATAAAAGCAAAAACAAAGAAAGAACTAAATTGCAGGAGTAGGACAGAACACAAGGCCTGGAGGAGCATCAAAAACAAAAAGACACAAACACGCAAGAGACCAGTGACTATAGCTGATTTAATTTGTGCTCCAGCTGTTAATGTGGTGCATAAATAAGCTCTCTTTCCTGTGTGTTGTGTGTGTGTGTGTGTGTGTGTGGTTGTCTAACACAATCATGCGCATACTCTCCTTCTCTCTCTTGACATGTTCTCTGAAACTACAAATCCAATAAGCATGTTTTATGGCTCACATCTTTATTGGCTCATTTATTAACTACACAAGGTCAGCCTAATGTCCTCATCACTGCTAGTGTGTCTTTTTCTGTGCTATAGTGTGTAGTGTGTATAGACGTGTTACTATGTTTGACTTGAAAAGACTCATTGTGATTCCTTTCTCCACTGATTTATAATTTGCACTTTGTGTCACACTCAGGCGGTGAATCAGGCAGGTGCTGGTCCATACAGCGAGAAGGTGAATTTCTGGACCCCAGCCACAATTCCTGACCAGGTCTCATCCCTTACCCTCGTGGATCTCCCGACCTCCTCAGAGTCTGGTCACTCCTCGTCTACCTGCCTCCTCCTGAAGTGGGAGGAGCCAAACAGTAACGGTGCAGAGATCACCTCCTACAATATTACTCTGGATGACCAAACCATCAGTATGGAATCTGGGACAAGTTATCTTATCACAGGCCTGCAGCCAGACAGCGAATACAGGTACTGACTTACAGCCAGTAGAGCTGATAAGCATAGAAACTAATCAAAAAAAGTTTGATTTCTTCTTTATGACCACCACACCAAGGGGTTATAATATATTGCTTTCACAATAGCCACATTAAAATGAGAGTTTTAGTTCCCCTTATTTCAGGATAAAAATGAAATCCTCTAAAAATATTTAAAATGACCTTGTAAACACCTAATTTCTAATTAAAATGACCATTTCGGATTAAACTGAAATCTGAAGTAAGTGGCTGGTTCATTCTGATTTTTAATCTGAATTGAATAAATCCTTGATCATGTTCATTCTTCTTTAAATTAATTCTGATTGTTCTGCGTATGCTCATTCCCTTGTCCCGTTGCAATGATGCGTATATGATACTCTATCTCCCTTTTCCTCCTCAGCTAACGAAAGTGAAGTAATATGCTAATGTCGAGCTGCTGCTTTAAAAATATAGTCAAAATAAAAGTGAAAATGGTTCTCATATCGTCTTCCATGTTGTAGCCGAAAAGGAAGAAGCAGGAACTGGAGTTTGTTTTGTATACCAGTAGATGTAAATATGTCTGTCCAATTGGAACCCTTCCCAACCCCCAGATCTTTATTAAATAAGGCAATTAAACATGTTTTCAATGTAAACCTCAGTTTGGAATTACTATTTCCATGTAAATGTGAAGGAGAATGCTTTAATTCTAAATTACTTTATCAATTCCGAATTAAAAAACATCATGTCACTGTGACCAATAACAAGTTTCTCCTATTCTGGAGGAAATTTGTCCCACTTGTTTTTTACAATATTGTTATAGATCATTGAAGTGTGCAGGCAGCTTGCTTAAGATTCCAGCACAACTTTATTACCAGGTTCAGGTCTGGACTTAAACTACTTTTGTAACATCTTAGTTCTTTTCTTTGGTATCCATTCTTGTATTTGTATTTGCTGATCTGTTTGGGATCATTGTCCAGCCTTTACCTTTCAGACAAATGGGCTAACATTTGACTCTGAGATACTATGGTATAATGATGGAAGCATTAAGGGTATACGTAGTTTTTTTGTTTTTTTTTACACACTGCTTCTAATTTTTATCTAATTTCTCTTGGATGAATATTGAATCATTTTGTGTTGCTGTTCATCTGATGTTGTTTTTACCTAAATTTAAGACATGATAAGGACCCAACAGGACTGTCTATTTGATATTTACAGAAACTGTGATGTGATACCTCTAATACCTGAGCAGCAGTAAACAAGTTCTCAGTCACCTGTCACCTTCTGTTGTGATGCCTCTGAGAAAACCACTTCATGATTACATGTCTTTGTATGCATGCGTATGATTGTGTGGTGAGTTCTCTGAATTGTTTAAATAAAAACAGGGATGTTACCCAAAGTAGGGTAACATGTGAAGAGGCCGCATGATCACACACTATTGTTTTCACTGTGAGCTTGTTTATGTCCCAGTGTCACTCTGCTCTCTTGCATAATGTCTGCCACCGAGGCAGAACGCTGTGCACATGTTTGTTTGTGCATGTCAGGATGCTTGTATGTGCGTAAGTCTACCTGTGGGAGTTTTTGTGATTGCCCCTTGGGGGGGTGACGACGACTGCATTTTTTTATTTACATGTGCTTGCTACGCATTGCTTTCTTACATGCAAAACAAACAAAAGATGAATTTCCAAGAGAAAGATAGTCATTTGGATAATTTATTTTACTTTTTATACACATTCAATGTTAAATCAGTCACTAAGAAAGATGTGTACGATACATGTAATGTAAAATTCTTATCAGACTGGTTTGTGCTCATTAAGTTATTGTTGAACTGAGTGGCCAGCAGGAAGGTTCAGTGTTTTGCCAGTTACATAATTACCTGAAGATTGTAAAGAAATTGCAGAAATTTGCTTCACTTGTTTTTTGTTTTTTTCTTCATTTTACCATTAAACAAAATGCAGAGTAGCAAAAATCTATTACAGACGTTGACACAATATCCCATACTTGACTTAACCTGACCCTTTATCAAAAGTGAAACTTATTTACCATCCATTCTCCTCCTTCTCATCCTCTCATCATCTTTTATCCATACCTTAATTTCCTAGTGCATGGATGAATATTGCCCTTTCTCCCTCATCTTTACTCAGCTACATGAAAAGGTTACAGTTACAAAGAATCATTGGTTAAATGTCAGATGGTAGATGTTCTGTTGTTCCGATGCTAATCAGCTGATCAGACAGGCTGACAGGACAAGGGTGAAGAAGGGAGGGGGATTCGGAGAAGTGAGCCAGCGGGAGAGTTTGAGGGAAAGGAAATCTATTTCTGCCAGTTCTTTTTAATAAATGGCAGATTTGTATGTCATTATGTGTCTCCATGCAAGTATGTATTTTTTGATGATATTGGTACACATGGACACACTCTTGACACTCTTCTGCCATTGCATGGCACAGATTATGGTTTGTAAAATGAAGAGTCTCACTAGCAACCTGTATAAAACATTGTCCATCAGTGAGTTCACTTTGTGAGACACATTTAAGTCTCATGGTGGTGAGTACAATGTGTTGTAATTGGCAAGTGGAAATGGGAGAAAGCCTCTTTGCTGAAATTTACCTCCCTGCATTATATAAAAAGGTCTGACGAAACAGAGATTTACTTGGTACACACAGTTTCCAACATTTTCATGTGGGTGTACTTTTTGGGTATGATCAAAATCCAGGTGTAAGTTCCTATTATCTACAAATCCCGACTTAGAGCTTTCATTTTCCCACTGAAATATTACCCTAAATTGTAAATCAGTATTAAACAATAAATGTATAACATGATTTTTTTTTTTTTTTTTACAGCGTGATATAACATGTTTCTTCTTTTAACCTTTAGTGTACAGATCCAAGCAGTAAATGCCATTGGTTCTGGTCTATCGAGTCTGCCACTGCTAGCGAGGACACGCCCCCTCCCTCCAGCTCCGCCTCCACTTGAATGCTCAGCAGCCGGCCCTCAAAGCCTGAAGCTCAAGTGGGGCGAAAATGCCGGACACACGCGAGCACTGCTTGCTGATGAAATAGTCTACACACTACAAATGGAGGACAAGAACCACAGGTAAAATACAAACACACACACACACACACACACCAAGCTACTGCTTGTTGCAATAACTTTACGAGGTGGCATAAATAAATTCCCTAGGTGGCAAAAAATGGCAGTCACTGCGCCTTAATAAATCTAGAGATGAGCAAAATGCAGAGGGTGTTCTCCCATTAAGGCACTTTGGTTACTTGCTACATTTACCCACTTAAGGTGGAATGACTTTAAATGCATAGGCCTATACAGACACACACACACACACACACTCTCTCTCTCTCTCTCATACCACTTCTGACGGCCTCACCTTATTTTAGTAACAAACAAATAAACAGGAGTAAATTGCCCTGCCGTGCTGTAGCATCTTTTCTGACTTCTTTAGTTTATCTAGATCAGCTGGTTGTAGAGTTATCAGGACATCTTCGCTGGAAGCTATCCATCACGGACTTTCTTTAGAGGAGGAGAAGGGCTCTCTGATTCAGCTGTGTGCTGCACAGCAGGTAGTATTTGAGACATGGCATACTACGGTGGTAAGACAGTAGATAAAAATTACCTTATGCTTGTCCAGAGAGCCATCTTGCAAATCTAAACTGTTCATGTAAAGATCCATTCTGTGTCCATTTATGCTTCAAAAACACATTTTTTTTGCATCACTATTTGCCCTCTTTTATATATAAATATACACATATATATATATATATATATAGTTATAGTTGTCAAAATAGAGAAAAGGCTATTGCAAGAGACTATAATTTATATAGATAAACTAACATCAGGCATCAAAATGACAAACTTTCATACGATTAAGGTTTATTTAGGAATTATAAGCATATTATGTACCCTTTTGTTGTTTAATTAAAATGTTTAACAAAGACAAGGCAAGGCAAGGCGAGACAGTTTATTTGTATAGCACATTTCATATACAGGACAGGAAAATGCTTTACATAAAACAAAAGCATTGCAGATTTCAGAAATTGTAAAAGGCAGCGACAAACAGCAAGAATCACAATAAAATCATAAATTACATTAAAATGATTAAAAATAGAAGTTAAAAAGTTGTGCAGAATTCATTCATAGGCACATGAGAAAAGAAACATTTTTAACCTGGATTTAAAAATGTCTACATTTGGTGAAAGTTTAATCTCCACTGGCTGTTTGTTCCACTTGTTTGCAGCATAACTGCTAAATGCTGCTTCTCCATCTTTAGTCTGGACTCTGGTCTGGACTAGTTGACCAGAATCTTTGGATCTAAGACCTCTGCTAGGTTTATGTTCTCTAATCATATCACAGATGTATTCTGGGCCTAAACCGTTCTGGGATTTGTAAACGATCAGAAGGGTTTAAAATCTATTCTGTGACTGACCGGAAGCCAGTGTAAAGATTTCAAAACTGGTGTGATGTGTTCAGATCTCTTAGTCCTGGTTAAAACTCTAGCAGCAGCATTCTGGATGAGTTGCAGATGTTTAATGGTCTTTAGGAAGTCCTGTTAAAAGACCATTACAGTAATCCAGCCTACTTGAGATGAATGCATGGATGAGTTTCTCCTGGTCTTTCTGGGATACTCTCCCTCATCCAGGTGTTTATTTGCTCCAGACACTGACACAGTAAGTCTATTGGACTGCATGTCGTTTGGTAACAAAGACACATAAAGTTGTGTATCATCTGCACAACTTTGATAATTAATGCTAAAGTTCTGTAATATTTGACCCAAAGGAAGCATATACAAGTTGAACAGAAAAGGTCCAAGGACTGACCCCTGGGGGACTCCACAACTCATGGCCACTCAGATTCATAGCTGCCGATTGTAATAAAATAACATAACTTGTACATTCATCATGTTATGAGTTGACTCCTATATAATAAAAATTTGCTACTGTTAAATGTATTAAATCACCATAACATCTATTTTTGAATATTTCATATAAATGTATAAAAATATATAACAGTATGCAACTACACTGTAAATATTGAGTCATAAACTTTTGGGGGTGTTTTTGGTTAAAAAACACTTCATAAGTACTTTAGTTAAGCACTTATTTTAAGCATCTTGAAAATCAACTATGACAGAGCATTGAAACATAAATATTGTCTTTGAAGTAAGTGATTTCAGAGACACTGCGTGCCAATTTTCTCTCAACCCAGCTCCAGTCAATACAGCAAATCAGGAGCTAGGTCAATACCCCAGACACACCAGTGAGATGCAGGACTATAGTGGCTTGAGAAAAGCAGATGGACTATGAGTGTGCACGTGTAGTTAAAGGTAATTGCGCAGACCTCTTTATTTGTGCACATGTGAATGTGTGGGGAGCAGTAACTACATGTACCCGTGAATAGACATGTTAGGGACATTTGCAGCCAGCTGGGAAACAGTTTCCAATAATCAATTCTCCATTTAACTAACCGACCAGACAGGAGCTGGATGAGGAAGGGTAATAGGAGTCCGAGGAGAATGGGAAGGATTGGAATATAACCTCTAATGCTGAGTTAAATACACAACTGGGAAGAGTGCAAGAGAAGAGATTTTCTTTTGGTTGTAAATTTAATCAGTGTTGATGCTAAGAGAATATTAACCTCATGAAAGCAGAAACAGCGTACAAAACAGCAATAAAGAGCCACTTCTATGAGCTTTCTGAACACCTGTCAGATTTTCTGTCCCATCCTCTGTGCAGCCTTGTATCGTTCCCATCGGCTTGTGTTAGGGTTAAATTAAAGCTTGGCTGGCATCATGTTGGCAACAATATAGCCTGGCAACACTGAGATGGGAGAGAGTGCAAAAAGCAGCAGATGGAGACATATACAGCAAGCTGGGTTCTGTTAACCTCTGCAACACACATATTCACAAATGAAGACAGAGGACACACACATGCGCACACACAATATTGCCAGCCAAATGGAAACAGCTTTCACAGTTTAGTTATTTATTTATTTTTTTAAGCTGGCACCATGATTATATGTGACTTGGTGACTATGTTGCAACATTGGCACATATTATCAATACGGCTGAATGCACTAGTGGGTTTTTTATGGATCATTCTAGCATCTGTTGTCACATCAAATTCAGTATTTAGGTGTTTTTTTATGATCTGTCTTGAATAATATGCTCCTTTTATATCTGTATCTGGCACAAAATAAGCAAAAATGCTTAAGGTAATCTTAATGACATTGTAGAGTTTGCAATTTCATTAACAATGATGTTAAAAGATTTTTATTAATCTTCCTGCACTAATCTATCCAATGAAAGGCTTTCTTGAATTTTAAGTTTCAGCTGCGCTGAAATGGAATGAGGACAGAGTATGTTTATGGTCAGTGGTACAGATGAATAAGATATTTGAGAATGGGAACTATCCAGCTTAAGTTTCCATAGGAGACACCTAAATATGTAGAAGCAAACAGCACACTGCTTGCTGTTAAAGAAAACTTCTTATGGGAGTATTAGGTTAAAGAAAAGTTGCATACATTTAATCAAATTAAATAAAAAAGAATTTATTTATCTTTTAAATTAAATTTAACTTCTGTGGTATTTTTTTCTTTTTTTAAAAATTTACAAATAATCAATAATTAATTGACTGTCCGAGTGTTGTTCCTGAGGGTGATAGTTTGTTGACGGGGAAAATCTCCTTTCGGGCTTTCAGTGTACTTGCAGAAACATCTCATTAAACACTGTTATTTCCTTACTGTGTTATGTAGAGGGTGTGAGGAATCATGTTAAACAACTTGTGCAGCATTCTTTTCTGGACAATCAGCTCCAGTTGTTCCAAAGTTAACCCCAGAACAAAACCAGCCTTCTTGATCAGTTTGTTGAATTTCTTTAAATCCAGGCTTTGATGCGTCCGCCCTAACACATATCGTCCACAACAGACTAATGGAAGATATGCAACTTTATCTTTGCAAGTAGATAGCATCTGTGTTTCATTTCCAGTCTAGTCTGTTGTCCATTTGAACTTCAACTTGTATTATTCCACTACCTCCAACTCTTCTCCCAGGATGTAAAATGGATTTTCTTGATCCTGTTCCTCCTGAAATCTACAATTATCTCTTTTGTTTTATATTTGTTCAAGTTGAGGTGATTGTTTCCCCACCATCTCATAAATTGACTGATCATTTCTCAAGGTTCAAATAAGGTTCAAGGAATCTTTATTATCTCATGAGAGTAATTTGCATCACACAAACAACAATAAATATCTTAAAAGACTATGATAAAGTAGAGCTATTTGTTCAGTTTGTTCAACAGGGCAATGGCTGCAAGGACAAAAGAATCTTTGTGTCTGTTTGTCCTGTATTTTGGCAGGATGTACCTGCACCTTGGTTGAAGCAGCTGAAACTCATGAGCCAAGGGGTGGCTTTGAACTGCAGCGATTAAACGGGCCTTGCTTAAGACTTTAGTAGGATACAGGGCTGAGAGGCCATTCAGGTTGATCCCTGCGGTTTTGCTACACAGTCTTACAATCCCCTGCAATATGTTTTGATTTTCGAGAGAAAGGGAGCCGTACCAACAAATAAAAGTCAAAGTTAAAAGGGATTCAATAAAACAAGAGTTCTCTGTACTCAGCTACCTGTCCATCACTGATACACCCCACAACTGCAGAGTCATCCCAGTCTCATCGTAGATGAGTGGACTCAGAGTTTAGAAAACACCTTGCGGTCTAAGAAAACTGCTTATGGGAGAAATAGACTGAATAAAAGATACATGCATTTTATAATCCATTTAAAGTTGAAAAAAATTCAGTTCTGACTAGAAAGATGATGCAATTTCCTCTTTTTTTTTTGTTGAAAAAGATTAAAAATAAACAAATAAAACCCCAACAGTTTATCATTTTTATAAAATCTTTTCATCCTTACGGTTGTATTTATTAAAATCATAGATGTTGTATTTATTATGTTGGTTTTTTTTTTTAAGACATATAATTCTTCAATTCAATTTAAGACCCCAAAATACAGTTTTTCCTTTCATTCAGATAAGATGCTGCTTGGTCTGAGAACAGATTTAAACTGGAGACCAATTTATTATGTGTCTTGCCAGTTTATTTCTGTTCTAGTCTTTATGTTCCCTCCTGCTGTTCTTAAATCGTCTTTGGAGGGATGTCAAGCTTTTTCTCCTCTCAATCTAATCACCTCAGGAACCAATGCTTTTACAAATAGCTGTGTTCTCCACAAAAAAAACAATCCTGAGTTAGAGTTCTTATAATATAATCTATAATTAACCCTGCAATATAAATCAAGATAGAGCTGAAGGTTTTAAAGTGGTATGTTTGGCAAGAAATATAATAATATATCCACATTATATCAAAATAAATGATTCCACTGTGACAACATTTTTTTTTTCTTAAGTGCAGAGATTTTACTTAAATTTCCAAAACATTTGTTGGGGAAAAGCACTTGATGTTTTTTTTTATATATAAAATCGCCAAAAATCGCCAAATAAATTAGTTAGAAAACATTCAGGTAAGTTCTACAACTACTGTAGTCAAAGTGCACCGATCCGTCATAAATGCTCCCTATCCATGAGGTATGTCAGCAAAATTACAGTTTGGAAGTAAGCACAGAAGCAAAAACCAGCCCTGTTTCGAATAATAAGGTCTGGACAGACACTCAAAGACAGTACAGAGTGTTTTAGGAACATTTAAATGTCATACTTAACTCAATCACTCCTTAATAACTGTGTTCATGGTTGGTTCAACCTGTTCACCTCTGCATGAGAGTCATTAGCTGCAGCGGCTGCTGGGTAGGAGATGATGCATTTGGTTGTGTTACCTGATGCATTAGCGGTGCATCATCATTTGGTGAATTGTGTGTGTGTATAGGTAGACTGTATCAACAGATGAATGAGCAAAGCTGGTTTCCAGGGGATGCTCCTAATCTTTCCCCTTTGCACTCTCATCACGCTCTGCAACAGATAAATTAGCATTATTAGTTTTTGTCTTTAGTTTTGCCCTTCAGATGCTGTTTTGTGTATATATTAAGACAGCAAGGGCTATTTCATAGAACAGGAAATATAAAATCTTGAAATATTTAGTTAGTAAACAAACATATTGAATATCCAGCTGTAATTTCCGCTAATATAATTTGGGATTTTCCATAAACCTTGTTGTCTTTGGCTGTCCTCTGCTCTCTGTCTTGCGATACTCGTTCTGTCCTCTGATTTAATTCTTATTTATTAATCCCATTTTATTTGTTGACAGGTGACTTCATCAGAACCTCATGGGAAATAAATGTGCCTTTCATATTTGTTTCAGTCCTCATCATTTACCCTTCTTGTTTTTTCTCCCATTAAACCAGCAGTGTTTTTGTATTGTGGGTGTATAAGATGATAAAAAAAACTGTTTTCTTTGCTTTTCTTCCTTTTACCTTCCATTTCTCTTTGCTTGCTTCCATTCCTCTGTGTAGACTTGTAGCTCATGTTCTGACCTCCTGCTACTTTTTTCATGTTTTTTCATTTTCTTAATTCTAATGTTGCCTCCATTAAGTTGGATGAGTTCATTTGATTTTTCTCATTTCACTTTCTCCTTATCTGTATTACCCAAAATGCCTTCTGGCAAGGCTATTTGGAGTTGTAAGGATGCCATGGTAACTGGTGGCAATGCAGTTTAGAGACGGAAGGCTTTAAGTGTGTAACACAAAGAGGCCAACATACAATTCCTGCATGTTTTGGGGTTTTTTTTCCGTCTGTCTTTAAGCCTTTCAACCAGCATGTTGCTAATTTCTTTGTCCCCTTTCTTTGTAATTGCCTATTTCTTTTAACTGTGAATTGCTGTCTGGAAAATCATAAATTTTCCGTCTCTAATGCTTATCTTATCAACAAGAGCCAAGATGCTAAATTATACAATTTATACTGGATTAGACATTGACAAGTTGCAAAATTAACTGGAGCACTTTTTGTTTTTATTTTTGCTTGCTTTTAATAAATAAAATGCAAAACAAGCTAAAATTATGTTTTTACTCTGCTTATGTGTCAAAAATAGATTTCCACTTCTCGGAGTGAGCAGTATAATTGTAGGCCCTTGGAAACAAGACTTAAAAAATTAGTGAGTGGTACAATAAAGCTGAATCTGAGCTTTAATTTAGGGCTGAAAAAGAAAACTTTGCTGTTAAAAGAAATCTAAACTCCCTTTTGCATATTATTGCGTAATGACTCAAGATCAGTAGAAAGCGGCAAACAAAGCAGTAGCATGTCCTTGTCAGCTGCTTTTTGTGGTCAATTGGTTAACTTTGGCTCTGAATCCAGGATGCAAATTATCTCATTAGCTGTGTCCTGGTGATGTGGTGGAAGGGTGTTTATTGTCTGTGCCATATTATGTGTTAATTGTTTTGACATCCTGCCTCCCAGCTTTGTCCAAATGAGAGAAGAGGTCATGCCTCCTAATGATGCACTCACTGATATATTTGTACTTTTAGATAACCAGTTGAGAGAGTATACAAGGAGAGATTCAGATGTATGTTATATGTGAGTGTTTACTGTATGGTCTAGCAGTGAGGCAAAGGATTAACAACACAATATATCAGCCACGGAAACACATCAACTTCCTGTAGTGCAGCTACATAAAGAGCTCATCTGGAGTTATAGTCTTCTACTAAAATGTGACCTCTCTCATTTCTCTCTCTCTCTCTGTCACTGTCCCCTCTTTGATTCTCCATCTTTTCTGTCTTATAATTAACAGCCATCCCCCTTTTTCTGTTCTCCTATTTTCTCATTGCCGCTTCTCTTCTCATGTGCCCCATCATCTTTGTCCGTATATCACTTTTTCCTCTCCTCCATAACTTCCATCCTACACTAGACCTTGACTTTCTTTTGCTGCAGGATGGATGCAGAGATAAATAACCCCTCAGATCTACTGTTTTTCATTAACTTATCATGTCTCCTTCAATTCATCAAGCTGTTCCTCTAGCAACCCGCTACAAGTTCTTTGGTTGGTTTCATGAGATTTGTGACTATGATCTGTCAGTATGTGTTAGTGTGTGTAAATAAATAATCAATTTCTGGGCCAACAAATGGCAAAAGACAAAAAAATAATCATGCATACTCACATTCATTCTAGAGAGAATTTAGAAGCACCAGTTAACTTAACATACATGTTTTTGGACTGTGGGAGGAAGACAAATATCTGAATGGAAGTCAGAGAGAGAACATGCAAACTCCACGCTGAAAGACCCCAGCTGAGCTTCAAACTGACCTTCTTGCTGTGAGGCTGCAGTGAAAATCACAATGCCACTGTGCAGCCCTTCATAAATTCCCACCGTCCTTTTTCTTTGAGATGAGCTCTTCTCTCCTCCTGCTGATTTTGTTTTTCAAGGTCTCCACTACTTGTTTCTCAAGCATATGCTTACCCCGTGTGTCATACACTACTGAGCTATTGATGAGATTTTCCTTGTAATGCATATTGCATTGTCACTGAAAGTTGAGAAAAACTGTGCCAACCCAGTGATAAACTAATGAATGAATCATACTTATTAATCCCTGAAGGGAGATTATATCATTGCAGGATATATTCTGGAGAAAAAACAATTCATTCATAAATACAGAACAAAATATAATGTTTGTAGCCTGGTAACAACTTAGGTGGGGACATGGTGATGTCATGGTTAAACAAATAATACTGGATTCCCAATATTTTCACCATGCTAGGGATCTATTACTCTGCGTGACAATTAAGGGAAGATATGATTAAACTTCCTGTTCCATGCTCTTCATTTAGTTCCTGCCATTCATCCATGAAGTCTCCTGTGTAACTTGTCTTTATTCAGGCTCTTTGTTGGGCATGGCCTGGGCTTTGGAAATCTCAATCAGGTACTCTCACAAGTAAACAACTGCCCCTGTTGTCATGGTTACTCATCTTAAGAGATGATAGAAAATACCTGAATAACCATCTGAACCACAGTGGGGTTAAAAATATCTTCCAAAAATCTGTATTTCCACAGAAAAAAAATCTCAGTAGAAAATTTGCAATATCTTTGCAATATAAGGACACAGAATGTCCAGAGTTACTGCAACAGGTTGACATTAGTGTGGCACCACTATAGAACTTGAGACCCTAGAAAGGGGTTTGTAGCAACCACGTATTGTTTAGAGCCCAAATTTGTGACTCAGTGTTTCTTCCTCCTTTGTCATTTATTTTAGGTTTGTCACGATCTACCACGGTCCAAGCCACACCTACAAAGTCCAGCGATTGATTGAATCCAGCAGCTACAGCTTCAGAATACAGGCTATCAGTGGTGCTGGAGAGGGTCCCTTCTCTGATTCATACACTTTCTGCACCACCAAATCTGTACCACCTGCTCTCAAAGGTAAACCCACCCATGGAAAATGTCTGGTCTTGTTTAGCTGCCTTTAGTGATTGCGATAGGTTCTGGCTTCTCAAACTACAAAGATAGTGTAGTATTTTAGTTTAAAACCTTATCATGATGTGTATACGTTGAAATGTCTGTAGCTCATCTGCAACTAATCTTATGCATTTACTGAAGGGGAAACAAACAATAAAGATTTTTCTTTCAGGCTGGTAAGGATGGCATGTTTACTGTAACCATGCTTGATTATTGGGCTCAGTGTGTGGGTATGTGGTCTTTGCTGTAAACTAAGATACAGCAAATAGGAGTATGCACTCAGGTGACATTACCCTAAAGTATTATCAGTATTATCCATAAACAGCTTCAAGGGTCCACACGGCTTTTCTAAAGCTCTCAGCAGTGCGTGCACTTTCAGGATTTTAAACATAAATCTGCACTTTCTGAAACTAGTTTCTTCAAATTTGCATTCGTTTGGAGCTAAAGATGTAAATAAATCATTGCTTGACTACAAGGTGAGCTGTTATTAGCACAGGAATCAATGCCATCAGATTTGTATTATCTGTTACATTTTAGTGTAAAATTACATTATTCCCAAAGGATGCTTCTACCATCCAAAACAATTTCCACAATTAGTAAAACAAAATGAATGCACATGAAAAATTTTCTTTCATTTTAATAAATACTGCAGCTCCTGATCTAAACAGCCTTCCATTAACAGCCATTAACATTTGCAACCATTACAGTTAATATGGAGCAATCAATAGATTCTCACAGGGACGTTGCAGGTCATAAAGTGAGTAACAAATGGCAGAAATTTACATTTGAAGGGGTGTTTATTTCTGGAGGAAATGCTCCTCATCTGTTTCTGAGCCTTTTCAAATGTTTGAAATAATGCTGAGATGTGTTTCATTTCAACAGCCCCTAGGGTGCATCAACTGGAGGGAAACATGTGTGAGATCACATGGGAGACAATCCCACCGATGAGGGGAGATCCTGTGAGCTATGTGCTCCAGGTGCTGGTGGGACGTGAGTCTGAATACAAACAGGTTTGTCTCTTATCACACACGCACACACACACACACACACACACACACATAGAGAGAGCCTTGGGAGGTAAATACAAGTTCTTTTAAACATACTTCTAATCTTCAGAGGGATAAATTTAGTTTTGATTAGAAGGCAATTAGACCAAAAGTGAAATAAAATGTTTACACACTTAGAGTCTCAGTGACAGTTTTTACTAAGAGGTTTTGTAAGTCTTGTTATTTTTACAAGTTGCAACACAAAAACAGGCAAAGAAAAGTTTTGCGTGCACTTCTAATATTCGAGTTTGGATGGGTGGAATTGCAGGAGGAGACGAGAAGACAAGCAGTCATTTGTCTTCATGGCTGTTATTGTTTTCTATACCTAAATTAGGGAAGGGTTGGATGGAAGGACTGTTGATGGTTTATAGCTGACTAAACCACAGTTGTGTGATACATGTGCAAAGGAGATGGGTCATTTTATTCCACATGCACAAATCAGATGTCAATACAGAAGTTAGCGATGCTTTATCCAGAATGCATGTTTTCCTACTTTTATGACCTGTGAGTTCTCGCAGAGATGTACAATAATTTTTGCTCCACTTTACAAACTGTAAACTGAATCATTTTTAAATGCTTTAAATGCTACATTGCATTGCTGTTCTGCTGCATAAAAACATCCAAACATATGTAACGGTGGCCTTAGCATGAATGCAAGTCTGTTGGCTAATAATGTTGTATATAATTGGACTTGAGAGGACATGTTCAGCAACATCAAAATAAGATCTTCATGCTTGCTGTTCACGCTTTTATATTTATCGAATTAATTCTCACAACCTGACAGTGAAACTTCCTTTTGACCTGTCCTCACAGGTTTTTAAGGGAGAAGAGGGTGCATTCCAGTACTCTTGCCTCCAGGGAAACACAGACTATCGTTTCCGCGTGGGTGCCTGCCGCCGTTGCCAGGATATGTGCCAGGAGCTGTGCGGACCAATGAGCCCCTCAACCTTGTTCACGCTGCGTCGCCAAGAAGCAGCATCCTCGGGAGAGCAGTGCGCCATGGAAATCGGTAAAGGGGCAGGCCTCATCTCGAGCGACGAGCGCTTTGCGGCGCTGATCGTGTGCGTGTTTGCGGGCTTCTCCATCCTCATCGCCTGCTTGCTACAGTACTTCTTTATGAAGTGAGGGAATTTTTACCTATAGGATAGAAAGAGAAAGCAAAATCACAGAAAAAAAAACTTTTTTAAATGTCTATGAATGAACTGAATGAAATCAAAACACTTGAGATGTACTATTAAGGCTCTTTATGTTTTTTTTTTTCTTTCTTTTTTTTCCCTAGTCAAAGTATTGATTCAGGCTATTCCTGTTGTCTTCTACCTTTACTCAGTTTGGTCTCATTTTCTTCTACTTCACTGTACTCTTTGTATGATTGTCATTTGTTAAGGATTTCTGTCAAGGGAAGCCTTGTCTTGGCTGTACCTTGGTTGGGAAAGAAAACTGATAATCAAGCCTTAAAATAACTGAGCAAAACACTTGCTCCTCATACTGACTTGCATGTTTTTATTTTATATAATTTTAAAACGTACTCTTTAGAGAAAGTGTATAATTCATGACAGTCATTGCCTTACTTTTTTTTTCCTGTGTTAAAATTGCCTATGTTTTAAAAACTACAGTCTGTATGCATTCAGCCATATTCAAATGTAGGCCTTCAAAGCTTTAGCTGTTCATACTTGCTCAGTTTTGTTACTACTCTACTCGTCAGTTCATGCAGTCCGCACCTGCTCTCACATACAGTCTGACATAGACCCAATGCACAGATGCACATGCAGACCTCCGTATGTAATCATGCACACATGCAAAGTTACTCTTGCAATGACAATGAGAAAGACACATTTCCTCCGAAGAAGTCAATCACATATCTGCTCAGCTTTTATCATTCAATCACTCACTTTTCAGTTACCAAAGTGATGCAATCCATGTGTGGTGTAAGATGCTGCTATCCTGTGATTTTATTATATCTAAGAAAGAACCGTTAATCTAATATATACATATATACAATATATGTATTTGATAGCAAATATCTGTAATGCTATAAAGCGATGTAATATAAGTAATGGCAATGTAAGGATTTGAAGTACAGATTAAAACAGGAGGATTGAACTAAGTGCTCATAAACAGCAGCTCTGAGGTCAGTTCAGCAGCACACACAGAAGGTTAAAAGAGCCATTAAACACTGCTCTTTTATCAGAATCTGAACCTTAATAGGTATTTTATGCTTGGGGAATAAATTGGCTTTAGGAATCCAGACTGGGATCATGATTAGCTGCAAATAACTGGGAAAGGACTTGGCCAGGCATGTGTTTGGTCCTTGGTCAGGCACTTCAGATTCTACCATCTTAGACACCATTACTCCAGCCTATTAAACTCTGGCTTTAGTAATGATATGTCTGCAGTGTCCTGGACCTAGAGATGCGAACACTCTGCCAGCTAGCTGCCCTTCTCAGAGCTGTTTGTGTAAGCCATTAGGAGTAGCTTAAGCTTTACCCTGCCTGCGATTTATCCAGCTGCCAGAGCAGTGCGGAAGCTGTTTCTTTTTACAGCTCATCTGTGAATCGATGCATTTGAAGACTCTTCTCCTCTTTCCTCATCTCCTGCCCATAAATATCTGTAATTATCCTTTTGCTCTGGCTGTTTCTTTTGTATTTGATCCATCCCATCTCTTTGCCTATATACCAATCTTCCTTTTCCCTCTACTTTCTACTCTCTTTTAAAAGGTGCTGTATTGACATGTAATCAGAGCAGTAGCAAGTCTGTAATCTCTACTCAGATGGACATGTTCTCTGAGGACTTAAACTAATGTTCACTAACCAAACAAGCCTTTGACAGAACACAACTCAACAGTACAGGGCATTGTGACAGAAAAAATACCCCCCTCTGACCTCCCGTCCGAGCTCCACATCCGCTTTCCACCCCAAACCTGAACATCAAAGCCAAGGTACAACCCATTTCATACCCTGATAACCCAAAGAAGTCACCCTGACCTGAGCAGTTAATGTGTGACATGTCCACTTTTGTCGGGTGGGGTGTGGAAGCGGAGGGATTGATGGGAGACAGAGGTAATGATTAGCTGGTGTTTGCAGCCTGTAACGTACCTCAGGGATAAGGCCTTACAGAGGGGATATCTAATACTGTCATCACCATTGTCATCATATAAGTGTCTTCTTCTTGTTCCTCCCTCTTTTTCTCCTTTATTTTTTCTCTGTTCTTTGGGGCTGTATCTTGTCTCCTGTCTTTGCTGTGCCTTGCTCCTGTATGTGTCAGTAAGCAAAGTGGTTTACTAGCTCAAAAAAAAAAAAAAAAAAACCTTCGCCAAAGTTGATGGGAAAGTTAAGGTAGAGTTCTTTTCTAGGTTTTATTTATACTATATATTTGCATACAGTACTTTACATGCCAATTACAGTGCAATCTACATTTATTTATTGTTTAAAGATTAAGAGACAAGTGTAGTTACATACTAATTTTTTCTTGTAGCATGTTTTTTTTTTTAATGGATGTATGTTAGATTGTATGATTAAGGCCAGCATTCCTTATCTCAGTAACCCTTTAAGTATTTTTCTTACAGCCATTGGGAACCTGTAGCTTATCAGTCCATGCATTGCAATCAACATTGCTGTTTCAAACATGTAACCAAATGTATTTAGTTGTGTTCATCTCCTGTTTCGGCCGTGCACAGGCGAGCAGTTCTTGTAACGCTTAGAAAGACATGTAGCAAGCCAGGCCTTAGGGTCAGTTCAAGTTCTCTGTATTGGGATAAATGTTTCAGCCTTTGGCTTTTTTCCCCCCTAAATAGTGTTATAATGAAGCTTCTGATATCGTTTTATTTTTTACTGTTTTAATGCCAAAGTGCAGGCTTTTTGTGTCCACTAGATGTTTGCAGTTGTCTAAAAGATTCTGTGATGTTCTTCTGTAACGACACAGCATTATGATTATTATTATTATTACTCTTTCAAAAGGAAAAAAACAAAAAAACATTAACTTGATCTGTGATTATGCTTCCTTTCATATTATCTTTTAATTTTTTATTTTGTAAAGCAAAATGTGCCATTTTTAAATGTGTAGCCCCTTTTGGAGGAGAGTTTTAAACACAAACTGATTTCACACTGAAAGGTAAAGAAGGCATAATAGAAAAAAACAATCATACGATGACTTCAGGTGGACTTCAGGCTAGTGCTGGTGTAGCAATAGTGATTGTTTTGTATCCCGTATTTTCCTATGAGATGATATACAGAGATATCTATAGAGCTATAGAAAGAGATGGTAAATACATTATGACTAACAGAGTTGAAGCACTTTTTTTTTTATGCCGAGCATTAGACGTGATGAGGTTATGAGTGCGAGGAGAAGGATCCTTTGCTCCAACAAACACTACTGCCAATGATTACTGTTACATTATTGGCATTATTCTTTCATTGGCATCACTGTGACGTTGGCATTACTGGAGTGTGCTTCTGTGCTACCCGGATGGCACCCTGCTCCCTGCAGAATGCAAAAACAGCACCAAGGAAAGTAGAGTTTATAGGGGTACGGTGCCTTGGCCAGATGTGCTCATTGTGTGTCTACCTAGCCTGTTGCATTGTTATTGGCTGGTGGCCTGTAATGTGTCCTGTCCTTTAATCAACTGATGTTATTTTGCCCACTCTCAGCCCTTTTTATCACCCTCTCTTTAAGCCTCAATGCCCCAATGGGAAAGCAAAGGTTCTTTTGACAGGCCAGTTATACTCGTGTTAAATAATCTGAAGTTAATAGAGTGTTAACTGAGAGGCTTTGTGTTTGTGGGCTGGGTACTCTCCCTTTTTTTAATTGTGTGATTTTCATACAATCCCACTCACACAACCACCAGCCCTGCAAGTCCTGCACATTTGGTGGCCACGTCAAGAAAAAGAGACAATGTTTTGCCCGGCAGCCCCACGTCTGTGCCTTCTGATCAGTTTATTTCTTTAAATTGTTTTGTTTGTTTGTTTGTTTTTTCAATGTACATTTTACAGTAAGTAAAGATTTGTCTGAGAGATTGCCGATTTGACAAACGTGCAAGAGCCTCACAGGTTTTTAACTATTTTTTAAGTAAGACAAATAAAACAAAACGTATTTTTACCTCACGATTTAAAAGTGAACATTCCAATGTTGTCATGGTCTACGATTTGACAAACAAATAAAAAAATTCATCCTTTTTTTCTTGTATTGTAAATGTTAGACAATTTCATATGCATTATATAAAAGAAACTGCCATATCAATTTTAATGTATAGATTTTTGCAAATACTACCCTATGTATGTAAGACGTAACTGTATCGGTAGCGTATATATAATATATTTATGCCCAATAAATGTTTTAATTTTTTTCTGACTTTGATTGCAACATTTTTTTTTGATTGTTTGTCATTACTCACCACACCTTATTGAAACATATTAACTATTTTAATGTAGTCATGACTGTTTGATGTCTCCCATCACTTTTCCATAGGTAAATAGTGAAAAAATTATATTTTTCAAGCAGCGGGATTGCCACAGTCAAAATCAATGGACATAAACATCTACTTTAATGTTGCAATATCGATTTTTATCATCAAGATTAAATAAGAAAATTATGATTCTCTCTTTTAACTAAAGATAAAAAAATAAAACATAAATCAATATTTATAGTTTTAGTGTTGAAAATTTAATCAGTCCATTTGAGTTTTTTTCAGATCAATTCCGTTAAATGTCACAGATGCATTAAATACTTTTTGGCACTTCAGGTTCAGGGATGTAGAGCTGTGTGTTTGTCCTTTAGATTTACTTTCCTGTCGCCTAGACAGCTTGAAGCCAGATAGCAATGAGAAGAGTAGTCACATGTATTATTACCCCCCTGTTGCCCCTGAAGGCGACAGCACAGACTTCACAACTGCACACTCAACCTAAAGCAACCAAAGAACCAAAGAAGTTAATCTTCTCACCCTGTTTCTGTGGTGCAAGCACATCTTTTCATTTAAATGTGTGGAAAGGAAACAGCTTCTACTAAACCCAAGTGTCAACTGTAGCTGACTATAACAAAAAAAACCTGTGTGGTCATGAGACAAATCCTTCCTCCAGATGTGAGGAGAGATCTAAAACACTGACAGCACCAGGTGGCTTTGGGAACATGAATCTACTGGGGGAGGAAATATTTAGCAGAGTAAAGTTCTGAAAGAAAAATACTACATTACTTAATGTGGTTGAAGTATTAATATAAAACTATGTTCTTTATCTCCTCTGATTGATATATTATTATGTATGACATTTAGTCATCCATTAATAGCAGTATTTGTTTGAGCAGTGAACAACTATGGTATCTGAAATGTGATCTCAGATTTTTAGATTTAAGATCATGGACACCATCATCCAGACTAACAAGAAGAGAAACCATCTAATTTATTATCCGCGCTAAAGATAAAGCCTGCGTTTCTGACACTATGTGGTGGCATTTGTTCTATGGAACTGGCAACTTGCACACCAGGAAAAGTGTGATCAATGCTGAAAGGTATTTGATGGTTTTAGATGAATTAATGCTCCCAAGGTTTTGCCAGTTTCAGCATGACAATACTAAACAACATATGTCTATTATGACAGCATGACTTTCAATTATTATGATCCAAGTGCTGCCATCAAATTCAAGATGAGCTCATGAAATTATAAATATCTGACTTTAAATATTTTCTGTTGTGTTTGTGACTAAAATAATGTTTTGTGAGATTTGCAAATCATTGCATTGTATATTTGATTCACTTTAAACAGCGTCCCAAGTTTTTCTAGAATCATGGTTGCAGAATCTAATCTACTGACTTGGGTTAAACCCTAACTTCATATTACAGAGTACAGCAGGATCACGTGAGCAAGCATGTTCTGGCTAATTTTCTGCAGCTAAAAAATATGAATACTGCAAACAAAAGAAATGAGAAAAAAGAAACTAGCCTTACCTTTTAAGTTTTCTCTTTCTTTTTACTTTTTCATGATTTTATCATAGACACATACATTAACCAGCAGATGCACAGACATTAAAAAATAAATAGTACCTTATCCTTTTTTAACACTTTCAATCATTATACATTCAGTAGATCAATTAATAGTCTAGCCTGTTGTTGGTGTGCCCATTTAAAAACAGTCTTTTTACAGAAATACATTCTTCACTGCAGGAGGTCATGTTTTAAATCCAGGGCAGATGAGAAAATGGACTTAATGAGTGTTAAGCCTTGCAAAGCATATATTTACACAAAGTTAAGGGCAGAAGGGCTCCAAAGCATTTTTGTTAAACACAGTTGTGACATTTGGTATGACTTGAGCATATTCACAATTATTTAATTTTGGTCAGCGTCATTACGTGCTATTTATTGAATAGTTTACATCAGACAGCAAATTATCAGAAAGGATAAGACTTATAGTCTGTTTTAATTAAAAAGTTAGGAACACACTTTTTGTGATTGAAAAAAAGTACAGCACATCGAATTCTGTTAATAACACATCCATGTTCTGAGCGCTAAGTGAATTACCAGAGGCATACTGTTCCTATTTAGCTGTGAAAAGATGGCTCAGTACTGAATTTTGAATCAAGGTGAGTGCCATTTACCTGATGACATATGCAGACAATGTTTGCCAGAAAATCTATATTGTTTCAAGAATGAACTGATCCCAAGATGTTGAGACACTTAGGGGTTTGGGGCCACTGATGATTTATAAACTTTCTCATTGTATCTTCTTATGTGTTGTGCATTTGGATTAAATTGGACTATAGTTAATTTGAACTTGTTTACTTTCTCTGAATAGTACCCTGGGATGATTTTTGCTGTGAACTGGAGGTATACAAGTAACCTAAATGGAAATCACCTGAACTGAAATTCCATTATTTAATGCACTGAATAGTGAGAACTGACATTTACAAAAATAATGATGACAATAGTGACACTCTTTCAGAGGCACCTTATTTTGATACTGACATTAACTTATAGGGAGCAATATGGCCTCCAATTGGATGGCTTGTATTTAACACATAACAATAGAGGCAAAAAGCAATGACTGATACATTTTTAAAACGTTGCAAACTCCCAGTCACTACAAAAGCCGCCGCTGTCCCCCACTTCCAGTGACCCCTGTTGGTAGCATCATTACAGAATGGAAATAATTTAATACAAGTTATTGATGGGTTAAAAAGTTATTTACAGAGATATTGTATCAATCATACCCAACACCCACACACTGTGCTAATGTATCTTCCAGGCACACAAACACACACACTGCACCTCTGTCCCTCTCTGAAGGAGAACAGAGCAGTGCCACAAATTCTACAGTGCTTTCTTTGTCATCCAGAATGCGAATTCGATATAAGGCAGTTGTAAATGTCTGTGATGTTTATGTACAGTAGGCCTATGCGCATGAGGGCATGAGCACTTAGGAGAGGTGTGTAGGAATTTGCATCCCGTTTTGTTTCTCAAATGTTACTGATTGTGTTGCATGGACAATGTATGGCACTTGCTGAAACGATCCAAGAAATGTTATCTCTGCGAGTTCATCCCCTTTGAGTCGAAATAAAGAGAAGAACTTGCAGTTCTTTCTTTCTTTCTTTCTTTCTTTCTTTCTTTCTTTCTTTCTTTCTTTCTTTCTTTCTTTCTTTCTTTCTTTC